>OX451219.1:101854298-102432687 GCA_949628195.1 Phasia obesa
ACTTAAACTAGGAATTGACAGTTTGACGTTTTAATTAAAATTTTATCTATATTTTGTGTAAAAAATTGTTATATTCTACCAAACAAAATATACTATTATCATTACTGTTTATTACAGAGCGTTACGCTTTTATTTAAGCTTGCTCAAAGCTAGGCCCTAGATAGCTTTATGCTCTGCGCGCTTGTTTAGGTTGGTCAGTTAGATAATAACTAAACATAATATTTTACCCATTAATTGAATAAAACAAAGTATTCGATTAAACGATTTGTTTTTAAGTTGTTTTGAACTTAATTTAATTTATACATTACTGTAATGTATACATTTGTAATATGACGAAATTTATATACATATTATCTAAAAGGCAAAGTCTTTTTCCCACATACCCCAATCCATCTTGTTAGTTTAGAAGATTTTTAAAGCAAAATAAATATAAAAAATAAACGTATAATCGACACATGACGAATACTTTCCAATTGTTGGGTTGAGATATTTGAAGAACTGAAACTGCCAAGTGGCAACAAAGGCACCAAACAATGACCTAAAACTGTTAAAAAGAATAACATGAAATACATTGTCATTATATGATAATCCAGCAGTGCAGCAGCATCTGCTTCAATATCGCGATTTAAAGTGAATCAACTTTTTTGTGCAAATTGTAATAAAATTAATACAAATTTTGATACATTTGATACATCGAGGCAAAAACAAGCCATATTTTCTTGAAAGAGATTTATAATATACATACATATGTATGTAATAGTATATTTCGTTATTTTTAAGTAAAATTATTGGTGTTTTATTTATTAATTTGATTCAGTATTTTTGTAACTTTTTGTTCCAAATAAGGCAACTCTACTATATAATTATATTTATTTCAAATACGGTAACACTTAAACTACAGCGCATATGGTAGTTGTATACGCGCAATTAATTCAGTACTGCCATATTCAAAGTATTAAGGCGAATTCACTTTGCAAGGTGCTGGCAACCGTTGAAATTTATTTTTTTTTTATATAGAATTTGACGTTTTAACTTTAGAAAAGTTCATTGTGTGATGCTATCTTCTTAAATTCACTTTGTAGCCCACGCTGCTTTATAACGGTACTCATTTTGTTCAAATGTTAAAGTTAAGTTGCAAGGTGTTTTACATATGTAGCTACTGAAAAAGTTCTTTTAATTAGTGACAAATATTTAAAATAATCTAAAATTAATACCTCTTTGTAGTGTTTCGATATTCAAGCATATAATACTTATTTTCATAAAAAAAGAAGGTAAGAAAAAAGTTATATTGAAGTGCTTAGCAATTTAAAATCAATGAAATAAAAATTTACCTATGTACAAACTATACAATAAATGAAATTGAAATTTGCTTAAATGAAAATGTTTTAATATGCCATTTAACTTAATAAAAAGGTAAGGAGATTGAAAAGATTTACGATAAAATTTTCACAGAAGGTATACATATATGTATCTGTTGCCGCTATAGCAACAGATACTAAAACTTATAGGGTGGTGCGATAGAGACGTGTTATTTACGTATATATATTTATTTCTTACACTATAGAAGGCAAACACTTTAAAATTACACACATTTATTAAAACTTTGTTTGTTATGACTTAAGTATAAAAAAAAACCTAAAAATTAAAGGGGGTTCCGATAATGACGTACTTTGATAATATATATGACCTAAGTCTTGAACCATAATAGGTAGATTATTCAAATTTTCAGAGCCGGTGTATAACTGCGGGTGCTATAGCAAAAAATAAAACTTATAGGGTGTTCCGGGTGTGACGTGTTATTTGCAACTACTTGAAATTTCCACTCTGTAATTAAAACTGTGTTCGCTATATAAAATAGTATAAAAAATTAAAGGGTGTTCCGATAGTGACGTGATTTATATATATATATGGCTTAAGTTTTAAACGATGATAGGTAGACTACTGAAATTTTCACAGGAGGTGTGTTACTATGGCCATTATAAAAAATACTAAAATATAAAGCGTTTTCCGATACAGACGTGATTTGCATGAATATGGCGTAATTTTTGAACCATAATAGGTAGACTCTTGAAATATTGACAGATGGTATATTACTATGGACTCTATTACAAATAGTAAAACTTAAAGGGTTTTTCCACAGTGACCTAGTTTTTGAACTATAATAGGTAGACTTTAAAATTTTATGGTATATTACTATGGACTCTATTACAAATAGTAAAACTTAAAGGGTTTTCCGACAGTAACCTATTTTTTGGACTTTTAAAATTTTCACATTTTAATATTAAAGTGGCCTTTATAATAGTAAAACTTAAAGGGTATTCCGACAGTGTCGTGATGTACATGTATAGAACCTTATTTACCTCTAGAAATCTCTGGACAATTACTTAAAATAAAAGGGTGTTCCGACTGAAGGTATATAGCTGTTGCCGCTATAGCAACAAATACTAAAACTTATAGAGTGGTGCGATAGAGACGTGTTATTTACGTATATATATTTATTTCTTACACTATAGAAGGCAAACACTTTAAAATTACACACATTTATTAAAACTTTGTTTGTTATAAAACAAGTATAAAAATAAACCTAAAAATTAAAGGGGGTTCCGATAGTGACGTACTGACTCAAGTTTTAAACAATAGATAGATTATTCAAATTTTTAGAGCCGGTGCATAACTGTGGGTGCTATAGCAAAAAACAAAACTTATAGGGTGTTCCGAGTGTGAGTGTTATCTTCTTTTATGTCTTTATTTCTTGGGCTGTAAGAGGCAACTACTTAAAATTTCCACACTGTAATTAAAACTACATTTATCTATATGAAATAGTGTACAAAATTAAAGGGTTTCCCGATAGTGACGTGATTTATATGTATATGGCTTAAGTTTTAAACGAAACAGGTAGACTATTGAAATTTTTACAAGAGGTATGTTACTATGGCCATTATAACAAATACTAAAAAATAAAGAGTTTTCCGATATTGACATGATTTGCATGAATATGTCGTAATTTTTTAACAATAAATTGAAATATTCACAGATAGTATATTACTATGGACTCTATTGTAAATAGTATAACTTAAAGGGTTTTCCGACAGTGACCTAGTTTTTTATCTATATATAGGTAGACTTAAAATTTTCACAGTTAATATTAAAATTGCATCTATAACAGTAAAAATTAAAGGGTATTCCGACAGTGTCGTGATTTACACGTATATAACCTTATTTATCTCTAGAAATATCTGGACAATTACTAAAAACAAAAGGGTGTTCCGACAGTAACATATTTTTTTCACGTATATTGCCTTATTTTTTAACCGCAATAGGTAGGCATCTAATACTTTCATAGAAAGTCCTTACATATAAATTTAAAATTCTCACAGATTTTATTTTGCAATATCTACTGTAATAACAAGTAACGAAAATAAATTTAATAAGAATATTAAATTTCAGAATAAATTATCTAAATAAAATATCTCTTTTCTATTAGAATATAAATTTTTATAAAATTCTTTTTTGTTAATTTCCTAAAAAATCTATTAACTCTGAAATATTGATTGCTAAAAAAGAGTCAGCTCTCCTTGGTAAAATATTTATTACTTGTTTAATGTTAATTTTTTTAATATAATATTCATAATTCGACATACAAATTAATATTAAATGTATTTTCAGATGTATTCTCTCAAAAAAGTTATTTTACCCTCAAAAGAAGACATAAAAAAAATGTACTTATATCTAAAAGACCAAATTGTTAATGCCATGGAAAAGCTTCTCGACACATTTTGTAATTCTAGTTGGATGCAATTGGTACAGGCAACGCTCATTTTTATTCAAATTTTTAATAGAAGAAGAGCTGGTGAAATAGAGCGGCTAACAATCGAAAACTTTAAAAACAAAGAATCAATAACCGATAACTTTGATAAAGAAACTTTAACAAATTTTTCAAAAGACTCCATTAAGTTTGCGAAACAATTTGTCAGAATTTCATTGCGTGGCAAGCTCGGCAGGACTGTTAGCGTCTTATTGTGCCCCATGTGTATACGGGCTATTGAACTAATTTTGAAATATAGACTAGAAGCAATATATTTTTAGTAAGCCAACTACATCAGATGTAACAAAGCCTTATTTCCGAGCGTGTCAGTTGCTAAAAAAGTTTTCTGAAGAGTGTGGTGCAAAAATTCCCGAAAGCCTTAGAGGGACAACTTTAAGGAAACACATAGCAACATATACATCGTTGCTTAACATTGAAGATTCGTCCATCGATAGACTAGCAAATTTTATGGGCCACAATAAAGATATACACAAAAATATTTATAGAATGTCTATTCCAGTGGCCGAAATAACTTGTGTATCGAAGCTTTTAATGGCAGCAGTAGGTGATGAAGGGGACGATGAAGACGTCGAAGATGACTGCGAAAAAGATGAAGATATCGATGAGGAAGAAAATGATAGTTTACTTCAACAAAGTAAAGATTCAAGTACATCGTCTTGCAAGAAACGAAGGAGCAGTAAGTATTAATAAATAAAGTAATTAGTTTATTCTGAAAGAAAACCTTTAAATAAGAATATATTAGGTAAGATTCGGAGTAATACCCACAAAGATCCAAGCTTAATAAACATAGTTCAATTTGGTTATACTTTGCTTGTTTTTGTTAATGCAATAATTGCTTTTCCATTAATTGAAAGAAAAAATATGTTTTTTATTGAAGTCAACTTATTATATTTGCTTAATTTTTTGTAAAAACAACAATAAAAATTTGAACATAATCCCAAGGGCAACATTGCCAAGTAGTTATAAGCATATTATATTCCTTGCTGTATAAAATAATCTGTCCCGACATTTCTATATTTTATTAAGTCTATGACAGATTGAAAAAGATATTTATCAGTATGTATATTTTTTATGCGTGTATTTTTATCATTCATCCAATTTTTATAATATTGCTTATCTTTTAGTATAAGCGATAATTTGTCACAAGAAAGATCAAAAAATTATAATAATTTTTCTGTTTTATAATGTTTGAAACTTGTAAGTCATTTTAAATAATTTTGTTTTTATTCAGCTTCGCCCTTCGGTAAAACTATACGTTGCAGATGGAGCAATGCTGAAAAAGAAGCCATTTCAATAATATTTGGAGATTTAAAAAGCTTAAAAAAATTACCCACGTTACAGGAATGCCTTAATGCCATTAAAGAATCACCTGCCCTTAATAAAAGGACTCCCCAACAAATCAAAAGTTGGATTGACAACCAAAGAAGATACAATAAAGTCCAAGGTTAATTACTGAATGATTTGAAATATGTATATGTAAATATTTAATTAATTTTCTTTCATTTCAGACAAATGAACAAAAGAGATTTCAACATAATTGCCAATATTATAAAAAAAATTAAATTTACAGAAAATACATTTACGTATTATTATTAAAAAAGTTTAAAAAAAAGTTAAAAAATTAACGAGATACAAACCAAAACTTAACAAAATAAAATACTAGAGTAGTGTTTTATTCCTGTCTGTACATAATCTTACATAAATCTTAATCTAAAAATATATTTTAGTTTTTATATTAAATTTATTTAAAACAAAATATGTTCCATGTTCTATGTTTCTCATTAATTTAAAAAAGGAAAATGTTTAAAAATTTAAATGAAATTTTTTATTTAAAATTTAAATGATTTTTTTTAAGTATTAGTGTTTTCTATAATTAAAAACAGAGATTTGTAAAGTTAAATTTATAAAAACAAATTTTTTACACAAAATTAACGAAACAAATGTATATCCATAATAAACAAAATAAAATATTAGGGTAGTTATGTTCTGTAGTATACTTCGCCATAAACATATGTATGTATGTCTTTGTTTTAACAATAAAATTGAATGTTTTAAAATTAAATTTTTTACAAAAAAATTAGTAAAATATAAATCAAAAACAAACTTAAGTGTTAAATTCCTAAGTACTCGTACACTTAAACGAAAAAATATATTTTTGTTTTTATATTAAATTTATTTAAAACAAAATATGTTCCATGTTCTATGTTTCTCATTAATTTAAAAAAATTAAAATGTTTAAAAATTTAAATGAAAAATTTATTTAAAATTTAAATGATTTTTTTTAAGTGTTAGTGTTTTTCTATAATTAAAAACAGAGATTTGTAAAGTTAAACTTAAATTTATAAAAACAAATTTTTTACACAAAATTAACGATACAAATGTATATCCATTATAAACAAAATAAAATATTAGGGTAGTTGTGTTCTGTAGTATACTTCGCCATAAACATATGTATGTATGTCTTTGTTTTAACAATAAAATTGAATGTTTTAAAATTAAATTTTTTACAAAAAAATTAGTAAAATATAAATCAAAAAAAAACTTAAGTGTTAAATTCCTAAGTACTCATACACTTTAATGTAAAAATACATATATATTTTCTATTAAATTTATTGAAAACAAAATATGTTCCACAAATAATTAAATATAAATCAACAATAAACAAAAAAATGCAAGAGATGAATTTCTAAAATTTTTTTAATGTAAGAATATATTTTTGTTTGTGTTTTAAATTTTAAAATAAAAATATAAAAAATGGATTGTACTTATGTATTTGAATGAAAGTCTTTATTTTATTCTTTATTTCAAGGTATAGGTTAATATAATTCTTTACTCCTCTAACTATCAAATTAAAATTACTTTTGTATTGATTTATTTCGTATGTCTTCCTTAATTATTTAAATTAATATTATATTTTTAGTTTCAAATGCACCCATATATAATTTTTTGTTTCTTTTCGCTTCACTACCTCTTAGATTGAACGAAGAATGCTGACGACGGATGTAGAGAGTCAGAAAATCCATTACATTCTGCTAGTGTATATTTTTATCTCTTTATAATAAAAAACTTAAGCCAGAATAAATATTAATTCATTTTTAATAGATAGACTTTTAAAATTTGCAAAGAAGTTGTGTTAATTAATATGACAATGTCATGACAGTGTCATGATTTGTACGTATTTATATAGCCTTATTTTTTGAACCGTAATAGGTAGACTCTTGAAATTTATAGGATGTGCCCACAGTGACACGTTTTTCACGTATATTGCCTTATTTTTTTAATCAAATGGGTAGATTTTTAATATATTCATAGATAGGAAATTTCCATGACCACTATAACAACTTATAAAATTAAAGGGAAAATCCAGAAAATCCATTACATTCTGCTAGTGTATATTTTTATCTCTTTATAATAAAAAACTTAAGCCAGAATAAATATTAATTCATTTTTAATAGATAGACTTTTAAAATTTGCAAAGAAGTTGTGTTAATTAATATGACAATGTCATGACAGTGTCAGATTTGTACGTATTTATATAGCCTTATTTTTTGAACCGTAATAGGTAGACTCTTGAAATTTATAGGATGTGCCCACAGTGACACGTTTTTCACGTATATTGCCTTATTTTTTTAATCAAATGGGTAGATTTTTAATATATTCATAGATAGGAAATTTCCATGACCACTATAACAACTTATAAAATTAAAGGGTTCTCCGAAAGTGACATAATTTGGACGGATATGGCTTTATTTTTTAAACCGTACTAGGAAGACTTTTGAAATTTTTTTGTTGTCATCGCCGCCATAACAATTAGAGGGTGTTCCGACAGTAACATGGCTTCTGATACTTCCACAGAAAATTCTTATACATATAACTTTAAAATTTACGCAGATTATATTTCGCAATATCTACTTTAACAAACAACTTAAAGAAATTTAATAAAAATAAAAGGATGTGGTTTAGATGTCGCGAATTTGGGAAATTTGGCCTTCTCTTCTAAACGTTATAGGTAGACACTTGATATTCTGGACCAGGTATTTTGTATTATGATATAGTAGAAAAAATAATTAAAAATTATAGGGTGCCCCCTTGAACAAATTAACAACTTATATGTATTTTTAAAGTTGTACTAAACTTAGTACGAAACCCTACGTGTGTGAATCTGATTCGCAATTGACTGATATATTTCAGATTAACACTTATTTTCGCAAACAAACTTATGTAATGTTCGGCTTAGGCAGGTGCTACTATAGTCCGTTTTAATTCTGCCTTTTAACTTATACGATCTAAAGCTTGCAGCCGACACATTTGTTGTATGCAAATTTTAAGTGTTGAGCTAAATATTGTTAAATTAAATATATTGTATATAAGTACATAAACTTGAAAAAATTAAATATATATTATATTAATTGTGTATTTAAACCCCTTTTATAAGCTTAGCTTAATTTTTACAATGTAAAACAGGAATTTACAAATAAAATTATTTGGGATTAATTTTTAAATTGGAAATAATAGGCAAATTTTTAAATAATAGGCAAATTTTATATCTTTAAAAAATTTGAGTTAAGAAGGTAAGTATCCGAAATCCAAAATCTTCAGTTAATTAGTTAAACTCGCACAAGTCTCGATTTCTTGTTTTTTTTTTCAAACTTATATTATCTAATACTCGAATTATAATATCTTATGATTAATTATCATATCTTCCACATAGCCATGATGATAACAGAGAGACTGCTTGTAAGTTAGTTTATGTATTTGTTAGTTTAAACTGAAACATTTTTTTCTTTATTTAGTTTTATTGGATATTTGTTATTTGTTGTTACTTACTAAGATTATAATTAATTCTATTAACATTGCTACGTAGTCTGTCCGTCTGTCGGTCTGTTCCAAGCTTCCATCTTTTCTACCGCAACAGGTATAAATTTAAAGTTTTCACAGAAAATGTTCGGGTTTCTCTGCTATAACAGCCAATATAATAAAAAAATACAAGGTGTCCCCAGGCAGACTCGAATCTCGCATATATGACCTTTTTATTGAACCGTAATAGGTAAGCCTTTGCAATTTACAACCGTCAACCGATTTTTATATACACACATATCTCAGTAATAAAAACATACAAAATGTAAGGGGTTCTTACACAAGAAGTTATTTTTTATTGTATTACTAGTCCGCTAGAATAACATAAAGTAATACATTAAAACGAGTTTCCATAGGAGTCGGGAGAAGTATGTACATGCATATGCAATTATATCGACTTATTTTTAATTGTAATAAGGGGGCTATAATATCTGCAAGAAGTGTGATCCAATATCTTCTATAGCAAAAAGAGTACATTAAAAGGTTAAGGGTACTGATCGTCCAGAAGACATGATTTTGGTACAATGCTATGACCTTATCTTCAACCGTAATAGGCAAACATTTGTTTGGATTTCTGTGCTATAGCAGCAAACACAGTTAACAAAATTGCAAGATCTTTCTGTAGACTCGAACATTTAAAATTTCAACCAGAGAAGAACTAAGTCTTTTTAGTGCGTTCCGTACCCAAAGAGTTAAAATGTAACGCCACTGTCTGTCTTTTATCTCTGGAACCGTAATATGTAGACTCTTGAAATTTCCACAGGAGGTATAACTATTGCCGCTACAGCAACAAAAACTAACAAACAACAAATTGCTTAAATTAAATATTTTTTCGACAGTGACGAAATTTGTATTTATATTAATCATATCAGCATGATTACATTTATTAACTTTAAGAGCTGTGAGGTTTGTAAATTTCCAAAATATCCCAAATATACTGCCAGGTGTGGTTTGATGTTTAAAAGTAAACATTTCCAATATTTGAGTAATCTAAAACAAGATTATTTTATTAAATTTCCTTTACATGAAATCGCTAATGAAAATCACTTTACTCTGCCGGAATCCACCACATAGACTGGGAATAAACATAAATTTTTACAATTACACCTTTAATAAATATATTATTTTCTTACTTTGTGTTTTTCTTAACATTTAATATGCAAAAAATGAAAAGATAAACAACAGAGTAGTCAATTTTTATCTTTCCAACGGCGTTGTCATTTACTTTTAACGGCGTTAAAACATATAGTTCTTAAAGAAAATGTGGCAACACCATATGTTAACATTTTATTTTAAATAGCTAATTTACACATTTTGAAAAAGTTTATAGGTAATTGGTTATGTAAGTATCAGTTAATTAACAAGGAGAAATTGTTTACAATTCAAATCTTGAAATGAAAAAAAATGTCCCCAAAAAAAAAATGTCCCGAAACTGTACGGTATATATATGAAAAGTGTCGGGACTGTCCCCAATCTATGCAAATGTCCTCCAACTATATCGTACATCTACAAATTGTCCCCAAACTAGGCGCTGTGAACACATATATATATATATATATATATATATATATATATATATATATATATATATATATATATAATATCAAAATAATCAAAAGGATTTTTTTACATTACATACCAAAAGTAAAATATTTTTTTATTTATATTTTTACACTAAATTTTTGGCGGCTGAATTTATATAAGCCGACAATATCGGCGGCTGATTCAGAGTCGAACTAAGCCGATCAAAACGGCGGTGGCGCGCTGTCGGCTCTGAGACGATCGGCTTGTTTCTCTGGTTTGAGCATTGGTTTGACCTTGAAAACCCCAGAAAATCGACTGATATCTGTATAGATTATTGAATTCCAAAATTAGTTTCTTAATCTGAATTGACATTTTGTTCTAGAACATTTAAAAAATCCCGCTACAACCTTCATCGAATATAATATAATCATTATATTATATATCGTATTAAAAAAATATGATTTTAAGTTTGTCTGTTTTCAAGTCGGATTTTTTTTGCAAGAATTATTATGTAAGGTAATGGAAATTTAAGTTAATATTATTGGATTTAGTTCTCGAGTTCAAATCTGCTATATTTTAATATATTTTCTCCATATTGTCAATTTCACCAAAAGGTCAGGGCTATAGACCAAATTTCTGTATCATATACAATGGCAAAGTCAGCTTTAAATTTAGAACCTTATCTATATTAGACAAAATCTTACTTGACTCATTCCAAGTAATGCAGAGAGTATATATTTGTAATGTAAGCTGAAAAAGTCTCAAAATTTACTTCACACAATAAATTTTAAATTTTTATTAGTATATGCTGCGAACAACATGACAAACATAGTTTATCTAATAAAACCATGAGTATAAGAAACAAAAACAAAATAAAAGTTTGTCAATAAAGTTAAACTTGAAATAAAATAATGCGACGAAGAAGAAAACTTTTTCTTGAGACATTTGTCCTTTTAGTTTTCGCAGGTTTTTGGGATTTGTTTTCCATAATCATCAAAGTGGATATTATTTTTTTTATATTTTATATATTTTAGGCAAATTTGTTTGTTAAAAATATCTTTGTTACTTAAAAAAACAATTTTAAATATTAAATTTAAAAATATTGAATGCATATTTTCAATTTACTTTTAATCTATAAGATTATTTTATATTAAATTTTTAATATTATTTAATAATAATTTTAAAAATTAACATTAAAAATATTAATAATAAATAAACATCGTTTTATTACGAATGTTATGTGTAGGAAATTAAAAACTATTTATATGTAAATTCAATTATTGTGTTTTGCATAACAATTAACCATAATGTGAATTATCAAATGTTTCGCTTATGATTCACTAAAACAACACATCATCTAAAGTAATATTAACGTAAACCATATTTTTTTGATTCTATTAAAAATGTACAGTCAGATGTAAATGTATCCATAATCAATGTTGAGTTTGATACTAAAAGGCATTTTAAGGGGAACAAAAACTGCAAAAAACGAAAAATGTCGAATCCATAAAAAATTTAATTTACTTTTCCCCTCAATAATTTAGCTTCACTTATTGAGTATATCTAATATAAATGTGCCTTGCCTACGCTTATCTATAAATCTATCTATGTCTCTATTTCTATTTATCTCTGTCCCCTTTCTCTATTTATCTCTATCCCCATCTGTATGCGCCGAATTACATTATGCAACTTTTGTCGCTGCAATCTTTCTCTTTTCTTCTTTAATATTGCATTTGTGTTTATATCGGACTATTTTTATTGCAGCAATTTTTATGGTTGTATACATTTGCTTACATTTAAACTTCAAAATTAAAACTACAAATGATATAACGAAATGAATTTCAAGAGTACATATGTTAGCCCCACTCGCCTACTAATAAAGAATTGCAGCGCATAATATAACTCTGCACTATCTCTGTCTCTGTCTCTGTCTCTATATCTGTCTCTATCTGTATCTCTTCCTCTTAACTCTATATCAAACTCTATCTCTATCTCCATCTCTATATCTATTTTTTATTAAATTTTTTTTTTTAAGACAACACTACCTCTGCGAAGTAGAGGTAGAGCACCCCGGGGGTTCCAATTCTTACTGCAAAAGATTGCAAATGCTTTGATGCGGTTCACTCGGGGAAAATAGGGGCACCAGACGCTAGGGTGCCTAGAACCTAAATCTGGAAGAAAAGGTCTGTTGTTTTATTACACGGGTCCTCTTCGAGGCCCGACAAGTGCGCAAAGGACTAGCACCATGGGAATCGGTAGCCCTACAGAGAGCCTATCCTCTCTGTGATCGGTTGTTGGTGAGGTCCCCTTCGGGGGTACACGTGGTGGTTCTGGTTTAAGATCGATTTATGTAGGTATGGTGCACGGTGGACTAAGTGTGCTGTTGCGCTCTCAACAGAACGGAGTTTGGATAGTCTCCAAACCCCTAAGCAAGAGGCTATAATATGGAATCTAGGCTTGCCATATTATACAAATTGTTACTTATTGTGATTGTATCACACATAAATTGCGAAACTGGCGGCAACGTCATATCGTGGAGTGCTATACTACACAATGGGGGCGCTAGTCTACGCTTAAATTTCACTCGGTGGTAAGACCACCGTGGAATTAGGCCAACCGACAGGTGCCCACGTAATTTTGTTCCACATCTCACCCCGGGGGTATAAACTATCACTGCTGCATTTCCAAAAGCTTTGACAATGTGCTCTCAGGGAAAATGAGTTCCTGGAGCCTAAATATGGAAGAAAAGGGCTGTTTATTATGGGTGCTCTTTAAGGCCCGACCAGTGTCCAAGGGAATCGTACCACGTGAACCTCTCATATCTGTGGCCGGTTGTAGGTGAGGTCCCCTTCGGGGGTGGTGGTGCAGAGTTGGTGCATTGTTGAACAAAGTGTGCTGTTACACTCTCAAAAGAAGGAGTTGGACGGACACCTAAACAAGAGGCTAGAGGATGGATCTAGGTTTGCCATGTTCTATAAATTACTTCTCATTGTGGCTATGCGGTACATCTAGTGCGGTATGGATGCCACTCATTACACACGGCACGTTATCGTATAGGGTGCTGTACTACACAATGGGGGGCTAGTCTACACCTACTTTTCACTCGGTGGTAAGACCACTGTCAGATAAGGGCCAACACGGCTAGGTGCTGACATTAATCTTGATCACTTCTATCTTTATCTCTTTCTAAATCTGTTTTTTTTCACTATTTATATTTATATCTCAAACTTCATATCTATCGCTATTTCTATCTCTATCGCTTACTCTGTCGCCATCTTTATCTCTCTATTTCGTTGAGCATGCTGAATACCTAAGGCTGATGTCAGAGTGCGCGCTACAAGCGAAGCTTTAATACTAAGCTGCCGGTTTGTAGCGCGTTGTATCACGTTGTAGCTTCTACTGTGTTGTTTGTTTATATTTTTTTTGTGTATGCAGGCATTTTTAATATGGTTTTTGACATTTTTAAATTAATATATTGTTTGTTAAAAAAAAATTAAAACAAAATAAATCGATAGGGAAAAATTAATTTCGGAAGTACTTATTAATTGACATGTAAAATTCTTCGACTGAATCCATCGGCAAACACCGAAAATTATTTTAAACCAAAAAAAAATGTCTTTGCTCAATATAACAATCACTCTGACATCTTGCAGCATTAATATAGCACGAACTATTATCGCTTCTAGCTTCGCTTCACTTGTAGCGTGCACTCTAGCATCAGCCTTAATCAAATAGGGTTCCATATTTTTGAACACCTCCGCCCGATACAATTTTCTTTCATATTATATCAGTCTGTATATGATGAATATACAAAATCCTGGTTAGTTCCGCGATTTTCCAAGTTCAGTATTTCAAGCTCTTTCTCATTTACTGCAACTTGCATATCTTACCTTTATATTAAAACGCACACTAAACCTTAAATAGTCACAACTTAAAATTAATCAAAATGGTTTTTTTTTCATAAACCACTTCACAGATCAAATCTTTATCGTCCACGAAAATTTCATTTGTAAATGTTGGGGTGCGCCTCTTTATGATTTGTTGAGCGATAGGTCTTTTATAAAAGTGCTCAAATTTCATTGTCATGCCACAATATTAGGAGTATAAACTATATGAATGATATTGCTATCAACTGTATTAAAAACCACTACATATAAATAATAATCTTCTATGTATTAACCCATTTTAGTCGACTGGGTACTTAAATACCCAAAAAAGTTAAAGTAGTTAAAAAATTCCTGCATTGACCTGATAAGAGATAATGACTGCAATTTGCCTTTTTATTTAATACTAGAGATTGATTAATGTGGGAAAAATTGAAAATAAAAATTTTTTAATTTAAAAAAAAAAAAATTTAATTAAAAAAAAATTAATTTTAGAATAGTTTATTTGACCTTTTTAGTAATTTGTATTTAATTATTTTTATTTTCAAGCTTTAGGTCTTTAATTATTTTTATTCTAGATATTTCGCTACTATGTAGTATCATCAGGAAAAATTTAAAAAATTAACGTATAATTTTGTATACTTTTTTAATTTGTAATTTTCATAAAGTTAATTTTTTAAATTTTTCCTGATGATGCTATACAAAGGAGTAGCGAAATATCGAGAATAAAAGTAAAAATAATTAACGACCTAAAGCTTGAAAATAAAAATAATTAAATAAAAAAATTTTTTTTTTAATTTTTACATTTAGTTTGAGAATTGGAAAAATTGCGTTTTTTTGTTTGTCAAAAAATTATCAGAAAAAGGTTTCTCAAATTAAGGATAATGCGAAAAATGAAAAACGCCTGTTTATTCTAAAAAGCCTTAGGTGCCGCATTTGTAATGTGAAAAAATAAAAGCGATATGTCAACTCACTTGGCCGTCACACGCTAAAAAGTGAAAATGGGTATTTAAACCCAACCCCAACCGACCAAAATGTAATTACTTCCATTCTTTCATGTACCAGAGAATAGAAATAAATATAAAATTCAATAAATTATAAGTGAATAATTATATAATACTTTGACTTAATGCATTCAAGAAAGATTGCACTCCTGAAGCAATATTTAACACACATTTACTTTCACAAATATTTAAACATATTCGTAGCATGTGTATGTCTGTATAATCTATACAATAATAAAATAGTAACTCATTTCCTATCTGCCTGTCCTTCTTTATTTGTTTTCGTAAAAACTACTGGATGGATTTCAACAAAATTTGTGAGGAGGTACCTTAGTATTCTAATTCCAATATAAGATACTTTCTTTTCACAAAAACATTTTACTTCCAAGAGAAAGTGGAAAGAAAGAAAGTACGCAGTTATTTCAGTAGTAAAGTAAATAAAGGGTGTTTTTTTATAAAGGTATAGAAATTTAAGTAGCAGTAAAACAACGATGGATTATTCGCTTGACATTAATTTTATTTATCCGAAAGATAATCTTGTGGCATTACATTTTAAATATTATTTCTGGCATATGACCGCCGCGGCTGGCGCGGATGTAGTCCAATCTGGACGTCCAATTTTCGATGACTTTTTCCAAAATTTGTGGCCGTATATCGGCAATAATACGTCGAATGTTGTCTTCCAAATGGTCATGCGTTTGTGGCTTATCCGCATAGACCAATGACTTTACATAGCCCCACAGAAAGTAGTGTAGCGGTGTTAAATCACAAGATCTTGGAGGCCAAGTCACAGGTCCAAAACGTGATATTAGGCGGTCACCAAACGTGTCTTTCAATAAATCTATTGTGGCACGAGCTGTGTGACATATTGCGCCGTCTTGGTTAAACCACATCTCCTGGTTATTCAATTCAGGAATGAAAAAGTTGGTAATCATGGCTCTATATCGATCATTATTGACTGTAACGTTCTGGCCACCATCCTCTATACCTCTATAAAAACACTCTTTACATAAGCCATAACTGAAGTACTAACCGGATATGTATACTTTATTTTAGCAACAGATGGCGCTGTTTTATAAAGTAAATACATAACCACAACTGAAGTATAGTTTAAGGCGGCACTAAAAAAGAAAGGGTTTTTGGTGTGGATTGCTTTCAAAGCAAAATTGAACAAAATATCGCAAGGACGCTCAGGAAGTGTCGGTCACAGTAAGTCTGTTATTTTAATTCCATAAATGAAATAACGCGATGGGAGCAACCACAAAACTTGTGGACCCTTTTTTATAAAGGGCGTAGGAACACCTTTAACAAATTCTATTGTGTGAATATTTAAATATAAATCTGGATCAGAAAGGCCGTCAGATACCAGGGACGAAGAGCTACACACTGAGGACATTAGTAACTTTAGCAGAAGTGGATTCCAAGCTTGGAATTCAGCTGATTATATTAAAGATCTTGGGTTTGCATCCAAATCTTAGATCGACTTGCTTAAGAATTTTGTCCGACTTCTCAATACCACAATTAAACTTTAATGGCTCTTTTAGGTTCTTTATTTCTAGACGGGAAAGGAAAAGAGGTAACATAGGGTATAAGCACATCACCATAGTATACACTGACGGTTCGAAGATTAACTCTGGTGTTGGCTCTGGTATCTTTTCGGAAGAACTGCACTTACGAATATATGATTTATCGTCTTCCCAACGGGGCCTTCTTTAGGCTGAAATTCTGGCTATTAAGCTTTTACTTGATGAGAATGTTGGGGGGACGGTCGGCATTTTTATGAAGCCATGAGGCTCTTATCGTCTTCCTAATGGGGCAAGTATTTTTAGGCTGAAATTGTGGCTATAAGAGTTCTACTAGACAGGAATGTTGGCGGGACAGTCGGCATTTTTGTTGGCAGACAGGCGGCTCTTTTGTCACTGAGAGCACACATTACATCAATTCTGGAAGGATGCGTTATCCATACCATGCCACCCCCGGGGGTTCCAATTGTCACTGCAGGAATGGCAAATGCTTTGACGCGGTTCACTCGGGGAAAATAGGGGCACCAGGCGCTAGGGTTCCTAGAGCCTAAATCTGGAAGAAAAGGTCTGTTGTTTTAACACGGGTCCTCTTCGAGGCCCGACCAGTGCCCAAAGGACTGGTACCACGGGAATCGGTGGCCCCACAGAGAGCCTATCCTCTCTGTGACCGGTTATTGGTGAGGTCCCCTTCGGGGATACACGTGGTGGTTATGGTTTAAGATCGATTCATGTATATGTGGTGCAAGGTCGATCATGTGTGCTGTTGCACTCTCAACAGACGGAGTTTGGATAGACTCCAAACCCCTAAGCAAGAGGTTATAATATGGATCTAGGCTTGCCTTGGAAAGGCTTGCCATATTGTATAAATTGCTACTCATTGTGACTGTATGCACACAAATTGCGATTGGTGGCAATCGTAAAGTGTTGTTATACTACACAATGGGGGCGCTAGTCTACGTCTTTATTTCACTCGGTGTTTGGAGCACCGCGGGGTAAAGCCACCGCGGCAGGAGCCCACGTTAATCTAGTAACACATCCATACCATGCTTCATGCTGATGTCGCCCAAGTTTGGGTATCAGCACATAGTGACTATTTTTGGGAATGAACAGGAGAAGCTGCCTCCGCCCTAAATGAGTCGGTCTTAATGCCGATTGGTACCACTGGGAACAGTATTTTTGGATATTACCTTCAGAGAACTGAACAACTGTCAGGTTGCACAAAAATTTTGTGGCAGTTAGGTCCAATTAATAAATAAAAACAGGAAGGACACATCAAGATTGCTAGATGTATAAACGGCTCACTGTGCGGTGGGTACACATGCTAGTAGTCTGGGACTTCTCCATAATATGACCACTCACACCTGCTAGGTATAGGGCAAAGAAAAAAAGGTGTACCACCTTCTATGCGACTACCAAGTACTCCATTCTTTCATTCTAAATATCATGGAGATAGTATAATATGCAAACTATCAGAGTTATCAGGAATCAGTCTAGGTGAACTGACTAGATATCTCAATGCAACAGCATGCGTATAATTATCCACTATCAGCGGTGCCTCGGTGGGCTAGTAATAGTGTAGTAGTCTATCAGAACGGGGTAGTGTGTTCGTTTTTCACCAAAGACTCTGGAAATTTTTCTCTACAAGTTGGCAGGAAGAGCAAGAAGGATTTTGGATATAACACTGGTGCCTACAAATGCGTTACTGACAGGCCACGGACTCTGAAGTATTATCTGGCCAAGTATCTATCTCTGACTGGAAACAGGCTCACATAAAAGGCTTTAGACAGCGGGCAGACACATATTAAATGAAGATGCTGTGTAGACCTTAACGTTAAGCAAATGTTAGCAATTACCATAGACTCTGTGATGACGGAGAATATCGAGACGCATCAGTCGCCAGGGTGAAATAACTACAGCACGAGATTCAATAAAAGTAAGGTTTTCGTAAATTTGCAGTCGGATACCAGAAATCATTGTGGAACGAAGGGGGTCTAAAAGGGATCCATGAAGTTGGTGGTCTGCTTCATTACCCTCTACAAAATAATAATAATAAGCCACTATCATCCACATGGGGATCGGCTTTATTGTGCGGAAGAGTGGTGTGGTGTCAAAACCAAATCACTTGAATCTACTTGAAAGCTTTTGTGGAGCAAGCTGCCAAGTAAACTAGCCAACCATAGGGCCTTTACAAGATCTTTAATCTGTCTTGGTTATGTGTCCTTCATTAACGCATCGAGCACACAATAAATATACAAAGCAAATCACACGGGTAGTAGCTATTTTAATAGATGTTATACTCATAGTGTATGTGATTCTTAAATGTTGTTTTAGATTTCAAAAATATTTTATTTACTAGAACTTTTCGACACAGTATGTTTATTTGTGTTTTAGAATTTATATAAGAGACAAATAAATAAAGTTTATAAATCTCTTGACGTCATTATAGACACAAATTTACTTGTCTTGGATTATTTACTATTTTAAATCTGCGAACGAACATGTAGACATGAATGAAAAAAACTAATAACTAAAGATTGAAATATTTTACTTTAAACACAATAATTAAAGGACAATAAAATAAGCTAAAAATTTTTTCTTTTGCAATTAAGGTAAATTGTTTTGTTTTTAGTGGGTAGAACTTGCGTTTATATATGTTAGAAATCATGTGAGTCTTGTTGCAAGATGAAGAATATAACAATACAAAAACGTCTCAATAAAATTTTGAAACAAAATACAACTGTTCTATATCTGTATTTCGGATTAAACCTTTTTATGGTTCCGTACACAAAGTATAAAAACATAACCCTATTGTTTTCGCTACAATGTTTCTCCGTCTGTCAGCGCCTTTTATCTCTGGAACCGTAATAGGTAGGCTCTTGAAATTTTCACAGAAGGTGTATAGCAGTGGCCACTATAGTAAAAAATACGTATAGGGTGTTCCGATAGAGAGGTGTTATTCACGAATGTGTGTTTATTTCTTGAACTGTAGCAGGCATACACTAAAAATTTACAAACAGTAATCAAAACTTAGTTCACTATATAAACAAGTTTAAAAAAATAAACCTAAAAATTAAAGGGTGTCTCGATAGTGAGTTGATTTGGATGTATATCGCCTAAATTTTTAACCATAATAGGTAGACTCTTGGAATGTTCACAGAAGGTGTATAACTGTGGCCACTATAGCAATACATACTAAAACTTATAGGATGTTCCGAAAGTGAGGTGTTATTTGCCTTTTTATCTTTATTTTTTGAGCTATAGGAGGAAACCACTTAAAATTTGCAGACAGCAATTAACTCTATGTTCGCTTTCTATTAAAGGGTGTTCCGAGAGTGACGTGCTTTCCGTGTATATGGCCTAAGTTTTGAACAATTATAAGTAGACTCTTGAAGTTTTTACAGGAGGTTTATTACTATGGAAACTATAACAAATAATAAAAATTAAAGGGTGATCCATCAGTGACATGTTTTTGGCGTATATTACCTTATTTTTTGAACCGCAATAGGTAGGCCTGATATTTTTATGGAAAGTGTATTACCATGGCCGTTATAACAACAATTCCTAAAATTTAAAGGGTGTTCCAACAGCGATGCAATTTTTGCGAATATGACTTTGATTTTAAGAAAAGAAAAGGGTGCCCCATAAGATATGAACAAATAAGCAACTTGAGTTTTTAAAGTCATACTAAACATAGTACGGAACCCTACGTGTGTGAGACTAACTCGTACTTGACTGATTTATTTTATTTCAAATTTTGCGCTGGTAATTTATCTGTACATAAGTGGCATAGTAACTAGAATAAAGTCAAAAATCATATTTTTACAAGTACAGTCAGCGAAAAATACATTTTTCTATCTAAATAGTAATATGCCCTAAGTACTGCACCCAAGAGATCTTTTGTACAGCCTTTACGTTCAACGAACAAGTTCTAATAATATTATACTGCATCCACAAAATCTTTGGATTATTTTTTTGTCCCTTATGAATCGCATGAGAACTCACACATTAAAGCAGCACTTCCAAGTAATATTCCTCATTATCAAAGTAGGAGAAAGCGTTAGGGAAAAAGCTTGCGAGAAAAAATTCTTCCTTAGCCAAAAACGAACAGTTTGCTATGGATTTTGCAGTGGTGCCACCAATGACTTATTTTGTTTGAAATGTTGATAGAAACTCAATTTCCATCAACGGTGAGCGCTACAGAGCTATGATTGCGTAATTTTTTTGACCTTAAATGATAGATATTCTTTGTTTTTAGCAGGATGGTGCACTATATCACACAGTTAATGAAGCATGTGGTGCCGTGAAAAATTCAAAAAGAATTTACACCCTCAAGGCTAATAACATAAGAGTCATTTGCGAGATAAAACCGGAAACCGTCAACAAAGTTTTGGGAAATTGGACTGACAGAATAAGTTTCTACGAAGCCAGCTACGGCAGTTACATGAATGAAGTCACAATATTTTATTTAATTTTTAAAAATTTAATTTTGTTTGGTCCAAATGTTACATAGCCACGCCCATACTTCATGTTCAACCTGATTATTATAAAATAAAATTATTTGCAACAAATCAAAACAAAAGCTAGATTTTTAAAATTTGTTAAAGACATTATATTTTATAAGACACAGAGAAATATGCCACCCCAGTTTGTTTTTAATTCTTAGTGAGAAGTTTTATTTAAGAGGTAGATATTAAAGATCGACACCAAATAGCACACAAGGTATCAGAAATTGTCTTTAGAATGACGTATCCCTGTACCAACATGACATGTACCAAATATAAAATTGGTTAAACAATTTAACATTGGATGAATAAAACGATGGATACGAAAATTTAGTTTTCTATCAGATAATTTGATCTGTCAGGATTGCTCCTGTCTTATGACTTTTGGGGATACGGAAATATATAACCTTTTTTTGAGTGCCGATATTTGATTATAATCATACTTGGGATTTTTTCATTAGCATTGAATTTTCATTGGCATTATTTCAAATAGTTACAATGAAAAAAAGTTTAACTACCATTTAATGCTACTGTTTTATTTTCAATTACAATTGTTTTTACCAATGGTAATGGAAATGTAATGAAATTGTATAACTACTAAATATAATTGATGAAAAAATCATTATTTTTATTAAACAAAAATTTATTTGGTTTTAATAACTACGAATAAAGTACCAATTTCATGCCTGCAGCACTACTATTGCATTCACTCTAGTTTTGAAAATCTGTACTACACATTCTCCAACGGCTTCAAAATTTGTCATAAAACAAAAAGGTTGATTGCAAATGTGGCTAATAATGGTAATGCTTTTTAATAATTTAATCATTAATTAATGGTAATGATTTTGTTTTTTAAATAATTACTAATGAAACTTTTTCTTTAACAAGCATTACCATTAATGAAAACAATGGTAATGAAAAAAAAATTTATTAGCATTATTTAGAATTCAATGCTAATGAAATTGTCAATTAACTACTCAATCTAATTAATTAGTCCCATGTATGATTATAATACCTCCTCAATAACTTGATCTGTAATAATTTGAAGCTTCTTCAACTACATTTTCCTTCATCTATTATATCATTCATATCCCCATTATTAGGATTATGCCATTATCAGGATTTATCCATTAAAACTTAATAATTTTGTCTATTGATTTGTTGATGTCTTGATTTGTTAAACCATGTGGAATACTTCTTAATAGTACAGGTGGCTTATGTGTAATATAATTGTAAAAACTTCCTAGGTTAAAATAAACTAAAAAATGTTTTGTATTAAATAAAAATTCATTTCAATTTCTTCAATTCTGTTTCAATTTCTTACTCCTTATTCCTGACACTTTTTACCGCGACTCTAAGTACCCATCAAATAAACCCCTGCGACGCATCTAACAAAAAATTTAGCCAAAACATACACAAATACCTTACTTCTTGTTGACAATGTTACCTATAGGCCACAGTGGGCATAAAAGGGTTAAGAAAAGTTCCCTAAAACACTAAATACAGTTTTTTATTTTATAATTATAAATACTAGAACTTAATTTCGCTTCTCAAATTAACAGGCTATAATACAACCATCACCTTAAAAATACAGAAAAAGAAAGACGAAAAAAAAACACAAGTTTAATTAATTTCCATTAAACTTTAATTAAATAGAACCTTAATAAAAGTATCTTAATTTCTAATTAAAACTTCTTTGTTGCCGATGCTTGTTATTTTGTTTTTCTTAAATAATCAGTTTAATTTGCAGATTAAAAAAGAACACAAAAACACAGTCATCTCATCACTTTTCCATCAAGCCAGGATGAATTATAATTGTAGCAAGAACAAATGAGAGCAACATCAATGCATTATAATGAATGTGAATAGCAACTTTAAATCAAATAGAAAACATGGTAAAGAAGTATCGGTAGAAACCGACTACAGGACAACTTGCAAATTAAAAGAAATGTCTACAAAATAGACAGAAGATTATCGAATCTAAACTAAAAATTTTAACGGGAGTAAGCAATAATTAATTTTAATTTTTTTACCTGCCGCTATAGCGGATAAAATAATACTCACTCTGTGTAAATTTCAGTTTCATATATCAGTTTCAACGCTGTGTAAGTCTTAAGCGTCGCCTCTCAGAGTACAGTTAAGGGAGTATGTAGTGCAATAACTATACAGGCAGTGTTGATATTGCGGCCGTTGAACCTATTCATAACGTTAATAGCTGAAATGTCAGCTTTGCGCATGTCATAGGGCATAAGAGAATTCTGGACATAGTTGGTTAGGAGGTTAGGGAATCTCAAAAGCGATAGATAGATATCGTGCGAGTAGAAGATAGTGGAAATACTGCATCGGACAATCTCCGCAATGAATGTCCGATGCAGTCTTTCGACTATTTTATGTCGTTATACACAATGAGTGTAACAGCATTTTTGCTGATGATGCCCTTATGGACGATATAGAAGGAGCAGGTGTATACTCAGCTGAGCTGAACTTATCCTGTAGTCTGCGTTTGGGGGAGTACTTCTCCGTTAACCAGGCATAATTGATTGGACTGCTGTATGCATTGGATCACATCCTGGAATGTCGGGTGCAGGGGAGAAAGGTTCTCATTGCTCTCGACAAGCAATCGGTTATACAATGCATGAGGAGGGAGAACGTGTACTCCAAACTAGTGCTGGAATGAGTTTTAAAATTTAAGAGATATGCCCCGAATATTGGGGTAACATAGCTGTGGGTTAAGAGACACATAGGCCAACAGACCAACTAGCAAAAGGGCGATCTGCTGTGAATTTCTATATACCAGAACCGAGAGTAGCGCTGGGTAATGGAATAATGCGTGCTACGTACCTATAGCGGGTGAACTCATTAAACCTGAAAAGGTGCTCAGATATAATAGATGTACCTTAAGCTGGATAACTGCATTGGGGGCAGGTCGTTGAACCTTCAAGTATTATCTAGCGAAGATGAAAATTGAAATGATACAAGCAGATTGTGCCTTGAAGAGGCTGAGAGGGCAGTGCACATTATGTGTGAATGTCCGCACTGTCTAGCATAAGACTTAGGGCCACTGGTGGAAGCTTGTTAAATGTGAATGCCATGGCGGATAAATGCTAGCAATTACTAGCTACTACGTGATAAGAGAGAAGGCCAAAAGTTACCAGTTGATAGTCTGAAATCACTAAAGTCAAGATCAAAGGCTGGTTGTAGCACGTGACTTAATGAAAGTAAGGATGTCGTAAATTACATTTCGATTGTCGATAATAACAGAAGGCTGAAAACGGTAAAAAAGGGACCGATTAAGTAAGTGGTCAGCAATATTTAAATATTTCCTCTACATTAATAATAAGTCTCAAGCGTCGGCCTATAAACGCCGAACAAGTAATGAAGACTTTAGTGATTTTGTACTATCGACTGGTATTGTCGACCTTCTTCTTCATCACGGAGTCTCTAGCAATTATTAGCATTTTTATAAGGTTTAAATTCCCTATGAATTCATATTTAATATATCACTGCCATACGCTAGCCAGTGGTGTAAAATCATACAAAATATCCGCTACCGCCTCTTCCAGACGCATTCAGCAAGTACCTTTTTTTTTAATATTCATCTTGGCCGGATGATATTTGAACCATCCATTAAAAAAATCATCGGATCATATTTCTTTCTAATTGACACAGGAGCTTAAATAAGTATTGACGGCCTCTGGATTCAACAAGATAGTGTTTAGTGTCAGACATATTACGTAATCATTGAATTACTGAACCGTCCTTTTGGAGATGATATTGTTCCATGAAATGGACCTGCTTCTTGGCCTTCAATGATTTGATGCAATTAAAGGTCAACATAACTTACGCCAAAAGTTCTTGAAGAAGTGGTAAAATTTTTTTATTATCGATTTAAAGGTACTGCATACTTTAAGGCATGTTTTATTTTTGAAAGTGAGATATTTAAAACATGGTTGCGCATCAGGTGGAGCTGTTTTAAAATAATGAGAAAATATCAATTAATGGCGGAATATTTTAAAGACGGTTGCGCTACAAATGCCGCTGTTTCCAAATAGCCAATTGAATAAAATATGTATTTGATTTGTATTTTACTTTAGGGAATTACATTATTATATAAATATTTTAAACATCAATAAGAATAATAAGGATTATTTTTCTTTGGCCTTATTTAAGTCTTAATAAATTTAAAGAAGATAGTCATGCTTGAGGTCAGTTTATTTGTCATAAAGGTTTTTCCAATTTCGATATACATAGATATAAATCTTTAAATTTATATTTTAAATACCTTCTAATTTTTAGAATTTTAGGATTTTATATAAATTTTAGAATTTTATCTAGGGAGGGGTACCTATATACAAAGTAAATACGTAAGAATCTTAAAATTTGGTGGGGATTACTTTCAAAGCAAAATCGAAAAAAATATTGTCAGAACGCACACAACGTGTGTGGCACAGCTAGAAATTTATAAGATAATATTTTTTTAAACATAAATGCCATAAATTTACCTCCAAACAGTATACAAATTTTATTTAATTCATATTTTTTTACATTACCATACGTAGTATAATTAAAGTATAGTGATCATGAAAAAAATCGATGTCGGGTTTTCAACAGATTTTTACGTTTTGAGGTCTCCTGAATCCAGTTTGACTATTTTTTATTTTTTGTGGAGGCTTTACAAGTCATACCCTTTGACATATTAAAATTCAGTACGTGTCTTTGGTATATAGTGATAAATAGCTGTGCAATTTCTGTGCATAAGCGGGAGGGAGCAAGGTATAGTTTACTTGACAACCCAATTTTTGAACGCTCTACACGTCATACCGTTTGACATATCAAAACGAAATTCAGTACATGCCTTCGGTATAAGGAGATGAAGAACTGAATAATTTTTGGGTATAATCGGGAGTGGGCGAGGATAGTTTACTAGACATCCCAAACCACAAATAGTTATATATTTGATTCGAGTATACTCTGAATTTTTATTCTTTATGTAATATAGCTATCCCCAGCGCGTTTCGCTACACCCATTCACAAAAAATACAATAAACACTTGATAGAAAAGAATGGCCAACTTTTAACTGGAAACCGCACGCTATTCTTACGACAAAAATGTTTCAGTTTATATTCAAGGTACGACGCCCTCTGGTCTCATTCAATCTTTTTTTTTTGCTAGACTACTTTTTTACTTGTATGTATATCCTAATCCAGTCTGTATATTGCTAGATTATGCACATTAGTAAGAGGTTTACTTGTGCAAAGTTGCCCACTGTCCCAATCCAGTCTGACTAGTTACTATACAATGCACATAACTCTGAGAGTTACTCGTGCAAAGTTTCAAGACTCTACCTATCGTAGCTCTCCAGGTACACGATAATAATTTTTTACCTTCAATGGGGGAACCACGCTCACTGTCCCAATTCAGCCCATGTTTTTCTAGAGCATGGGTATAGGGGTTACTTGTACCCACTTTAAAGGCCATACCTATTATAATTCTCTATGCGCACGATAAAAATTTTTCACTTTGTATGGGAGGTACCACGCCCACATATCCAATTCATTCTGCATTTTGGCACACTATGCGCATTAACACAGTGGTTGCACCTGCAAAGTTTCAAGACTCTATCTATTTTAGTTCGCCACAAACACGATAATAATTTTTCACTTTGTATGGAAGGTACCACGCCCACTATTCCAAATCAGTCTGTGTTTAGCTTGACTTAATAAGCTTGACGTTAATATGGGGGTTACTGGAAAAATTCTAAGGTGCTACCTATTGCAGTTCTCTAGGTTAGGTTAGGTTAGGTTGCACGGGTCGCCGGCTCCGTGTAAGTGGGAAAACCGACTCACTTGGGTCCTTTTGGTCCCGTTGTGACGCCCGAAAGAGGGATGAGCAGGAAGATACCTGCTGATCCACACTTTAGGTTTGGTGCAAAAACCATCCAGAAAACCGAATAAATGAATTTATCCTGTTAATATTGCAACCCGATAAGTCTGCAAGGTCTTGTAGTATCGGGTTGCCAAATAGCGCCGCCCTTTTCGTAGATAGGGCCGGACAGTGACAGAGGAGGTGCTTCACTGTCTCTTGCAGTTCTCTAGATACAGGATAAAAATTTTTCACTTTGTATGGGAAGTACCACGCCCACTATTCCAATCCAGTCAATCTTTCGCTAAACTATGTATGTTACTGGTGCGAAATTCGAAGGCGGTAGTTGTTACTGTTACCAAGCAACACGATGATAAATATTTACTTTGTATGGGAGGTGCCACGCCCACGTCGAATATGAAAAAAATAAGTACCCTATTTTACCATCCGTATATTTAATAACAAACTGTGAAATATTCAGAAAGTTCGGTTCATTGGTGTAGGCAGCTATAGCTTTCCGACAAACAAACAAACATGGTTTGTGCTTTATATATATAGATATCTATAAAAATATTGTGTTTGTAAAGTGGAGTTTAGGTGACTCCAGATTTTTCTATATTTTTTTTATATTAAATATAGGAATTCTTATAAAAACAACCTTCCCAAAACTGCAATAATTCCTACATAAATGAAACAAACTTCTGCATGATCTCAAAATACTCAATGTAGGGAATTTTACCCATATACATTCATACATAAAACCTAATGAATAAACAAAAATATTGGTATAAAGTAAAAGTTAATTAATGCACTACAACTTTCTTCCCATAAGATTTTCATTTCTCTTCTTGAGAAAAGTTCGGTTTTTTTTTGGCAGCAAATAAAAACTGATTTTTCCTGCCAGAGAAGTACGAGTGAAACGAAACTTATTTTTGGAGTTTGTGCATAATTTGTTGTTGAACACAAAAGTGTTTGCCACGTTAAAGAAATCATTAAGATTCTTAATTATTTTCTTTTTCTTTTGTTTTTTTATTATTCTATTTATTTATTTTTATTTTTGTCGGATGTTTATAAGTGCCAAACATTAAGACAAATAGCAAAATAATGAGGTGCAAAGTTCAACTTTTTTCTTTTCTTTTGCTTTGTTTTGGAAGATTTTCTTTATTTTATTTGGCCTTATTAACAAAACGTAATGAATGAATTATTGTAGGTGAGAAGAGATTATAATAAATTAGCCTAAAAAATTAACAAGCTTCGGAAAAAGTTTGATTAAATTTTTCTTAACGATTAGAGATGGGAGTAAGTCATTTGGTAATGAGAATGAATTGAAGGTGGGAGAAATAATATTTTCAAAGTATTTATTGAATCAAAGGGTGTATAAACCTAATGATAATTTAATACACTAATGTTTAATTTATTGAATAAAAATGAAGCGAGTAAAGACATCAGTAACAAGCTACGTCTTAGATAGTGGTTATTGGTTACTTTTTTAACCCACGTCAAAAAAGAAGCAGGTTGTCAATTCGTCTGAATGTTGCTTTTTTATGTATGTGCCCGCAGAACTCAGCGGATTTTAATTTTTTTTTTTCTTTATTTGACGGGCTATGTTTACAGTCTGGTCCCGTTTTAAAAACAGTTCATTAGTTAGAAAACTAAAGCGTGTCGCCGTACAACATACACTTACAAATGTGGTGTTGATACCATGGACCAAATATTGGGAACTTACACCTGTATACGTGCAACAAACTGATGACCATTGGCCTGCTGCTCTAACATCATTTGTAATGTACGATGAATTGAAGCCTAACACTGTATCAGATAAACGACTTACATTCAGCCATATTGTGTAAGGCATTGTCGTTTTACGTCAGCTAGCATAGTCGATGGCGTTTTTTAATTTTTTCTGTACCGAGTAAAAAAAACGTCTAAGAATTTTTTTGTAATAGAACAAATTCAATAAAAAATTTTATTATTTTTTTTTTTTTTAATTCAAGTTTATTTTTCAATTTCCTATTTCCTTAACTGATATAAAGAAGATCACATTTTTTCCTATCTTAATTTTACACATTTTAAACGTTTCTTCTTCTATTTTGAATCTTTTTCTATTATACCTTTCGACTACTTTAAATGAGAGCTTCATCTTGCTGATAACTCATATATGTTTCTTGGAGCGCACAGTGTCGTGACTTCATATAACGAGTGGCCATAAAAAGAAAAAGTTATTGCAAAGAGCTGAAATATGGCACATATATTTAGGTTGCCAAAACGTAACAAACTTTAAAATTAAAAAAAAAACGAAGCAAGGATTCGTGTCCTACCCGTATATCCTAAAATTTATAAATGTCATAAAAGTTAGAAAAATTGCTAACTGTATGAATTTTTTTTTATAGTAACTGGATGTGATATTTTTAATGATTTGACCAAATTTGATTCAATTCAGATAAGGCCCTAGGCTAAAAAATATATTTTTACAAAAAATTAAAAAAAATTAAAAGTTAAATAAAATTTTTTTAATTAATTTCAAATACAAGATACTTAAATTTTTTCAATTAGATGAAGGGACCCTCACCTTCAATATATTCTTAAACTTAAGTGTATACATATATTTTGCCTATTTTTTCGGGTCCATCGAAGCTGACTATTTTTTTTAGTACATATTTTGGCTAAAAACTTCACAATTTTTTTTACAGTGTTGTTATAAATATTTGAATTTTATGATTTTTACATTGTTTCTGCTACATTTCTAAAAAAACAATTATAATTGCATGCATTTTTATTGAAAAATGAATTCTTGATATTTATTTTTCCAAACTCATTTTTTGTTACTTAAAAATTGTGAAAAAATTATCAAAATAATTCGACTTTAAAGCCGTGTAACTTTTTATAGGTATAACGCACATGAAAAACTAAACCACCTCTGGAATCGTGGGAATCACAGCTTTCATCCCGTATATATTTTATTGATCAATTTGAAAGTTTTTTTTGGATTTTTTTCCACTAGACAGTTTACTTTGCTGCAATAAAAAAATAACAATAATTTAAATTGGCGCACTTAAGCGCAGCAAAATTTTTATTTTTATAAATTAACTTACTTTTCGTTATAAAATGAAAGAAAAAATATCCCGGTAATACTTGAAAATTTTTTTGTCCTCACTATTATATGTTTGCTTATCACAACAAATTTTGTTTTATTTTATTAATATCATTCTTATAATGATGCATACACTGTTATCGACATACGTTTGTAATTAAAAATACCGTTTATATACTTAAAACATAATACAACAACTAATCTAGTGCAAATTTGGTTTATTTGTCAACTAAATTCAATTATTTAACCCTACGAAGTACATTATCATTTGTATTCCTTTTTTATACAAAATTGTAGTTATTTCAAGCCACAATTTTGAAGAGCCATATCTTTAGAAAAAATTATTATTTTAATCAAATTTTTTTTACGCTTATTAGTAACAGTGTCTTTTATTAAATGCCATTAGCCATTTTTTTAATTTCCATAATTGGATTTTTCTATTTATGGCCACACTCACAACACTGTGGAGCGTAAATAGTTATGTACATATGTCATATTTGGTGTTCAGCATATTGCATATTTTTGCGGATATTTCGAAGTATGTACATATGTAGATTAAATACATTTTCGTTGCGAATTACTAAAATTATAGAGCATTGAATTTTATTGTTTTTTTTTTTGCTAGCGATCGGTCCAGCCAAATATGTTTAAGAAATGAATTGTAATCAAACAAATCTAATTAGTGAAGAACGTAGCTCAAATACCAAAAAAAAAAAAAAAAAATTGTCTACACGAAGGAAAAATAAAAAAAATATCACAGAATCTTAACCAAATCTACGCATTTTACATCCAAAATAGTTTAAGAGTTTATCAAAATACTTTTGGAGAAAACTAATACGGTTGGATGAATTATTTATTGTTTTTAATTTTTTTAATTATTGTTTTTATTTCAGTCGTGATGAAAAACTCCAACGATAGTTTTTGTCGTATTTTAAAGGCAAGAACGCCATATACGGTACGGAAAATTGTAGTAGATTTTCATTTTGAGTCGTATTTTTGGCGTTATGGACTTATACAATACGCATTTTTCAAAACGCCTGTTTTTTTAGACGACAACGCCTTACACAATAAGGCTGATTACACAGTGCAACACGGAAAAAATAACCATATACGGACACCACTACGTGATAAAAGACCAAAAAAGGACCCCTGTCTCCCAGTTTTGCCCAAAGTCCTCCTGGTTTTTTTTTATGGGCCCTCAAAGATGTGGGGCCTCGATGTCATTTTTACAAAAAAATGATCATTTACTCAAGCTCATATTTTGCAAACCGTTTGGAATTTTGATATACTCTCTGATGCAAAGTTGTAGCTCTAGTCATAAAGAACAAAAATTGTGAACATATAAAATCAAAAAAAAAATCATCTTCAAGGTCAAAATCGCAAAAAATTTTAAAAAATTCATTTTTTACCTTTTTTCCCCTGTTCAGGTCCATAGGTAGCAAACCATTCAAAATTCAAGGAAACAAGCAACTACAAAAATGAACCTAAGATCTCAATAAACAACTTTCTAGAACATATAAAATTCCTAGGAATGATTCTTAACACCGTTTAGGTAGCGCTTAGGTAGCCGGGAAATTTTTCACTTTTGCGGCTACAAGAGCTACAACTTTGGCTCAGAGAGTATATCAAAATTTCAAACGGTTTGCAAAATATGAGTTTGAGTAAATGATCATTTTTTTGCAAAAATGACATCGAGGCCCCACATCTTTGAGGGCCCATAAAAAAAAACCTGGAGGACTTTGGGCAAAACTGGGAGACAGGGGTCTTTTTTTGGTCTTTTATGACGTAGTGGTGTCCGTATATGGTTATTTTGCCATGACTTAAAAAATTACACAGTGTGTTATTAAAAAAATTAACAAATTAATATACAGGAACGGGCCACTACTACCCACATTACTAGTGATCCAATAATACGTATGGCTATGTAGTCATTCGGACTTGCGGTAAGTTGTTATGGATAAAAATTTAATTAATTTAACGAACTACTTTTTTATCTATTATTTTAAAGACTAAACATCCAACAAATGAAGCTGCCGTGCCACGGCGCGGTAATCGATACTTTTGTCGATTGAACCATACAGAATCTTATAGCCAACGGAAGACTTTATACAATTTTTTTGCTTGCTTAGAAAAGGCCGTCAAAATATAAGAACTTTTAAAAACATATACAATCATTTGCTTTTGTAATTTATATTTATTTTTGCAAATTCGCTAAAAATAATATGTGAGGTCCACAGGAAGCTTGTTGGTTATTGCACGTTGAAAAAATTGCTGGTTATTGGAGGGTTAAATAAAAATTTTGGTATACATTATATATTTTTTCTTAAAAAAATATTATATTTGAAAATCACTATAATTTAGCGAAAGTAACGCATATATTTATTTATTTATTTATTTATTTAAATTTTGAAGGCCCCAACACTATATGGTTATATAGGCCTTTTTACAATTCATTATTTAATATAACTTAATGCTAATCTTAATCTTTGCTATTAATAAGTAAAATCTAAATTAAATTATACAAATTGATTTCAGTTAAGAATTTTTTAACATTTTCAAATTCATGTTCATTATTAAGTATTTCAATGTTGTTTATATTATATTTAACGCGATTCTCATGGTGTAGTCTGCATTCATTAAATATGTGGAAAACATCTAATGTTTGACCACAATTACAAAGTGGAGGTTGGGTTTTTTCAATAATATGTCTATGGGAAAATAAGCAATGTCCAATTTTTAATCTATTTAGTCTAATAAAATCTTGTTTCGATAAGATGGACGAATTGAACTTGTGTGAAACATTTTTCTGAATTTTGTATAACTTTGCTGTTTGATTATTTTGCCACATATCATTCCAAAGATCAAATATGTATTTCCTTTACATCAGACAGGGACCATGGTGGAGTATCAGCTATTATTATATTATCAATGGAATCTGTAGTTAAAAGATATTTTGAAGTTATTTTTCCAAATTCTTGGGCAGCTCTCACATAAAAAGGATAATATTTTCCGGATTTTGCTAGAAAGTGATTAATTTTTGTTCTATTAGTAATTTTTTCGTATAAAGGATGGTTTTGTAATGCGAGAATTTTTAATGTGTAATTAAGAAGATACTTTAATCTTCTTAGGTATAGAGGAGGACATGAGGAGATTATTTGCATGCTAATAGCTGGGCTTGTTTTAAAAGCTCCAATAGAAAGTCTTATTCCTGTATTTAAAATAGGTTCCAAAATTTTCAAATTTGTTTTGTTAGCAGATGAATAAATAATTGATGCATAATCTATAGTTGGTAGTACTATTGAACATAAAATTTTAAGAAGGGTTCGCGGGTCAGAACCAAATTGGGAGCATCTTAACATTTTAATTATATTTAGCTTTGAATTGGCTTTGGCCTTTATATTATGTATATGAGCTTTAAAAGTTAATTTTCTGTCAAAGGTGATTCCTAAGAATTTGTATTGTTCTACAAATTTTATATTTTTACCATATAGGTAACGCATATATTTTAGCTTTTGCAAATTCTTTGATTTTTTTTTATAAATATAAATCAATAAAGCATTGCATGTATGATAACGCACAATTTGTCGATATTTTTGAAGGGCTTTGCGATGATTGATGTATACCAGATGCGGCTTAGGATATTTCCGCTGTAATCCTTTTTAAAATCTAAAGCAGCTGCAGCTGTACAAAATTTACATATCAGCTTTTTTTATATAAATTACTGCGACTGTTAATGGTTCTAAAACAATTCTTAGATTGCAATACTGTGTAAGAGTAATTCAGCTATAAGCCTTGGCATCATGACGTAGAAATTTTGTCATATATGTTAGTACTGTCAAAATCTATAAAAATATAAATCAAAACAGCTTAAAATTTCTTATTTTATTTGTTAAAAATTTCAATTAAACTTTACTCAAAATTGTTATACTTTTGCAAATAATCCGTAACTAATATACCACAAGCAGGAATTTTGTTTTTATTTTCATACAAAAATATTTTCAAAATACAATTACACTAAATTTTCCAACAAAATTATTTAACAAAAAAAAAAAAAAAAAAAAATAACTCACATTTAAATGCCGACGTGTAAATAAACATAAAAGAAATGTGATCAGAGAAAAGTAACAAAAATTTGTAAATCCATTGCAAATAACTTTTAAACTATATTTCATATTTTAACAAACTATTTGAAGTAATAAAATATTGTGATGTGTTTTTAGTCCAAACAATCAAACCACACAGTGCCAAATATGTCAGAATAAAAATGAAAATATTAAAAATCCTTTTCAGTACACATACGTAGGAGTACATGCATATGCATCTACTTACTTATATATATATATCATGCTTAAAATGATATATGTATGTATAGAGCATTAAAAAGAATATATTTTAAATCAAAAAGTATTTAAAATATTGAAACTTGCTGAAGATAAACCACAATAACATGAAGCAACAAAAAAAAAAAAAAAATTAATACCATATGGATTTTACTAAAAATACAGTTGAGTTGGAAGAAATAGAAGAATTCATTAAACCCATTTACGCTTGCTATGCCGATTCGGAAGCACCTCTTTATGTATCCATAGTATTTACCCTTGACACGATATTTGAATTTTGTATGTTAATTTGTATTTTCAAGGAGTATGACTTTTTAATAAAAATTATGATTTAGAATAATCTGGGTATTGAGTACTATGCTGTAGAATAATAAATAAATGGATGTATTACATAAAGAATAAAAGTTCAAAGTATATTCGAATCGAAAAATTAATTATTTTCGGTTTGGGGTATTAGGTAAACTACCCATTGCCCCTTCCCGATTATGACCAAAATTTACACAGCTCTTTATCTCTATAAATCAAAGGCACATATTGAATTTAATTTTAATATGTCATACGGTATGACCTGTAGAGCGTTTACAAAATTTGGGAGTAAGTAAACTACCCCTTGCCCCTTTCCGATTATGCTCAAAATTTATACAGCTCTACATCTGCATAACCCAAAGGTACAAACTAAATTTCGTTTTAATATGTCGTACGGTATGACCTGTAGAGCGTTCACTATATTTATATACCCCTTTCCCCCTCCCGATTATGCCCAAAAACTATACAGCTCTTCATCTCTATATACCAAAGGCACATACTGAATTTCATTTTGATATGTCAAACGGTACGACCTGTACAAACTCCACAAAAATAGTGGTATAAATCAGTCGAAATCTCGACTGATTACTATACTTTACCTTATACTACGTATGGTAAAGTAAAATATATAATTAAAAATTAATAGGTGCCCCATAAGACGTGAAAAAATTAACAACATGAATTTTTAAAAGTGAATGTTGTACAAAACCCTACGTGTGTGAGTCTGACTCGCACTTGACGACTGATTTATTGCAATTTGTTGTTATAACGCCAACATAGTAATATATTCTAGTGTCTTTCTAATACGTATAAATTTCTAGTGTCTTTCTAATACGGTTTCAGAGTTAGAAGGCGCTGACAGACGGACAGAAATTGTACCTTATGGATAGGGAACCCCAAAAACGTTTACTTAACCCTCCGATAACCAACAATTTTTTCAACGGTCAATAACCAACAAGGTCCATGTTTACCTTACATATTATTTTGAAACAATCTAGGAATTATATTTGAAAGGCAAAAGTAAAGATATGGTTTGTATAAATTACAAAACCAAATTAATGTACATGATTTTATAAGTTTTTTTGAGTTTTACTTCTGCTGGTGTATTGCATTTTTTATGGTGGTGCAGTGTTTCGTACATACAGGTATAGTCTCTAGGCAAACAAAGCACTTGTATAAAGTCTTCCGTTGGATATAAGATTCTGTATGGTACAATCGACACGAGTATCGATTACCGCGCGGTGATATTGGTAGCCAGGAAGCTTCAGTTGTTGGTTATTTAGTCTCCAAAAATAATAGATAAAAATTATTACTTTAAACTAATTAATTTTTTTCCCATAACAACTTTCCAAAGCTCCGAATGACAATATATAAAAATACGTATTACTATTTTTGGATGAATATTAATGCGTGTAGTAGTGGCCCGTTCTTGTATATTACACATGACTAGCTGTTTTATTACATTTTTAAAAATGCACATCGTTTATCTGATAGAGTATAAGGATTCAGTTCATCGTAGATTACAAATGATGCTAGCGCAGTGATATCGATCATATTGTTGGCGCGTGTGAGTTCTCAACATTTGGTCCTTTATATTAGTCTTTCATATTACTTACATCTATTCCGTTTGTAAAATGTAAAGTTGATAGCACTAAAACAGCTTTGTTCTTTCTGGGAACATACACTGAGGGAAAAACCACGTTGCAAAATCGACAACGATTGTGAACACTTTGACACCTTTATGTTGTCAGTTTTGTTTGACAACAGGCGTTGTCAACTTATAAACGAACGTGGTCGAAATCACAACGACTGTCTTCAACGTGTTTGAATGTCAACGAAAGTGCTCGAATTAGCAACGCACGTTAACAAATTGTCAACGAACGTGCTCAAAAAACGTAATGTTGTCAAAATCCACAAGTTCTATTAAATATTTTTCATTATCATAGATTCATTTATTTTCTACAGACGCATTTTTTCTAAATAACAAAATGGAGCGATTTACAAATTGGAGATTGGCTCCAAACGACTGGAGACGGTTTGATGGCTTTTACTTTATATCCAATGATGAAAGTGATGATGAAAAATGAGAAACAAATTAGAAACCAGTTAAAATGTAAGTTAATCAGTTTGAAAGAACAAAGTGTAATATTTACTTTTGATTTTCTAGCCGCACAAATAACCTTTAAGAGTTTGTGGTTTTTAAATAGACAGTGGAGTTTAGACAGATCTTTTTCTGAAAAAAAAAAAAAACAGAGGTAATATGGTGTTGTAATTGTAATGATCACTGTTAGCTACTTTTTATTTTTTGGTTTGGAATTGCTGGTGACATAATGTCTGTGCAATCCAAGGTGGAGCAATGTTGAAAACGTGATGAAACTGCGGAAAATTACTCCAAAAACGAGGAAGTATTTTTCAAGGTAAGAGAAATTCCAATATATTTTTGTATAGATCATCTTAAAAAATTTGTTTGTGATATAATTTAGGATTTGAAGACACTGTTACGAAAAAATCAAAGGAAATGCAGCGCTTAAAACTGCTGATGAATAAAAACATTTACAATTTTTTACATGTAATAAAAAACACATTTTGCAAATAAAATAGTTTTTAAAAATGTATAATCTATTATAATCTGTTTTATTATTATGGTAAATTTGGAAAGGAATAAGCATTTACAAATCGACAACGGAATGGTGTCATCTTGAAAATGGTGTGGTGTCAATTCGACACCGGTATGGTGTCACTTCGGCAACAATACGAAGTCAAAGTGTACACGTTCGTTGTCATTTCAACAACCCTTCGTTGTCAATATTTCGTTGTCGAATTGATAACGTTCGTTTACAGTTTGAGCACAAACGTGGTAGATACACTTTCGACACCGCATGTGGACATTTTGTACATGGATGGTGTCATTTTTTGTCTGGGTGTACCAATATAAAGTATCCAATCCAAGTAATAAAAACATCACGTGGCAATAAGAAGAAATGTTCTATTACTATGAAGAGTCTCAACAAAAGCTAAGCCCTTGGCTTTTAAAATTAAAGCAGTAAAGTCTAAAGTTATAATATAATGTCCGCATTACATTAGAGGACCTTTGGACATAGTTGGTTATCAGCGTAGTAAACGTCTTAAATCCTCCATAGAGATTTCAATATTAAAATTTATAATCTAAAACCTATTTTAAATTCTTATCCATCCTTGATCCATCTTATTGACTGTTTTACATTTCTATCACTGTATAACAATAAATGCTGAATACATAACCCACTGTGTAATGTGTAGGTATTTTATGGTTGAATATTTATTTTATGATACGAATAAATACCCACTCATTGATTATTTTTATATTTGTTGATGGGTCGTACGTTATTTTTGCACCAATTTTTCCTTCCTTCCATTATTCATCTTCGGTGTAGCAAAGGCAGGTGTGTGGCTTTTGTATTTAAATTTTTGTGTTATTGTGTTGTTATTCATAATATTGTTATTTTATTTTTATTCGATTTTACTCGAACAACATCATTGTTTAGAAAATTGCATTTGTTGAATTGACCAAAATATAAAGTTATAGAAAAAATGTTTGTGGTTTTTTATGAACACGCTTTATGTGTTTTGTACTCGTAGTCACTCGTATTCACTTGTGAATACTTTTCCTCTTCAAAACACATAAGAACGATGCAATTTGGAATTGTTTGTATAATAGAGAAGAGGTAAAAATGAACATGTTTATATGATTGTTAAAACATTATAAATAATATTTGTGTATGTATTCCTACTTTTGTATATTGTTATAAAAATAAGTATCCCACTTGGCCAAACTGATCATACAAAATTGTCTTACTGATATTATAGCCCACGGCGAGGTGACTAAATCATTTATAAACGGCATCTTTTTTAAGGTCTGCGGACAAATATGGAACATAATTTTAATAATTCGATGTCCAACATTATTATTACACAATAAATTTAGAAAACGTGTTAAAGGCAAGTTCATTTGTGATGTTTTACATATATTTTCTCTGTATGACTAGTTGGTCCAGTAATCATATTACACACTGAAACAATTCGGGAGGTCTGGGACCACTTCTATACGTATTCTCGCAAAATTTTGTTAAACCTTTAAAACTATTGAATAAAAGACTTCAAAGTTTTTAAAAAATTTAGAAAAATTGTAGTTTTTTTTTTGTACTGGGCTTACCTGCAGAAAACCCAAATTTTCACCACTAACTCGACTTCCGTGGAGTCCCGGTCCACTCCCTTTTATTTCTCCAGTGTATAGGTAGGTTTAACGCAAATCATTAGATGCCGACCTTCCTGAAGTTTGTACAATTTGTTACAGGTAGAATTTTGATTAACTAACTTTCTTACTAATATGCATATTCCATATCTATATCTATACATATAATAAAATAGTAACTCACTTCCGTCTGTCTGTCTGTCTGTCTGTCTGCTTTTCATTGACGTTCTCAGCACGTAAAAACTTTTGGATGGATTTTAGCAAAATTATGTGAGGAGGTACCTAAGTATCCTGGTCCCAATATAGGATACTGTTTTTTCCGCAAAAATATCTTAGAAAATGCGGAAAAATCAGTGAAAGTACGAAGTTGAACTAACCGGATATGAATACTTTACTTTTTATAAAGTAAACAGAAAATACATAAACTGATACGTAGCACATCTTAAGGCGGAACTAAAAATGCCGGTATTACCACATAGCACTAAATCGCCGGCGAAGTAAAATAATTATTAATTAGCTGTGCTAGCTTCAAACTAATTCGCCTAAAGAACACCAGAAGCACTTGCCTAGTTTTACTTCGCACTAACCATCTGGCTTATCTACTACTATCTTTTTCTAATGTAGGCATTAATTGCCTGAGTGTTACTTCTCTTAAAAAAAAATAAAAACTAAAATCGTAAGGGTCTTTGGTGTGGATTGCTTTCAAAGCAAAATCGAACAAAATATTGAAGGACGCTGAGGAAGTGGCGGGCACAGCTAGTATGTATATAAAGCACAAAATATGTTTGTTTGTTTGTTTGTCGGAAATCTAAAGCTGCCTATACCTGTGAACCGATATTTCTGAAATTATCACAGTTTGTTACTAGCTACACTGAGGGAAAAACGACGTTGCAAAATCGACAACGAATGTGGTCACTTTGATACCTCTACGTTGACACTTTTGTTTGACAACGGGTGTTGTCAACTTACAAACGAACGTGTTCGAATTGGCAACGCATGTTGTCATTTTGTAAACGAGCGTTGTCGAGTAGACAACAACCGTTGTCAACTTTTCAACGAACGTGCTCAAATTAACAACGCAATGTTATGAAATGTTTTACTTAATATTTTTCACTGTCAAAATTACATTCAATTTATGTAGACGCATTTCTAAAAATAATAATATGAATGGATAAAATATGCTATTGGAGATTGACTAGTGACGTTGTGATGGTGAAAGCTTCAATCTTTCTCTGGGTGTATACGGTTGGTTTAAAAATGGTATTTATTTTTTAAGTAGATAGTATAGTAAAACATCAGCTGGGATGATTTTGAGATTTGTTTTGCACCCTCGGAGAAATGTGCATCTATAAAATCATTTGTAATAGTAGTTTTCATTGTAGTTTTATTGAAAAGAAACAAACTGATGCTGTATATACAGATTTTAGCAAAGCATTTGATAAGGTCAATCACAAGATTCTCCTGATGAAGCTAAACATGCTTGGTGTTATCCGCGTTAGCCTTAATTGGTTGTAGTCGTATTTAACATGCCGTAGTCAAACTGTTCGTTTTAATAATCGTTCATCAAAATGTATTGCTGTTTTGTCCGGTGTTCGCCAGGGAAGTCACTTGGGACCTATTCTTTTTTCCATTTTTATTAATGATCTTCCCAGTGTTATAAACTCCTCACATGTATTAATGTATGCTGATGATGTCAAAATCTTTTATAGCTTCAAGCATTATGCAGATCATACAAATTTGCAGAGTGACCTCAACAATCTTGTTTTATGGTGTAGACACAACATGATGGTTTTAAATATTAAAAAATGTAAATGCATGAGATTTTCAAGGAGTGATTTTATCACTGTTAACTACTTCTTATGAGAACATGAGTTGGAGGTAGTTGATTAATTTTTGGACCTTGAAATTTTGCTGGATCCTAAACTTAATTTTATATCTCATATTACAATGACTGTCAACAAGGCTCGAGGTGTTCTTGCATTTATTAAGCGCTGGTCAAAAGAATTTTCCGACCCTTACATCACAAAACAGTTATTTGTGGCTCTGGTTAGACCTATCCTGGAATATGGGTCAGTAATATGGGATCCTTATTATAACGTACATTGCCAACTTCTTGAATCTGTTCAAAAACAATTTTTGCTGTTCTGCTTACGTAGTTTAAATTGGCTTGACGATGTGAGGTTTCCTTCATATACTAGTAGGCTTGCTTTAATTAAACTTCCTACTCTAAAAAGTCGTCGTATTATGTTAAATGTTTCTTTTATGTTAAGTACTATCAATGGTAATACTTGTTGTGAATTTCTGTTGGCCAATATTAAATTTAATGTTCCATGTCGTAATATGCGTAACTTTATGCCCCTTTTTGTCCAAAATTGTAGTACGAATTACGCTATGGCTGATCCACTTGTGCGATTATGCAATCAATTCAATCATTTTTATAAAAATATTGATTTCTCTTTAAATTTATTTAAATATAATTAAAAAGAAATTTAATTGTAATTTTAAATAATGTCTAATATAATAAAATCTCTACTAATTTAAGTTTTTATGTAACAGTCTGTAAGGATAACATCCATTGACTACAATAAATAAATAAATAAATAAATAAATAAATAAATAAATAAATAAATAAATAAATAACCTTTTTGTCCTCTTAATCAAAAATTATCTCATTCGATGAATTTTGCTATCTATAGACACCGTATCATCAGGATTATGACATCAATGTTATAAGAAATGTTTTTAACAAAGCGAAAATTGGCATCAATTTAATGACAAAAGTCATCATAGAATTTTTTCATATTTTAGGTGTTATGTATGTTATGTCTGCAATATCGTCAACTCGATGCCATTAATTATGACAAAACTCATAAGTTCGAATAGTGCACATGCATCAACTAATCGCATGATCAACGAGAATATGTCACCTCGTCTTCTTATTAATGACAATTAGTCATCATATTTGACGTCAACGTAAAAAAATGAGAGTAAAGTGCCAAAGAAATGAGGGTGAAAGAGCTTGGTTGGTTAGTACGTTACCTGCACACAACAAAAAGTATCACATTTCGGTATAGTCGGTATCCATCAATATTATTAAATCGATGGCAAAGTAAAATATTCTAAAATAAAATTAATAAATCAGCTTCAATTAGTTCTAATACCAAATACCAGAAGCTCTGCAACAAAGTTCTTAAAACAAACATAACTTGCGATTTCAGAGCTGTTATTACAAGTGAAGTTTACTTATCTTTATAATTACCTTAATTTCTCTACTTCATTCCTTAAAAAAAAAAAAAACAACGTAATTGATTAGTAGGTCGTAATAGCCCGCGTGTTATATACCTTAGAAAAATATAAACTAAATTGTTTTATTGTATATCAAATAGGTATTATATTAATGACAACTATTCAATAAATTGGTACTTATTTGTGATTGCATTGATTACAGAATTGTGATCATTGTCATTGATGATAAAATGACCAACAGATGTCAGAATTAGTATTACAAGAATGATAAGTGTCACGGAGTCAGAAACGAAGGCAGTTGACATAGTATAAATGACAAATTACATTAGTGTTAAGAAGGTTTTTCTATCAGCGTAATCAGACAAAATTATTCAGGCTAGGAAGTCTTAGTTAAAAAATAGATTAATTAGGTGACAAACTGAGTAAATCTATATATATAAAGCACAAAATGTGTTTATTTGTATGTTTATTTGTTTGTTTATTTGTTTGTCGGAAAGCTATAGCTGCCTACACCAATGAACCGATCTTTCTGAAATTTTCACACTTTGTTTTTAGATACACTGATGGTAAAATAGGGTACTTATTTTTTTCGATATTCGACGTGGGTATAGCACCCCCCATCAAAGTCAATAATTAGTATCGTGTATCTTAGTAACAGTAATAGGTAGCGTCTTGAAATTTTGCACCTGTAACCTGTATAGTAACATACATAGTTCGGAGAAAGATAGACTGATTTGGAATAGTGGGCGAGGTACCTCCCATACAAAGTGAAAAATTATTATCCTTTTTCTAAAGAACTGTAAGAGGTAGCACCTTGGAATTTCGAACCAGTATTCCCCATATTAACGTACATAGTCAAGTTAAACATAGACTGAATTGGAATAGTAGGCATAGTACCTCCCATACAAAGTGAAAAGTTATCGTGTTCCTGGCGATCTACAATAGATAGAGTCGTGAAACTTTGTACGAGTAACCCCTGTGCTAATGCGCATAGTATGCCAAAATAAAGAATGAATTGGGACAGTAGGTTTGGTACCTCCCATATATATATATTTATCCTTTAATCCCAGTGGAACATAGGACCGGTACCTCCCATGCAAAGTGAAAAATTATTTTTTGGTACACAGAAAACTATAATAGATAATGTCTTTAAAGTGGGTACAAGTAACTCCCATACCCATAGGCTGAATTGGGGCAGTGAGCTTAGTAACCACCCGCCCCCCCCCCCCCCTAAACAAACCCTTATATTAAGATACATGGTGTAGAGAAACACAGACTGCATTAGAATGGTGGGCAGTATGTGTTTCTCTACACAAAAGTGAAAAATTATTACCATGTACCTAGAAAACTGCAGTATATAGAGCCTTTAAATATTATTATCGTGTTAATACGTATAGTCTAGCAAAAAACAGATTGCATGGGAACAGTGACTCTTGCATATAAACTACAAAATTTTTGACGTGAGAATAGCGTGCTTTTCGAGTTAAAGCTTGGCCATACTTTTCTTCCGAATGTTTATTTTATTTTTTGTGGATGGGTGTAGCGAAACGCAACGGCGATATCTAGTATATTATAAAACTAGCAGGATTGGAATATACAATAGCTAAATATATAAAGAATATACAAAGCTAAAATTATTATCGTTTACCTGAAATTTTGTACAAATAATATTCATATTAATATTGGCTGTCTTTGAAAGCGCAAAGAGTATTAACACAGTCGGCTTAGTACTTCGTATACAAAGTATAAAATTTCTATAGTGTACCTAGAGAATAACATATAGGGGTAATTCCACGTCAAATCAACAAGGCACTCAAAATGGCTACTTCTGAATTTACTGAAACTTTTGTAATTTATATTCCTTGACTCTCTGAATCCAAATATAAAAAAAAAAGAAATTAATCTCTTATAGTTTTTTAGCTATACTCTAATATACTCTAATTCTAGTTCTATAAACCCTAGGTAGTTGAGTAATAGCTCATTTTAAAGGGGATAACAATCATGAAAAAAAAACTAATTTTTAACAAATTTTTTCTTATATTTAAAAAAAAAGTTTTATAATAATCTTTGAGATAGTGTCTTCTATTTTTTTTAAATTTTAAAATAAAAAATATGTTTTTTAATGTGACTTATTAAATACACCATAAAAATTTCAGAGTGGGACCATTTTATGACACTATCTCAAAGATTTTTATAAAACATTTTTTTTAAATAAGAGAAAAAAATGTGTTAAAAATTAGTTTTTTTCATAATTAATATCAAACCAAAGCGTATGAAGTCCCCTTTAAAATGAGCTATTACTCAACTTTCTAGGACTTTTAGAACTGGAGTTGGAATATATTTAATCCTCGAGCGCATACGCAAAAAAGCGATATTTTTCTATTTTGATAGCTGTATAGCTAAAAAACCGTAAGAGATAGAATTTTTTTAAAATTAGATTTGGCTTCAGAAAGTCAAAGAATATTATCAACAAAAGTTTCAATAAAATCGGAGGTGGTAAATTTAAATATAGGTATAATAGCTAGAGACTTGAAAGTTTCATATTAGTATTCATAGTCTAGCGAAAAATAGATTGAATTGGAACAGTATGCTTGGTACCTCATTTACAAAGAGAAAAACTATTATCGTGTACTTAGAAAACTATAAGGCTGATGTCAGAGTGCGCGCTACAGCCGAAGCTATAATACTACGCTACAACAAACTATAAGCCAGAGCATGTGTTTTTCTAATGTGTTCGCTCAAAACATGTTAGAGTGAGAGCGAAGCTTGATGCGAGTTCATGTTACAAAGTGAGTTGTCTAATGGTTTGTAGCTAGTTGTAGCTTCTACACTTTTCTTGGTTTATATTTATTATATTTTAAAAATTATATTTTAAAAATGTATGTATCTGAACATTTTAATACAGTTTTTGACATTTTTAAATTATATTTAAAAAAAAAAAAAAAAAATAAAAATGGAAATTGATATGGAAAAATTAATTACGGAAGTTCATATGTATATACGTATGTATGTATATGTCCTATATAATGTATTGCCTTCTTTTTAGCAAAAAATGCATTAAAAGTATTAATTTACATAAATCCGAATCCATCACAAAACACTGAAAATTATTATAAACAAAAAATCGCTTTACTCAATAAAGTTTTCACTCATCATCACATCTTGTAGCATAACTATACCACGAACTATTATCGCTTCTAGCCTCGCTTGTCTTTTATCGCGCAATCTGACATCAGCCTAAGTGAAAGAGCCTTGAAATTATGAAATTCTCTAAAAAACTGTATTTTCCGATTAAAGGCTGGCCATACGTTTACTTATAGTTGTTTATTTTATTTTATTAACGATGGCGTATTGAAGTGCATGGGAGATCGCTAGTAACTTAAAATTACACTAACGAGTGCATACTCATTATATTTTGTACATACATGTGTATATTTTTGTGTATGAATGTAAGTCTGCCCTGGTAATGACATATTGCATTTCAAATAAAATATAAAATTAAAAGCCTGAAAGCGTTCATATTGTGTTACAACAACTAAATGTTAGTTAAACATTTTCCAACCATAAATAAAAATAATATATAATAATATATCGTAATATATATATTTTAAAAATATTTATCATTATGCGATTTTTTTTACCACATTATTATTTAGCTGCTTGTGATTGCTGGTAAAATTATCATCATCTATATTTAAGAATTATAAACTATTGTGGTTTTGCATTACGTTGATGGTTTTAAATTGTAAATTATTTAAAATTGTTGACAAATTTAGCTGGCTGAGTTTTAGCAAAAAATCCTACTTGAAATGGCAGATTTTTCTTAATACGATTTAAGGCCATCAATTGATCAAGAAAAAATTCACAACAGTATTTAAATTAAATCACTTGCATATTTTGCAGTAAATTTTCTTTTTTACAGGTAATGTTTTTTTAATTCATAAAAATGCTAATAATACCAGCATGCATGCAGCAATATTGGCTTTAATACTTTTAGTTAAAAATATCAAATAAATAAAGAGTGGTTAAATTTTAAGAGGCCGTTGTTGATTTTGAATAAAACACAAATTAATTATTTAATATTATGCTAATTACCCATAGCGTTTTTTAATAAAAATGCAATTTATTTATTGGGGGAAAAGAGCTAGTTCCTATACGTATTTCACTGGTTGCTCAGGCCAGATCATCAGGAAACTTTTTTCCTAAATTATTTAGGGAATTATTTTCATTTCTTTTTATTTTGATAATATTGGTATGGTTCAATTATGTATGGAACAAAATATCGGCCAAATAGCCACCGCAACCTTGGCGGCACACCACCATCCGATGAACCAAATTTTCGATGACGCTGAGGCATAATTTAGGTTCTATATCGTTAATGTGCCGAATTATCTTATCCTTTGGGTCTTGAATTGCTGCTGGCTGATCGACGTACACCGTTTCTTTCAAATAACCCCAAAGAAAGAAGTCCTACGGTGTCAAATCACATGATCTTGGCGGCCAATTTAAATCGCCACAACGTGAGATAACACTGCCATTGAATTTGTCGCACAAAAGAGCCATTATTTCGTTAGCTGTGTGGCAACTGGTACCGTTCCGTTGAAACCACATATCGTCCACATACATATCTTACAATTCGGGCCATAAAAAGTTCGTTATCATCTCACGATATCGATCACCATTCATAGTAACTGCCTGACCGTCCTCGTTTTTGAAAAAATACGGCCCGATGATGCAGCCAGCCCATATACCGCACCAAACAGTCACTCTTTGTAGGTGCATTGGTTTTTCGATTTGCCGCCCAAATGCGGCAATTCTGCTTATTGACAAATCCACTGAGGTGAAAATGTGCCTCATCACTAAAATTGATTTTCTTCGAAAATTAATCATCCAATTCATAATAAGCCTGATTAACTTTAACACGTTGCTCGATTGTGTATCTTTCCACGTTTCAAATTATATATTCTTTTAGTAGCACTTATAGTTTTGTATTACAAAACTTTTTAAAGTTAACACCTTCCTGAACTAAATAGTAAAAATATCCATCACAGCAGAGAAAATCGACCCCAAGTCAGCAAAAATGTTTGCTTAAAATTTGCCAGATATAATAATATTAGAATATTCAAGAATTCTTCATTTCAATTCAGCGACAAGTGAATCCTATTTAAAATTATTCTTGGACATGTATACACTTCCCAGTAACAATTTAACAGTGTAAGAATTTCATTCCACTAACATAAACATAGTTTGGTTCCACCCTAACAAGTTCACAGTTCCGTATGATTAATAAACTTACGAGTATTACTAATACGCAACATAGTACTTTCTTTCATTTATTGCTAGAAGTGTCATTTAATTCCTTTAGATTTCTTTCATTTTTTACAAATTCCCAACCAGAAGTGCTCATTTTGTATTTATATTAATTGCCTTCATTTCAAATGTATAAAAATGTCTGTATTCGTCCTCCCTCTAATTTATACAAACTATCCCCATATTATACTCACACATACATTTAAATTACAATTTATTTTAAATTAAAGTCATCAAAATTCAAAATTTGTATAAACTTCCTTTAAATGTTAATTTAAGTATACAATTTTAATTTAAATTTAAAGATAAAAAAAATTAAATTAGTTCTTGCAAATTTAAAAAGTTTGTAATATGAGGCAAATAATTTAATTTAAATGCTAAAAGTCTAAATAATTGTAAATTGGTTAATTTAAGTTTTCACATTGAAATTATCACTTTGTATTACTTTAAATAATAAAATATAATTACGAATTAATATTTATTCTAGCTTAAGTTCTTTATTATAAAGAGATAAAAAACTTAAACCAGAATAAAAGTTAATTAATTTAAAAAAATTCAAATAAAATTAAAGTTATATAAAATATAATTATCAGGCATGTCACAAATTCCGTTCGGAATTGAAATGATTCTGTAGCTACCATTCCGATCGGAATGGTTTTAGTTGCTATAGATTCTGTTCAGTTTCATTAAAACGAAGAAAATTCAAAAGCACTATTAATATGCCAACATTCACACATGTTCCTGAGCTACATTTCGTTCGGAACTGGAATTGATTCCGTATTTTGCTTCTGTAGAAAACGTAAAACGAAAAATTTTTTCGGAATAAAACCACTTTCAATTCGCTATGTGGAATTGATATTTTAAGCAATTTATAGCCATTTAAACTATTCAAGACATATTTGTATTAGTAATGGATATTATTCTGGACCATACCTTAAAACTCTACAAGGCACAGTGGTCAAAAATCCATAACTTTTTATAGAATTCGATTTTTTTACATGGTTTTTCCTGTTTTGTAGGTAAGACTTTGGTCTTTAATAAATCGACCGATAAAAAACTGTTATGGAGAATTTTGTCAAAAAATGACAAACTTTCACCCCGCACTGTGGTACATATTTTAAGAAAGGTTATGGTTACCGATTTCAAAGTTATATTACTCTATAAAGTAAATACCAGAGTACCTCGGGAGGCAAAATATTACTGGTCTATTTCAACATTATCATAGCAAACAGGATGGTCCAAATTTACTTTCTCTTTATCTTGTTAACATTTCCGGACCGTTCTGTGGGCATATCGGGTAAAAAATATAACTAGGGACCCAAAATCCAAGAAGACGATTTGATAAAAAGTTTTTGGCTTTGATTTCTATTAAGAAGGCCGAAATGCTTCAAAAAGCAACGTTGCTAATCTGTCCAGAAAATAAATAATTTCACAAAACCGGTCTATTCATTAATTTATGCAGAAAATATTGGACCTTGGGTCAGAAAAATTGGACCTTGGAGTAGAGGGGTGTAGGGGAGGGTTCAGACTACAAACTGGTGAAAGATGTATTTCATAAATTTTTATTTATCTATTTTTTGTTTTGTCACATTGTTTCTAATGTTTCAATATGTAATACATAAAAAGTGGTTTCGTTTTTTTCCATTTACTAAAACCGCACGGAATCTATAGAAGCTAAAAGCATTCCGATCGAAATGATAACTACGAAATCATTTCAATTCCGAACGAAATATCTGAAATGCTTGAATAAATTAATTTTTTGAAAGTCAAAAAAATATTTGTGTTGTTAAGTCAGAAAAAACATAACAAAAATTCCCGAAATATCTTTAATAACAGCAGTAAATTGATAAAATACGTTGCAGAATTTTAATAAAATGATGTCCTGAATAGCTTAAACGGCTAAAAAACGCTAAAAATATCAATTCTACATAGCAAATTGCAAGGGTTTTCATTCCGAAATTTTTTTTCGTTTTATGTTTTCTAGAGAAGCAAAGTACGGAATCAATTCCACTTCCGAACTCTGTGACATGGCTGTATATTAGATATTTTATAATTAAAAAAAAAAAAAAACAAAATTAATAAAAATTTTTCTTACAAAAAATGGTTCTGAAATAAAACAACAATTTGGGAAAATAAATATTTATACCGTAGTAAAAAGAGAATTGTATACGATTCTTAAAGTAAAATTGAAAAAAATAGAAAATAACTTCATTTTAAGAATGTGCCTAATAATACCTCGGCTTTCAAGTTATTTAATCTTGATAAATGTACATCTTAATCGATGCCCCACCTGGAAGATCCATATAGAAGCAAAACAGGCACAACTAAACTTAATAATGAAGTACAAATAAATTGTCCTATTGGCAAATACTTTTAGATTACATTGCAAACATCTTCTTTATAATTCGCCGCTTAAGCCAAATGTGGTGTTAAGGTTTTCAGTTATGGAATCACGCCTCAGCCCAAAACTTAGAACAAATTTTAAGTCGAATATTATTTGTTAATTATCACAGCCGATCATTAGTAAAAACCACAACAATCAGAAACCTGCGATAATGGCCTCATCGAATTATATTTTGCATTTGTGTGTATTGAGGTAGCGATCTCTCTTCGACCAGGACATATTGTGACGACGAAAGTTGATGTCTTGATTTCACCACATGGTATTATTATGATTGTTATTATGCTTTCGCCACACGGTATTATAATGATTGTTATTTTTTCGGGTTTTTTTTTATTAATAACCTCCATATGAATTGTCACTAAAACTTGCTTGTTTTAAATTGTCATATTTTAAATACGGTATACCGGTATTAAGTTAGCGTTAAGATACAAATGTGTCGAAAATGAACATTTATTGTGAACGAGCCTTAAGTTTTTTTGTTGTTTGGTTGGTATGATATCTGCCAAACATATTTAATATACACCAAGTCATTAAACTAACAACATCATATTTTTTCATCGTGTTAAAAATGTCGAATTTGGTAACAGAAAGTGATGATTTGCTGAAAGCATTAATTTTTTTGTTTCAAAGACACGAAAGAAAATCAGTTTTGCATCGCGTTGTTACTGTCGATGAAAAATGGATTTACTTTAAACGGAAAAAGTCATGGGTTTTTCCGATACATCCAACAACATCGACTGCAAAACAAGATCGATTCGGCAAGAAGGTAATGCTTTGTGTTTGCTGGGATCAGAAATGTGTGGTGTAGCATGAGCTTCTAAAACCTGGTAAATCCTGTTAATACTAATCGCTACAGATAAGAAATGATTAATTTAAACCCTCAATTGATCGAAAAACGAGCAGAATGGGCGAGAAGACACGGCAAAGTAATTTTGTTAGACGACAATGTACCTGCATATAAAGCAAAACCGACCGGGAGCTGCTACCCTACCCCCCGTGTATTCACCAGACTTGGCCTCTTCCGACTACCACTTGTTTTAATCGATGGGCTATGCATTAGTTGAGCATAACTTTGCTTCCTACGAAGAAGTCAAAATTGGGTCTCTCAATCAATCGATTTACTTCAAAAGACAAACATTTCTACTGGCGTGGTATCCATAAATTTGCAGAAAGGTGCAGAAAGTAATGGTCAATACTTTGAATATTTTTTTTTACTTTCCCATTCAAAATTATTGTTTTATTTAAAAAAAATTCTCACTGCATACCGGTATACCTATTTAAAATAACGTTCTGTTAGCATCCGCGGTTTAGATAGTAGAGAAATTCAGTAGGGAGTATGTATATCCATCTGTATAAAAAACTATGTTTGTGATAGGCACGAGAACTTACAATCAAGAAAACAAAACAATTTGGGGAATCTTTGCTCAATTGCGGACCACCAGTAGTAATACAGTACGGTTAGTGAGAAGGAGATAGGAAATTCGTTGGCCTTAACCATATCTAGAAAACTCCTCAAGGAAAATTGTTGTATAGTCCTTTAGCATATCCTAGGGTCTCTAGATTAATAAGCAGAGCTAAAGAAAATGTAATTTAACCGCAGCTGCAGTAGTGTATCTTTCCCTTGGCTATTCCCTGGTTCGATGCTACTGCCGTTCTAGAAGTCAATAGTTACGTTGCTTTACGGTTATGTTCGATAGGCCTACCAAAGTTACAGCTAGCGTGAGCTTGTGTCTACATGATGTTTCTTTCGATGGCGTTTCCCTGGTACATTACTGTCTACTGCACTAGTGCAATCACGATCGTTATTATAAAAGAAATGGTAGTTTATATCAGCTCTGTAGTACACCTAATTCTGTTTTTACACGGTAGATTGGTTCCAAAAATATACGTGAAAAAAAAAAAACGTGTAAAAAAGACTTTACTCACATACAAAATCTAAAACCTATTAAATTAGTGAAAAACGAGAATTTTTTTAAGAACAAGAAATCATGTTTATTTTACTAAATCATATAGGTAATGTGTATTTGCACCGTTTATTTGCATCTTTATTGAATGATGGAGACTTAACAGATAGTTTCGTTCCAGAAATCAACGATTGCCTGATTGAATTTTAACTTTTTTTATAGATCTTACTGTAGCTTCATTTAAACCGAAGATTTTGCTAAGAAATGTTGAGCCTTCTCCATTTCGAAGGCGATCTAAAATTTCAATTTGGTTTTCTAAAGAAATGGCTTTACGTTCTAGTTTTTTATTTGCAATTTTCGATGTCTTCTTTTAGAGATGCATTGAAAGTTCACAAAATATTAACACATTTCAATTGCTGTAACAAGTAAAAATGCTTGTTTACACAAAAACAGAATTCCTCTAAATTTTTGATATAAAAATATTTCGCAAAACTTAAATTTTACAAATAAAACCTAAGCCCAAATAGAATAAAATAGTGTAAAAAAAAAATAATTTTATTATTTTCAAACTGTGTTAAATCAAAACCGTGTAAAAACAGAATTGGGTGTACACCAATCCTATGACGCTGACGGTGCACTGTGGTCAACATTTTGAGATAGCGGCCAAAACTCCTTTTGGTTTTTGTTCTCCGATTTTAAAGTTATTAGACTCATATGAAAGTAGACAGTAGTAAACCTCGGGAGCCAAAAAATTAGAACTCTATTTCAACTATTTCACTGAGAACAGGGTGGTCCAAAATGGGCTTTTTCAGAATTTAGTAAATTTATGATATTTTTAGTTAATTTTTAAAGTTTAAATGATCATAACTTTTTTGTTTTTCAAGATTTTTGGACGAAAATTTTGTGTGGTAACTTAACTTATTTCCTATTACTGGTAAAAAAAAAAGTGAACCTCTACGGTTTTCAGAACAATTTAAATATTTTTTTTTCAAATTTCTCGGAAATTTCCTACTTCATAGAGCACAACTCCTGTGAGTCAAGCTGAGTCAAAACACAAATTTACTATTTTGTAGTATTAACTCTCCCCTACATTCCTATATATACATGTCCATGCATCGGGACTGCACTTTTTGAGCTACAGTAATTTCTGACCCAATGTAAGATATTCGGTACAAATGCACGTCATATTTTTGAGAAGTTATTTGTATGTGAAAGTGGCTATTATGCATATATTTTGATGAAATTTTGTACAAGAGTTCTTATTGACCCAAAAAATAATTCTGTTGAAATTAGGAGAAGTTGGCCCATATTTGGACTTAGTCCACATAGAAGGGTGTATCAAAATTTTGACAAATTATGTGGTATCTGGCAATTCATTTGGAAAAGGTAAAAAGTGATTTTATTGCCATCTAATATTACATAACTTAAATACCTGAAAATTGCAAATAAATTTAAAACCAATGGAAATAACTGGTAAAACCAAGGACCTGTTATATTATGTTTCAAAGAGGTAAAAAAGATCATGTTGAAAATTCGAGCAATAGTATATTAATCCATGCATTCATTTTTTCTTGATTATTGTTTAAACAATGGCTAAATTCACTTATAGTGTTCTATCTGATATATATTTTGAACGGAAAAATTTTCATCTTATTTTACATATAATGAATTATGACATTATTTTACATATAATGAATAATCCATTCTTCAAAATATGCGACAAACAAGAAATTAAAATTCATAACTTAAAAATAAAAAACTTTTTAAATACTTTAAGAAAACGGTACAATCAATGTTCCAGAAACAAGAAATTGTTTTACTCACGCAACCAAGAATGGCTAAGAAATAAACTTATTTTTAAAAAGCCATCAGTAACTACCACGGAAACTGGAAAATGTGGTCGACCAGCAAAGCCAATTGATAATTGTAGTGAAAGATCACGAAGACGCAAGCTTAAACATATCAATGAAGAAGTTTCTTGTAGCATCATAAAGGATTCATTTCTGCATCAAATTCAACCATCGAAAACTAAAAAGAGTAAAATTGCTATCATTGAAAAAATAGTGGAAGCAAGCCCCAGACGCACAAAAAGGATTTTAGAAAGTATGCCGACACCAACTGAAGAAAATAAATTTACTCCAGAAGAAGCATTTGCACTATTTTTGGATTTGAAAATGACTAAAAACCAATATACAGAATTGCGGAAGCGAACCAATGAAAAAAATTGTGAAATTTTTCCATCATATCGAGATATAGTTTCTGCCAAAAAAGATTGCTTACCTTCACCAACTGCTATTAGTGTAACTTCAAGTTCAGCAGAAATAAAATTGCAGGATCTTCTTGAACACACTGCAGAACGATTATTAAAGACATTTGATGCTTACTATTTAAAGAAGTTTAAAAATTGCAGGATGACTTTAAATTCTAAATGGGGATGTGATGGGACATCTGGCCAGAAACAATACAAACAATGTAATGCGGAAAATTCATCAGATGCCAATTTATTCATGATTTCTTTCGTTCCATTACGATTAACAAAAACTTATATTGGTTCAGAGCCGTCAACTAGTAGAGCTGCAGAGATAGATGTATGGAAGAATGAAATTCCCTCGTCAACAAAATTTTGTAGACCAATAAAGTTTGCTTACAAAAAAGAAACTAAAGATGTCATAACTGAAGAAGTTGGCAAAATAAGAGATGAAATTAAAGAACTTCAACCAGTGATATTTGAATTTAATGACCAATGCATCGAAGTTAACTTTAAAATGTCACTTACAATGATCGATGGAAAAGTTGCACAAGCTTTAACCGAAACAAAGTCTTCGTCAAGCTGCACCATATGCCAAAAAACATCAAGTCAATTGATTCAACCACCAACTCAAGACGATAGTTTTAATGAAGCATATGAATTTGGACTGTCACCTCTTCATGCTAGAATTCGTTTTATTCTTAAATTGGGATACGATTTGGAATTTGGCCCGTTAGGCGAAACAGTTAGAAACAACAAAGAAAATTTGGAAAAAAGAAAGCAAAAAAAAAAGATATTCAAGAAAAATACCGTGAGATTGACCTTATAATTGACCAGACAAAGAGTGAGATTTTTTTCCGATCCAGGAACTGCAGCTTCTATAACTAGAGTAGATTATAATTTAATACGACGATTCCAAATCATAGCATGTAGCAAAAAGATAGATGCAAAAAAATTTGGTCAGTATGCTAATGAGACAGCAACCCTTTATAACCAAAAATATTCTTGGAGACATATGCCAACCACAGTTCACAAAATTTTGTTCCATGGGGAACAAATAATTCAGCACAATATGCTTCCAATTGGCGATCTCTCAGAAGAAGCGCAAGGAAAAAGGAACAAAGACTACAGATTCTTTCGCGAGCACAATACAAGAAAAATTTCCAGATATTGTACTAATGAAGATCTTATTAATATTTTATTGTGCACATCAGGCCCATATATGTCCAGCATTCGACAAAAATGGAAATCAACCTCATTAGAGTTAGATGAAGAAGCTAAACAACTACTGCAAAATGAAAATCAAAGCTATTTGGAAGAAATTTTTACTAATATTGTTTAATTAATACTAGTTCAAAGATTATAATTTGTTTCTAATTTTAGTATAAATTTTTATTAATACGTTTAAATAAAATATATGTGCACTTTAAATTAATAGTAAAAGTTTACTTAAAATTTTATCGATGTTGTGTTCTGTATATAATATATCCAAATGGTATTGATATTGTTGGGAATTTCAGTGTTATTTTTCAAAATAACACTTTCTTCCAAAAAAAACCAACCTTTGGCCCCTGTGAATATTGAGACTAAATAAATGTCAGGGACCAAATGTTGGGATTTTCTGACCAAAATTAAGTTAAGGAATAATAAATAAGTATTGGTTGTAAAATACGATTGAAGAAAATAAGAAATTATAAAAAAATACCTATTTAAAATGTCAAAATATTCAACTTTTACATGGAAACTCAACAAAAAATTAAAATGCATTTTTAACTCCACATTACTTACGTTCCTATCAGTCGATTTTTACGTTTGAACACGCAAATTGAAGCTTAAAGTCCCTCCTATTGAACAAAACAAATTGCGTAAAAAAATACCAATCCGGTCAAAAGTTATAGAGTTTTGGCCGCTATCTCGCGAAATTGACCACTGTGCGGTGTTCACTACTACAATAAATAAATATCTGTTACCGAACCTTCTGGCAGCCGGTGAGTAAATACTGCTTATTACTGTTTCCACTGGGCTGATGTTATTTTTGCTTGAGATATGATTCCGAATTTTTTTCGTATTATAGAAAAAAAATTTGCATCTATACATATAATAAAAGAGTAACTCATTTTCAACTGTCTGTATGATTGCTTTTCTTTTGTGTTCGTATCACGTAAAAATTACTGCATGGATTTTAACAAAATATTGTGAGGAGGTACCTTAGCACTCTGACTCCAATACAGGATACTCTTTTCTGCTAAAATATCTCATTTCCAAAAAAAAGTGGAGAAAAGGCAGTGAAAGTAAGCAATTTCTGACAGGTGCTGAAATTTTTTTAAAACTGGGATATTTTAAACACTATTGCGCAACAGATGGCGCCACTTGTGGAATTACATTGTTATTTTTTTAAATTTTAGAATTTTTTATAAATTTTAGAATTTTATCCAAGGATGGGTACCTTTATATAAAGTAAATACACAAACAATAACTATAGCACTATAAAGGTAAGAGCCTTACAATTGGTGTGGAATACTTTCAAAGCAAAATCGGGCAAAATATTGTCAGGACGCCCACAACGTGGTGGGCACATATATATTTTTTCCATCTTCAGATCAGGAAAGCATGAAGGACGTCATCATGCCTAAAAGCAAGAGCCCCCACGCAAACCCCTAATGGTCTGTGAGTACATACACAATCTCAACGAGAATCTCACAAAGAGAACAAAACATGTAAAACCTGCTTTCAACAAGGTAGTTTTGTGTCACTTAGCAAACTATTGCTTTTTCATTTTAACCACTTTTTTTGGTTGGGGACCTTTGCTAAAAGACAAATGTTTAAACTCATTTTAAACCATAAATTTCGCTAGTTTAGTTATCTATCGTTATCTTGAATATTAGTGATCTTTCGATATATTCGACAGCACTATCGATAAAAGTTCATCCCTAGTTAGACAGTAGCATAGTGTGTGCTTTTTCGCGTAAATTACTGCTGGATTTCTTTTATGTCCGCTTCTTTTATCTCTTGCAATTTATGTTTTTTATACTTTCATATCTTTCCTAAATTGTATTTGGTAACTTACAATATGATGGATGTCATGTTAAGTTTATCAAATAATTTGTAAACGTAAATATGGGCACCGAAACAAAAGTTTGTTTAAATGTTGTATAATGGGGAGTAGATTTGAAGAAAAGTATAAAACGTCCTAGTCGTTTTTCCGTTGGTTTCAGATTAAAATTTAATGAAATAATTAATTGATTCAATTAATTGTTTAATTATTAATTTTTTTGTTCTGTTTTAGAAAAAAATATATATTTGAATCAATTAAAAAATTAATTGAACTTTAATACAACACTGATTAAAACCTTTAATTGGGGAACAATTTTTTTTCTGTGTACATTAAACCACATTGGTAGTAGTCACAAAAGATTCGTTTCAGCCGATTAACATTTTGTAACTTTTTTTTCTGAAAGTTAAAAAGAAATACTTTTTTCTAAAGAAGAAATTCTTACAAGTGCGTTTTATAGTGCTAAATAATTTTTTCTGCCTTCTTTGTGACTATACTTTGGTTAGTGTTAAATGTCTCTTGGCTATTTGCAATGAGCAAAAAGAAAAAAAAAACAGTGAAAATTTATCAAGATGATTGAGGCACGAAGTAAGCTTTCAGCTATATTGGTTTTCTATTTTTATTTTTATTTTATTTTTTTTTCGAAATTTTAGTTTTTATCTGCGTTTAAGAAAAGAACATAATTGATTTATAAGAGCACAAGGAAAGCAATAAAAGACGTAATTAATAGTTCTAATTAAGGGAAACAGTACAGAAGGAAACAGTATTCAAGGGAAGAAAAATTACAAATTAAAACAGAAAAATAAATAATACGAACATTTAGGAAGCCTGCAAAAAGCTTTTGTAGGGAAAGACAAATTTATGAAAATTTAATTATACTCGTATAATTTTTTGAAATAAGTTTTAAGATTTATAGAAAGGAGAAGCAGTTTTTAAGTGCTGGTACAACGCTCAAGCGTATTTCTAAAATACTTTTTAAGTAACAAAACTTTTGTTTTGTTTAAATAAATTTGTCGACTTTAAATATATTTCATTAAAAAAATCTTTTAGTTACATTAGTAAGAAAAATTGTTGCTTGATATAATTAAATTTTGTTTTATTTGACAATTTATTTTTAAATGAAAACGTGGAAACAAGTAAATATAAATGTATGTATGTCATAGTAGAATTAACGAAGTACCATATTTTTTAAAATATAAAGTAAATTTTCAACTGTTCTGACGACAAATTAATACGCCATTTTAGAAAAGATAAAATTAAAATTATTTAAAGGGAAAAAATTATCAAAATGAAAAATGTACACCGTATCGACTGCATTATATTTAATGTTTAGTAATAGGTATGTTCATATGTGTTTTTCACATACAAAAACATGTCTCAAGTAACTTGAGACGATTAGACGGTACATGGACCGATTCTGCTCATGAAACTTTGGAAGCAGATACTTTTTGCTACTCATTGTCCGGGTTGTTCGCTCAATCCGGTGGATAGTTTGTTGACATCGGCGAATAATGTAATAGGGTTTCCAACTCAGAAGTAAATCTTATCACCCCAGAGAAAATCAAATGGGCGATAGAGACATTTGAACCATATAAATCTCCCGGAATAGATGGAATATATCCAATAATGCTACAGAAGACAGTACATATTATTGAACTAGTACTTAGAAAACTCTTTACAGCTTGTATCGGCTATTCGTACGTACCAACAAGCTGGAGAAAAGTCAGAGTGGTTTTCATACCAAAAGTTGGTAAAATTCAACACAGTGATGCAAAAGACTACAGACCCATAAGTCTGACATCCTTTCTACTTAAAACTCCAGAAAGAGTGATGGATGATAACATTAGAGGCAGGATGCACAATATGGTATTCTCACGTGATCAGCATGCCTATCCTAAAGGCAAATCAGTAGAGACAGCCCTCCATGATCTAACATCAAAAATAGAGCAATCTATAAATCATGGGGTATTTGCACTTGCTTGTTTTCTGGATATTGAAGGTGCCTTTAACAACATCCAATCCAGGGCAATTCAAAAGGCACTCGAGTGCTATGGCAGTCATAAATTGGTGAATGAATGGATAATAAAAATGCTCTTACAAAGGCAATTCATGCAGAGAACGGAGGCGCACATGTTGACGCCATTGCTACTAGGGGTACACCTCAAGGAGGAGTTATTTCACCTACTTTGTGGATTTTAGTCTTGAACGAAATTCTGCTAAATCTTGATGCACATGGTGACAGTGTAGTGGCATACGCTGATGATTTAGTGCTATTGGTAAGAGGAAAATTTCCGAATACCTTGACTGAAGTAATGGACGTGCTCTAAAAACCTTAAGCCAGTGGACTATGAATTGCGGACTTAATATTAATCCCGAAAAAGCCAAGACAGTACTTTTCACAAGAAGAAGACTATTTAGTTTCAAACCCCCAAAATTTGGGGGAAAAACTCTGTTGCGGTCAAAGCAAGCGAAATTTTTAGGCGTAATTTTTGACCAAAATCTTAAATGGAAATCTAACCTTAATGAGAGAGTTAGAAAGGCATATGCCGCAATGTATTCCTGTCAAGCTCTAATTGGAAAACGTGGGAACTTAATCCACGAATGATCTACTGGATATACACTGCTATAGTTAGACCAATATTGTGTCATGGCGCACTTGTATGGTGGCCAATTATGGAAACATGTACTCATGCGTCATTTATAGAAAAAGTAAATAGAATAGTAGCATTGAGCATCACAGGAGCCAGAAAATCAACAGCAACTGAAGCACTGTGTAGAATACTTGGGATCGACTAATTAGACTTATATCTAAAAGAATATGCCTTAAGAACACAGCTAATAAGTAAATATCAATTGGACAACATAGAAACCGATTATTTGACGCTTGAAATCCATTGGGACAAGGAGATTACTACAATCATCCCAATAAGAGATGATTGGAAACCTCTGGATAATCTAACTGGGGGAATTGGGGTATATACAGATGGATCAAAAAAGGGTAATGGTACAGGAAGTGGAGTATTCTGCGAGAAGTATGTAACCTATGTAACATATTTGAAGCCGAAATTTTTTTTTTACTTTCTACGAGGCCGATATTCTCAAGCAATATCACTATTTACATAGACAGTCAGGCGGCTTTAAAAGCACTCGGAAATAGGTGTATTAGATCGAAGGTAGTCAGCCGTTGTCACAGAGAGCTACAGGTTCTCAACGAACAACACACACTGAAACTGTGCTGGGTACCCGGTCATTACAATATCGCAGGAAATGAAGCTGCAGACGAGTTGACACGAGCTGGAGCTGATTTGGATATAAATGTGTGGACGTATACCCTGGTCTCGATTCAATATATTGAAGGATAAGGGAACAATTTAGACGATATGCCGACACAATGTGGAATAATTCATTGAGATGCACACAGACGAAATCCTTGCTGGAGGGAAAAGGTAATGGGGAAATGGATAAGCTGTTACGTATAAGTAAGTCTGAACTTAGAATGTATGTAGGTATTATAACAGGACATAATGATCTCAGATATTTCTTGAAAAAGAGTCGACTTTGCGATGATGATATCTGCAGATGGTGTGGCGAAGAAGAGGAAAACACATTCCACTATCTTTGCCAATGCCCTGCACTATCTCACAGTCGTAATAAATGTTTTGGCTCTTTTTTCTTTCAGAATATGGAGGACTTGAGATGTGTAGAAGCTATGCTAATCGTTAAATTTACGAAGCTCACCGGACTACTTAGAGAGATTGATTAGAACACAGCTATGGACACCGGGGAATATCAGAGGAGTCACTATGGATCAATAATGGTCTTGTGAATCTACACATAAATAATTATGTGTGATCCTCTCTAACCTAACTTATGTGTTTTTCACATATACTTTTTCGATAAGGTTTATATATCAATCACTAGTCACAACAACCCATATATCTAAAGGTATCATCAGATGTGTCATATATTTGGCCAATTGAGCTAATCACTATTTTTAAAAATGTAAATTAATTATTATTAATAATTTAGTTTTAAATTATTAAAAATGAAACAGTGTTTTCTAAAAATCATGATTTTTCTAATATTGCAGACTAAGCTCGCTATAATAACAAGTATAAAAAATAATTACATACAATGAAATTTTATAATCAAGCTTAAGTTCGTTTTTATTCTCTCTAAGAAAGAATTAATTAAATTACAAATTAGGTGATAATATTAAAGAAAAATTGGGAAAATTTTATTTTTAGATTCCAGCACGAGTGGAATGCACATTTTCTAGACAGCCACGTCCGTCATCAGCACTACTTGTATCTAATCTACTTAGGGTATTGTTTTAGTTGTAAGCATCATCTATTTAACCAACCAAACCCAGATAAAGGAATACGAGAAAACTTGTATTCAATTATCAATCGTCAGTTGGTGAGAACGAAGTCTACCACTACCTTAAGCTTCCCTCTTGTTGAATATTTTTACTTTAATATTTACCACCTATATTTTGTTGTTCCTTCAGCGAACCTTCAGTTAGCAATGAAGTTACTTTTTGTTTATTTGTTTTACTTCCAACATTCGTTTTTAGTTAACACTAATCTAGTATCAAACCACTTTTGTTGAGTAAACAAGATTGCGCGGTGCTTTGCGATTTTTAATTTTGAAAATTTTAATTATTATTAGTCGAACTGTTTTATGTATTACATACAACGAAATTTATAATCAAGCTTAAGTTCGTTTTTATTTTCTCTAAGAAAGAATTAATTTTAATATTAAGGATCTCACAGAAGACGAGTCTGTAACATATAAATGTTTATCTTTTAAATCGGAACAAGCAGGCTTCTAAAAATGTTAAAAGCAAGTAATAAAAATGAGTCAAGTGCGTGTTAGACTCCGTACTATGTTTAGTACAACTTTAAAAATTCCTTGTTAATTTTTTCATGTCTTCTTTAATTTAAAATTAAAGTCATATTCATGAAAATTGCATCACTATTGGAACACCCTTTAAATTTTAGTAATTGTTGTCATAGCAGCCATGGTAATACACTTTCTATAAAAATATCAAGCACTGATGGGCCACCCTTTAGTCACTACATGTGGTAGCGGTCGAAGATCAACATCTACATTTCAAGACATCTCTCTTTCGGAACACCCTTTAATTTTGTTATTTTTTATAGCGGCCATGGCCTTTCTCTTTCTATTAATATATCAAGAGTCTATCTTTTACGATTAAAAAAATAAGTAGCTATACGTGAAAAACATGTCATGGCAACACATCTAATCTTCTGTTCAAATTAGAGAGTCTACCTAATACGGTTTAAAAAATAAGGCATTATATATATATATGCAAATCACGCCACTGTAGGAAAACCCTTTCATTTTTACTGTTTTTATAGGGGCCATAGTAATACAGAATTTGTGAGTCATTCAAGAGTCTATCTATTATGGTTAAAAAAATAGGTCTTATACATGCAAATCACGTCACTATAGGAACACCCTTTAATTTTTAGGTTTTTTTTTAGACTTGTTTATAAAGCGAACTAAGGTTTAACTACTGTTTGTAAATTTTTAGTGTATGCCTCCTACAGTTCAAGAAATAAACACATATTCGTGAATAACACCTCTGTATCGGAACACCCTATAAGTTTTAGTATTTGCTACTATAGAAGTCACAGTTATACAGCTTCTGTGAAAATATCAAGCGTCTATCTATTATGGTTCAAAAGTTAGACTTTATACATGCAAATCACACCACTATCGGAACACCCTTTAATTTTTAGGTTTATTTTTTAGACTAGTTTATATATCGAACTAAGTTTTAATTACTGTGTGTAAATCTTTAGTCTTTGCTTCCTACAGTTCAAGAAATAAACACATATTCGTAAATAACACCTCTGTATCGGAACACCCTATAAATTTTTCTTGTACAGAAATAGTCTTATTACTATTTTATTATGTGTATAGATAGTTGAAAAAATTAAGTCAGCTTCATGTCTATTTTTTTTTTTTAATTTTATATGAATATTTTTTCTTAAACAACACTGCAAGAAGACTTTATTTCTTTTGCATAAGAGCATAAATTTTTAGGGAGAAAACGATTTAGATTTTAAATATTTTATTAATAGTTACACATCCCTTTTTCTAATTTTTCTTTGCGTTAAATTAAAAAGTTTTAAATTCGTTTTATTTAAAACCTTTAAAAAATATATTTCATCTAATAATTTATTTAAATATTTTTTTTTTGTGAAATTAAGAACCGTTACATAGCGACCATTAGTTACAGTTTGCAGCCGTGCTCAACCTATGATTTCTCTTTTACTTCAAATTTAAAGAACACCTTGATATCAATAATATATATATACATATACAGCTGCGGGCAGAAAAACAGCACCAAGCCTATTAAAATATGTGTCCGATACATATTTTCCTATAGGTTAAATTGATACATATATTGTATTGTATATATGTACTGTATAACTACATAAAAAAATAAATTTTACTTTTGCTAATTATTTTATTTTGAAATTTATACTTTATTTAAAAAAAACTTGAAAAACAATAAGTCAAAAAAATAGCACTTCACTTCAATTTGTACTAATATTAAACACTAAATTAAGAACAAATAAAAAAGAATTATAAATGATGCATTTATTACGTTGAGCATGATTTGTATATTCTAATTAATACCTTGTTGCATATCCTTTATTTGTAATATCTTCTGCACAACATTTTGGCATCGAATTTACAAGATTTTGCATCTTTCCTTTGGAATTTTATTATAGATTTGTTGGACAGATGTCCAAAGCGCTTCGGTGTTAGTTGGTTGCATTTGCGACACTCTTTTTTATATCTGTCTATAAATTCTTTATTGGTCTGGGATCTGAGCGGGCCATTCTATCATATTCACTATGTCGTACCGAAATCACTTTTTCGCAAGCTCGCTTGTATGCTTCGGCTCATTATCTTGCTGGAAGACCCACACCATTTATATAGAAGCATAAGGGAGCATTACTTACCCGAGTATACATAAATGTTCTTATTGTGGTGTGGACCCATAGCAAAAAAAAACTGCCGCATACCATTATGCTAGATCCACTGTGTTTTATAGTTTTAGTTGTAAATTTTGGGTTCAATTCTACGTCTGAGGGGTCCTCTTGCATAGAAACGTGATCCCTTGCTTCCAAATAATACAATTCTGGATTCATCTGCCATTTATTTTACCGTTGGAATGAAACTACATTTTGTCGTTGGTGCTATTTTTTTTAACCGGCACTGTAATGTATACTGCTGCAGACACATTCAAAAACACAATATGTATTATAATGTCTGTGTACACCAACAAAACAAAGGTATTTTGTACTTATTCAGATTTACTTATATTTTGAATAACAGACTTTAAATTGTCCATGAAGTCGAACATTGAAATCGTTACTTTATATATAAATATAATAAATTATATTATATGGTTCAAGAAACATATAATAAAAGCTTTCAAGTTCATATTATTGAAAAACTATTTTGAAGTATTCTTTCCAACCGATAATTTTTCATCATAATATAATTATGTTTGAAATATTTAAGAAATAATATTTCAATGGGACAACGTAAAGATTCTAACACCATAAAATAATAAATATGTGCCCCGGTGGGATAGTAGGTAGTGTGTTAGTCTATCTGTCTGGGGGTTGTAGGTTCGATTCCCACCACAGACTCTGGATGTTTCTTTATAACGAGTTAACGTCGTCGTCACTATGCTCGGTAAATTAAGTTACAATATAATCAAAATGGGCGTGGCACTTCTCAAACGAAAGAAATATTTATTAAGCTATTTGGGAACTGTAGTAGGTATAACATTGAACTTCTGTGCAAGTAACTTATTAATAACACGCAGTGTCGCGAAAATTTGGCTAATAGGGATAGTGGGCGTGGTAGCTCCATACAAACTGAAACATTATTATCGTGCGCCTTAAGCAGTGTAACAGCTACAGTCTTAAAATTTTTCACAAGTCACCCTCATATCACTATATATAGTCTGTCGAAAAACAGACTGAATTAAAGCAGTGGGCATGGTACTCCATATACAAAGTAAAATAACTATTATCATGTACCTAGAGAACTATAATAGGTTGGAGCTTGAAAATGTGCATTCCTCCAAATGTAATTCCCCTATGAATATGCATAGTCTAGCCAAGAATATACAGTATTGGAACACGCAAAATTAAAATTTATTATCGAGTACCTAGAGAACTGTAATAAGTATAGTCTTGAAATTTTCCACAATTCACCTTCATATCAGTATTTACAGTCCTGTCGAAATACAGACTGGATTGTGACAGTGGGCATGGTAACTCCATACAAGGTAAAATATTATTATAATTTACCTGCGGAAATGTAACAATTTGTTGGAATTTAGCATGAATTAGTCTAGAAAAACGCATAACGTGTGTTTTCGGACAATTGTTATTTAGTTTTGTTTTTTTTTTTGACAATGGGGGTAGGAAAGCACACTAGGGATCGCTATTATATAATAGAAGATGTCAGTAGTACTTCAATTTTTAAATGAGTTCTGAAAAAGAAAAAATAGAATAATATTAAAACAAAAAATCTTGCAATTCAGAATATCCGTAAAAGGATCATAACCCTGTGATCTAGTTAAGGATGATTTTGAATAAAATGGATCTTTTTAACTAGTATTCTGGAAAATTTTTGAGACACATTTTTCCAGAATACAAAAAAAAAAATTAAAAAAAAATCCATAGGATCATATTTAAAATTTTTCCATTTACCAGGATATGATCAACGTAATGCGTGATCCACAATATTACAAGTATTTTGAAAAATGGAAAATACCAAGTAAACTTAGTTCCTATTGGAATATAGAGGATTTATTCTATTTGTTCCGAGCCGGCCAATTGACATCTCCACGATGGAAAATAATACTAAAGTTTATATCTTCTGTATATGTATTCGATTCTCGACAACAACCACAGTGTCCTTATTGTCTTCGATACTCATAGTACGATTTTGGGCTGCATGTCAGTCTCATTAACTATTTATACAAACTTGCGTACAGTAGTCACATTTATGTGAGGTTTCTGTATTACAAGCGAGCGATTCGTGTGAAAATTTTGTATAGAAATAACTCAAAGAATTAAGTGATTTTCATATAAAATCTCTAGACGATTTGTTTGCTTGCAATACAGAAACTGCGCATTAATTTCGGCTAAAATTTCTTTTTAACAAACGCTGGCAGTACACAGCGGTTGACTCTTCAATTGACTTGTTTAGCAGTTGAAGACCATTTAAATTCCCGACACACCAGCAATAGCAAACCAGGTTACATACACCACATTACTCCACGAATGTTGTCACCAATAGTATGGATACTGATCAGACTTGAAGGTTCTGCTCTTAAAGTTTCAGGTCCCAGAAAGCCTCGGGCACTGGCGCTTCTATATACTACGATACCATTGGCGTCAAGGTATTAAAAGACGGCAAGAAAGTATGCGTAAGAAGTGAAAAAATACACATTGCACAGTGGAACATTCATGGTTTGCCATTTCTTAAATTTTTGTCTGATTTTTTAAAAGTTTACATGGTCTTAAAAGTCTAGTTAATATGGCGGCATGAAATAACTCCCCACGAAATAACTCCCCAAAAATAAAATTAAATAACTCCCCAAGATTTGGGGACTTATTTCATATGAAATAAGCCCCCAATTTGGAAATGAAATAAGTCCCCAAAGGAATGAAATAACTCCCCAAACTAAAATGATATAACACCCCAATTTTTTTGGGGAGTTATTTCATATGAAATAAGTCCCCAATTCTTGAAATGAAAAAAAAACCCCAATAATTTATCAAGAGATAAAATAATCCTGCATTATCTTTTATTAACAGTAGTTGAAAATTTTATACAAAAACTCACATTGCTTCGTAAAAGGACAATTGTAACTTCGTAGGCCAGTTGAAAGAGCATCTGCCATTAATTTTGCATCGCATTCATTACAGATTTTGAGATGCTTGCAGGGAATAAATACAATATTCGGAGATTTGTCTTGGCATATAACACATACGTTTTCATTATTGGATAATGGAAGTTCCAAAATTTCATCCTCAAAATTGATGCATTTTCGATTTTGCTACATCTTGCAAATTTGCCTCGCTTTTCGTTTTTGGGCCATCGCTCCACCACTTTCACATGTCTACTTTTGAAAAATTCCTCGTTTCGAATTAGTTTCACACACTTAAAAAAATGGCCATTAATTTTTACTATTTTTAATTTTTACTATTTTTAACTAATTTTGAAAATGAAATAAGTCCCCAAAAATTTTTTGCGGACCTATTTCATTTTTTATTTTGGGGAGATATTTCACATGAAATAAGTCCCCAAAAAACGTTGTTTTTGTTTTACCGTATATTTTTTTGGGGAGTTATTTCATTTCTTTTTGGGGAGTTATTTCGTGGGGAGTTATTTCATGCCGCCAGTTAATATCTCTACTAAATGGTGAAATTATGTTTTAAAATGATTATAAGCATTTTCAAATTAAAATCTTTGATTTTTCGTTACCCTGGTCCAGTTTTTGCAAAATATTGGGTAAAATTTTTAACAAATTTTTCTAGAAGTTTTGTAGTAGTTAGCGGGCATGTTTAAAATATTTAACATAAACTGATAAAAGTGTGATAAATATGGGAATACTCATATTAAAAAGCACAGAAGAAATGGCAAGCTGTAAAAAAATTTATAGGTGCGAGGTAACCAACTTTAAGACCACATAGCGCCACCCAGCTTCAAAACTTAAGCTCAGATACTCCTCTGTTATGCTAATGTTAAATTTTGGATCAATGGGCTTAGCCCTTTACAAATGGCTGAGCTATTTCCAAAATATTTTGATTATGTCCCACTGTGCATTGTGGGAAACAAAAAGTTTGCATAAGGAATATTTAGAGTAGAAAAGTTGGAGGGTCCTGTTCTTTTTAATTTAACGGAATAAAACGACAGTTAAGATTCACTATCGATGTAGTATAATAAAATATTCCCATTTAGTTTCATAGAAATATATCCAACATTTGATAAAATTTATAGTAACTTTCAAAATTGTAGTCAAAAGTTTAAAAGTTATTGCTGAAACATAAATTTTGTTAAAGACGTTAAAGACTTCATATACATTTTGTACAATTTTTGTTGCCATTTAAATTTTTAATGAAAACTTTGCCATTAAGAGGATCTTTTTATTTAATCTTAAATTGTTTTTGAACTCTTCTCCACCTCTAGCTTCAGCCATTTGCCACTAATTTTGCCTTAAAAAGCAACAATATTATGCTTTCTTCCGAAATAAATGATTATAAAAAACTTCGGTCTTTATATATATTTATTTTTTTGTTTTATTCAACGCGGGTGTGTTGGTGGTTGGTTGGGTAAGCAAAGCAGTAGCCAGCTTATGTTATTACCAATACTCCGAACAACAGTTTCTTTCTGTGCATAGAGCGCGCAAAAGAAAAGCAATAAATGAAACGAAAAGGCATTTTATTGTTTTACCATTATTACAGGTGTGCTTAAACTCAAACAATTTTTATGACCCAAAAGATTCGTATGCGAGTGTATGTCGTTTATGTTTATCAAACTGTAGTGTATTCGTAACGACGACGAACAGACCTATGTATATTCACACAAACATTATAAGAAAAGTTTATTTTCGTTGTTGCTATTAGTGTTGTTACTTTTTATATTTTCTTTAAGTATTAAAAGAGTCCAGGCAACAGGACTTAATGCTTGCTGTTGATGTTGATTATAAAAAGAAGTCGATTCTATTAGAAGTTGCATGGTGTGAGAGAGAATATCTACACCGTGAAAGTTATTCTAGTTGATATAAATAGTTCGTAAAGTTAATAATAAGGATTTACTAATTTTATGATCAGCAAAAAATTAGGAATTGGTCTATCTATCTGTTGACGGCAATTTATACTTTCCCCATAAAATAGTTTATAACAAACAATAACAAATCTTCACTGATTTTCACTTAATGGCATAGACATGAGACGCTGTGTAAAACATCTAGTGCCTTTAACTGACTTAGTCTAATAAAACGCGCCTTGTTTTGATAAATCAAGAATAACGTCGTATACAAATTTTTGATAATAATGAAAGAAAAAGATCCCACAAAGATAAAATCGTAACGACCAAACCTGTTATCTATTTCAGATAATCTTAGCAAAGTTAAGTAAAAATTTTGAATTCAGAAAAAAAGCAACAAATCCTTTGAGGAAAGAAATACACTATATTTTCAAGACCAAATAACGGGTGTCTGCCGGAAAGGTATACTATTTTGTTTTGCCGCCATTTTAGCAAACATTAGTATTAACAGTTTATGTTTGGCAGTCACGTGGCAAATTTATTATGGAAAACTACTCGATAAACCAACGTGTTTTACTCGTTAAAAAATTTTTATCAAAATCAATCATCGATTACTGTGACGATTAGAAAGTTACGAGAAATTTTCGAGAGAAACAACGTGCCAACAAACGCACTATTTATTCATCAGTCACCTTTGCATCCATTAAAAGTGACAGTCTGGTGTGCAATTTGCTCCGGAGCAATCATTGGTCCTGTATTTCGTTTCGCATAATAGTTGAATAAATGAAGAATTCGGTTGAATGAACAGAATTGTAACGTTTACACCGTGTGTAGGTACTCATGCCACCTATTCATATAAACAACCAAACGATGCACATAGGGGTATTTTGCCAATCTAGCCGGACATTACTTTGTTTAGCTTATATTGGCTTTGAAAATTTACTAAGTGTCCCTTAATTAAAGAAACTTCGCAGACAAATCTCTTATGTTAAAGCTATAAAATAAGAATAATCTGACAAAGGAGAAAAAAATTCGCCTTAGATGAACTAATCCTACCTCTAAAAAATTCATATTTTTAAGTTTTCCCATACTTTTGTTTAGCAAATGCAAATTTTATAGTCATAATATATTTAGAAACCTAAACTTGGACCCCAAAGGTTTCAAAATGCCATTTTTCGAACCTCCCCCTTTTGTGGGCGGTGACATAAAATATGTTTTGCAAAAATAATGTAAAAGAAATGAAAAACAATGTAAAAGAAATGAATTACATACGCATTAATTCCATAAAAATATTTTTAATTTTTTGGGGGCAGGGGAGGTATCCCTACAATCACAACCTCCGAAAGGTCCATGTGAATTTAAAAAAAAAAATTTTTTTGCTAATTTCCAAAACAATATTCATTTTTAAGCTTTTATGTAGAAGAGAAGAATATTAATGAAAGTCAATTTTGTAATTTATTATTTCACAGTATTTAATTTATATGAGAGTAATTATTTCATTTATAACTAGCTGTGCCCGCCACTTCGTCAGCGTCATTATTTTACTTTGAAAGTAAAACACTTTAAGACTCTTAATTTTACAGTGCTTCAGATTTATGTAATTACCTGATATATAGGTACCCATCCCAGGGTAATTACTCAGAAACATAGGCTTTATATAAAAATCTAAAATATGTATAAAATTCCAAAATTATTGTAGAGTACTCTAAATAGTATTTTAAATTACCCGCTAACAAAAAAAATAAAAATTGCTGCCAAGTTTGCAGTACCATTAAATCGGTAAAATTTTGTACTTGCACTACTTGTTCTACCTCTTTTTTGGTAATGAGATATTTTTTTACTAGAAAAAATATTCTTCATTCGAACAACGTAGTATGGTACCTGTCCATAGATTTTTTTTATAATTCATCCATTAATTTTTACGTGATGCAAACACAGACAGACAGAAAGGCAGAAATACACAGTTTTATTATATGTATAGATAATAAATAATTTACAATAGTAACAATAAATTTCATTTAAAATAATATTAATTTATTTATTTAAAGCAACTTAGAAACCAAAAACATTTTATTACCGACAAAAACAGAAATAAATTAGTCAAGTGCGAGTTAGACTCACACACTTAGGGTTCCGTACTATGTTTAGTACAACTTTAAAAATTCAAGTTGTTCCTTTTTTCATGTCTTATGAGTCACTCTTTAATTTTAAAATTAAAGTCATAATTGCATCACTGTTGGAACACCCTTTAAATTTTAGTAAATTTTGTTATAGCGGCCATGGTAATACACTATAGAAATATACATGAATCTACCTATTGCGGTTCAAAACATAAGGTAATATACGTGAAAAACATGTCACCCTTTAGATATTAGTAATTGTTACAGCAGCCGAAGTACAACATCTACTGTAAACATTTAAAGAGTCTACCTATTACGGTTCAAAAAATAAGGCTATTTACGTACAAATCATGTCTCTGCCGGAACACCCTTTAATTTTGTTATTTGTAATAGCGGCCATGGCAATTGTCTTTCTATGAATATATCAAGAGTCTCCCTATTACTATTACAAAAATAAGTTACTATACGTGAAAAACATGTCACTGTTAGAACACCCCTTAATTTTTAGTAATTATCATAACGGCCATGGCATCACATCTTCTATACAAACTGGAAGAGTCTACTTATTACGGTTCAAAAAATATGTCGTAATACACCATTTGTGAAAATTTCAAGAGTCTATCTATTATGGTTAAAAAATTAGTCAATGTGCATGTAAATCACGTCACTGTCGGCACACCCTTTAATTTTTACTACTTGTTATAGTGGCCATAGTAATACTCATCCTGTAAAAGCCTCAATAGTCCACCTTTTATCGTTCAAAACCTATTCCATATACACATACAAATCATGTCACTAACGGAACACCAGCTAATTTTTAGGTTTAATAGTGTATACTTGCTTATAACGCGAACATAGTTTAAATCACTGCAAATTTTAATTGATTGCTTCCTGTAGCTCAAGAAATAAAGATATATAGGTAAATAACACGTCACTTTCGCAACACCCTATACGATTTAGTATTTGTTGCTATAGAGTCCACGTATAGACTTTCTCTAAAAATTTCCTATTATGGTTTAAAACTTAGGCCGTATACATGCAAATAACGTCATTATCGGAACACCCTTTAATTTTTAAGTTGATTTTTTATACTTGTTTATATAGCGAACTAAGTTTTAATTACTGTTTGTAAATTTTTAGTGTATGCCTCCTACAGTTTATCGAAATATGCACATATTCGTGAATAACACCTCTCTATTGGAACACCCTATAAGTTTTAGTATTTGTTGCTATAGCGGCAACAGCTATACATCATATGTGAAAATTTCAAGAGTCTACCTATTACGGTTCCAAGATAAAAGGCGCTGACAGACGGACAGACATTGTAGCGAAAACAATAGGGTTACGTTTTTACACTTTGTGTACGGAACCCTAAAAGGTGAAATTTGGTTTTTTCCACAGTATAACAGTAGAGATCGTAAATTTTATATTGATATATAAAATTTTGAGGATCACGATGGCCCTAACACTCAAAAAACTTTTTCACTTTTTTTTTACAAAAAATGAAGATAAAAATTGCTTTTTTTAATTTCGAAAGAAACTTTTTATCATAAAAATTTAAAATAAAAATTTTCTAAAAATTAATATAAGTAGCTAGTAATATAGAAAAAATATACATAAAATCTTTATTTGTTTATCCACAAAAAAATATATTGCAAACTTCTGAAGATCGTATAAAGTCAATAAAAACGTATAAGTTTTACTCAACTTTCCTGATTTTAACAGTGTCCCAAAACGATAAATCTCAAGCAAAAGCCTTGAAAACTCACTTTTCCATGCAGAATTTTGTTGTCTGTCGAGCTGCGTACTTAAATTTTTGTATTTCTCAAAATTAATTTTTGGCCTAATGTTCTGCTAGATTGGCAAAATACGTCTCTGTGTGATGGTTAATTGGTAGATCTTCTATCCTTAGCATAGATCGCAAACTTCTAGGGTACAAGTAAATCCTCAAGCCAATATGGTGTTATAGAAAAATAAACTTAGAAAAATTTAAATATAATGATATTCTATAAATGATCACACAGCTCTAAACGTGCAATTAGTTACAGCAGAAATATTAAACCATGCAATAACCTATTAAACGAAACGAATGAAACGAATCCAAATATGCTGGTTCATAAACAGCCTAAATGATCGTGGTCAAGATCATCTGAGAAGAAGGCATATTGCGTCTCTTGGCCAAAAATCTGAGGGATGATCCGCAAATGATAACAGAAACCATAAATCATAACACTTTTTTGTTTTTACTTTTAGACATAAAACTTCGTTATATTATAAATATTAGAAACTTCAACCCTATAAGTCGACCCAAGAACCAATATGGTGTTAACACACCAATAATAATAGCAACTCCTTAGTATATTAAAATTTTGAACAAACAGAAAGATCTAAAGCAGGAATCCCAGAAATATATTTGTAGAATTGTATTTAAAAAAGCTAGAAATACATTTTAAGTTACTTGTCCGTAACATTCTAAATTATAGTTGCAATTTTTGACCAAGAACGATTGATTGTGTCCGCACTCCCTGAAAGATGAATCCAAGTAACAGCAACCATAAAATTAAATTTCAATTAAGTATAAGGTTAAAGACCTAAAATATGAATTATTATAGTTGATTATAATTTAAGATTAAATATATTCGAAATAAAATAAATACAATATTTTCTTTCACTGTATTATTAAAAAGAAAAGAAGCAACCAATGAAACACTAACAACTTTTTTATAACTCGACTGTGCGAAATACTCGTAGCACGTTTTCATTTTATTCTCTGTTCCCTCATGTTTGACTGTAGAAATTTGTTTAAGAAATCTATAAAAAAAATCTTTGTTTTTATTTTTTGCTCAACAATTTCGATTCCTCACATTCTAAATGAGTTTCGTACCATTCGTAAAAAATTTCAACGGCTTTTGCAAGCCATCTATAAACTCCTCTTAAAAACAACAAATAGAAAAAAAAGCGATTTGAAATGATGAAAAATGTTTTCTCATGCACGAATACGATGACTGCAACAAGGAAATAATGGTATCGAAAACTTCTTTATGTTTCTTTCAATTTTGTTTTATTATTGTTAAAGTTTTGCTCGCGGACGTAATTGATAAAATGTTGCTATTCCAAGGAAAGCTGGAGCAGTATGTTTGGCTTCAGGGGAAACTAATAGCCAAACATTTAGCTATGAATTTGGCAAGAATGGGCATGAAGACCAATGGAATTAAGCCATTTTGGGAAGTGCTTTAGCAACCCCTGGTAATAAGGATACCTGTTCGGCCACATGGTAACCAATTAGATGCACGAATGCCATCAGGATGAATGCTTAACGTTTTTATAGACGGGTCTAAATCGGACACAGAAGTTGGGGAGACGTCTTCATGACCATATTGCTGTGTTAGTACGTGTTACTATGACCTCCAGATTGGTTCGTGAATGCTGCACATTTTTATATTACATAGCGAGACATTTCTACCTGTAACTCTTTTGGGTACCGGCGCATATAAAAGTTCCCGGAATTAAATCTAAAACCAAAGAATACAAGAATACAACAAAGCGTATTTTCAGCGGGAGGTACGCTTTGTTTTATTCTGACGAAATGGTCTGACGAAATCACTTGTACAATTTAAAAATTTCTACGGCTTCAGTAAGACTACAAGAAAATTGCAAGTAAACTTAAAATCTGCTGAGAACCCCAGAAAAGATTGGTACGCTGGTGGCTGAGCTGACAGAGAACTATGACATTGGTGTCCAATGTATGGCATCATATCTTTCATTTAATGACTTTTGCAGAAGTCTTCAGGATGAAGAGGAGACACAAAAGTTACAAAATCCACCCTGCCACTGAATAGAGTTTTCTATCGAAAGGACAGGATTATCTGGGAAATCCAAGGCTGGAAAATCTTCCAGATCTACCGGGCTGTAAAATATCCAATATAAATTCATTTATCCAGGCTTCGAAATGGTTTAACACTCTACCAAGTGTGGATGTTGAGGAAGTCTAAGGACCTCGTGGACATCCCTCTTTGGGAAATCTCTTAGTGAAAATTAGAACCAAAGTTAGTAATTTTTTTATATATACAAACCGGCAATCTGTGCAACCTAACTTATTATTTTAAAGCAGGATCATTAGAATTGTGTATTTTCTTTATATGTTAGTGATAAATTGCGCATTTTTAAATTAATAAAAAATTCTCTAGTACATGTACTGCAGCTATAAAAAGTGGTAGCAATTAAAATAAGTAAATAAACCAAAGAAGCTTGTAAAGTATGTATCATTTTCATTATACACTTTCGATTAGATGACTACCAGCTCTTAAATTCCTGGTATTAGCAGGCCATTTTTTTTTAATTTTTTTTTTATGGTGGGAAAGAACACTTTCCTCAGATCTCAAAAATGATATCAAAAAAAATTTGTTTCAACAGTATTCTCAAGTTCATTTTCCACGAAAAAAAAAATTTACCATGACCTCTTACTTCATAGAATTTTTTTTTTTACAATTAATTAATTAATTTTTTAATTGATTCAGATATATAATTGTTTAAAACAGACACAAAAAATTCTAATTAAATAATTAATTGAATCAATTATTTTTTTAATTATATATAAAAAAAAAAGTTTGTTTCAGTATTCTCATGTCCATTTTCCAGAAAAAAAATTTCCCATGACCTCTTACTTCACAGAAAAAATTGTTTTCAACAATTAAGGGTTTTATTGATTAAGGGTATTAATTAACTCAATATAAGAGCAATTTTTTTTTCTTTCAGTATCTCAAGTCCATTATCCAAAAAATAAAAAAAAAAAAAAATTACCAGGACCTCTAACTTCACAGAACAATTTTTTTCAACAATTAAGGGATCTTTGGATTTTTGCGCACATTATGCAGCTCCGTTTGTTCAGTTTTTTAATTTCAGGTCTTCAAGTATTGCAATGGCTCTATTTACCGTTGAGATACTTGCCTGGACACAATCTTCAGACCTCATTTTTTGTGTTGAAAGTAAAGAGTTTCACGCAATTTTCCAGATTTGTCACTTTTTTGTTGGAGGTCAAGTGGGTGAAATTTTTTCTTTGTAATTCCCTTTATAGTTTTCAATAACTTGCAAATATCCAAGCACAGTTTTGTGAGTTTGCCTAATTTCTTCTAACTGTACCGCATAATAAATATAATATCGCACAGTGGTTTGAAAACGATATATTTTGGACATAATTCGGTATCTCATGAACCAATGAAGATACATCTCTTATTGATATCTTATGCAATTTTGCACAGGTAAAGCCCCAGATGTTGGCCCCATAGGATAAAGGGAGGCTTCAGGTACCCCACAGTATTGTACCTCGGGCATAACATTTTTTGGAACAATTGTAAAAGCTTTAGATCTAAGATAATCTTAAAAAATCATTTATTTCCAATATTTTGATATTCTTCGAATATCATCTTCAGGGATTTTATTGAATGTTTACATTAACATTGATTCAAAATACTTATAAAGAGTGTTTTTATAGAGGTATAGAACTTTAAGTTGCAATAAAACAACGATGGATTATTCGATTGACATGAATTTTATTTATCCGAAAGATAATCTTGTGGCATTACATTTTAAATATGATTTCTGGCATATGACCGCCATGGCTGGCGCGGATGAAGTCCAATCTAGACTTCCAATTTTCGATGACGTTTTCCAACATTTGTGGCTGTACATCGGCAATAACACGGTGAATGTTGTCTTCCAAATGGTCAAACGTTTGTGGCTTATCCGCATAGACCAATGACTACATAGCCCCACAGAAAGTAGTCTAGCGGTGTTAAATCACAAGATCTTGGAGGCCAATTCACAGGTCCAAAACGTGAAATTAGGCGGTCAGCAAGCGTGTCTTTCAATAAATCTTCAGGAATGAAAAAGTTAGTAATCATGGCTCTAAACCGATCACCATTGACTGGCCACCATTGTTTTTGAAAAAGTACGGACCAATGATTCCACCAGCCCATAAAGCGCACCAAACAGTCAGTTTTTCTGGGTGTTACGGTGTTTCGACATACACTTGAGGATTACCTTCACTCCAAATGCGGCAGTCTTGTTTGTTGTCGTAGCCATTCAACTAGAAGTGCACTTCATCGCTAGACAAAATTCGTTTATGGAAATCGGGAACAACGGTAATTTCGTTTTTGCACTATTTGCAAGCGTTGTTTAGGCATGAGTCTATTCGATGAATTGCCAAACCAAACTGATATTAAGACACTTGACAGCTGTTAAATTGGTCGCCATCTTGAAAAGTAATGGCAACTTAAAGTTCTATACCTCTATAAAAACTACCCTTTAAATGTAAGTGATCAAAATTCGTCATCTATTATTGCACTAACCTAAAGCTTGAACAAAAAACTAACCAGATATGAATACTTTATTTTTTATAAAGTAAAAAATACATAAACTGATATGCAGCATATTTTAAAGTGAAACTAAAAATGTAAGGGTCTTTGGTGTGGATTGCTTCAAAGCAAAAATCGAACAAGATATTGCAAGGGCGCTGTTTTTATTTAATTGTAAGCCAATTTTCTCCTAATTTAAGCACATTTTTTATAGATATTTTCAAGATCTACCTAAATTTAAATCTTAAAATTTGAGTTAAAAATAAACTTTTTATGACATTTCCCGAGGTACCCAACTTTCGAGTCTTATCCAAAGCAGCTCTACTCAAAAACACCTGTGCTTTGCCTCTGTGAATTTTCATTAACATATCTTCAGTAGTTAATGAGATACCAAAATATGTCCAAAATAAATCGTTTTCAAACCACTGTGTATCGGTTTGTGTCCTCAGTTTAAAAAGAATTGATCTGGTATAGGGTCAAAGTGAGCATTGCTCACGTAGATGTAGTGAATGAAGCTGCACAATGGCGCATATGAGTAAAATTTAGCAGTCAATAAATAATTTGTAATTTTTTTATATAGGAAATCAAAAAATATTTAACTTGAAATTTATTTAAAAAAAATTTAAATTTTTCACTTTCCATCTTTTGAGTCTTGATAAACACTGAGAGTGTGTGGGCTTATAATTCTGTGTGAATGCTTGTATTTCGACAGCAAATTGAGTTTCGAAATAAATGAAATTACATTCCAGTCCAATGACCATCATCTAATCATGTTGTTTTTGTTAGATATGAGTTTCTTTCTTTTATTTTATTCTTGATTTTATTTTCTTTTTTCCATAAAAATATATTTTCTTTCTTATTTAATTTAGAGAATTGCGTATAAAAGAATCAACAACTTTCAATATACTTTTAGTGGGGGTAGCAGAAAGTGGTCGTGGGTAATAAAATGGAAGGTGCTTAAAGCAAAACATATAAGAAAAACTTTATAATTGGTTTATTTTTAAGAACAAAATCTGTTGAAATATTTTGCTCATGAAGGAATTAATCGCCTTTGTTTAGGAACATTTTTTTGTGTTGGCGATAAGCAGCTTGAAAGGTAATCATTGGGAGACACATATTTAAATTTTTGAAATTTTCTTTCTTATTTAAGAGTATTGTAAATATAAGAAAGTAAAGTAAATTTTATAATATTAATTAAATTAAGATGTCATGATTGTCTTTAAACGACAACTTATGTATATAATTATGAAAACACATATTAGCTGAAAATAGCTGAAGATGTCTTAAATGTCAAGTTGTTAGAAATACCATGTTAAGATATGTTAATATTTAAGAAAAACCCAACTTAATTTTTAACCAAACTAGAGGAGTTAACGCAGAGTTAATGCACAGAGAAAAGAAATTGCAACAATTTATTTTTTTTTAATCTATCTATACATATGTATAACAAAACAGTAACGGTTGCACAACAGATAGCGCTGTCTTAAATAATGACAATTTATGAATTGAAAGCGAGATATTTTAAACACGGATGCGCAATAGATGGCGCTGTTTTTAAAAAATTACAAAATATGAATTACTTACTGTCAAATAGCCAATTGAATAAAATTTGTATTTGATTTGTATATTTACTTTGTGGAATTACATTGCTATTAAAAGATTTTGAACCCCTTTTACAGAGAAATAATTTTTAGAATTTTATATAAATTTTAGAAATTTATTTAGCGGCGGGTACCTTTATATAAAGTAAATACGAAGAGTCTTAAAATTTGGTGTGGAATGCTTTCATAGCAAAACCAAAAAATATTGTCAGGACGCACACAACGTGTTTGGGCACAGCTAGTTAAATATGAAATTGATTTGTTTAAAAAATTAATTATGCATATGCATCTAAAAATAATAAAAAAGCTTAATTGGTGCTAAAATTTTCTTCTGTGTTCAAAGATTTTCTAAGTTTACAAAATCCTAACATTTAAATTTTAACTTAGCATTTACATTTGACAATGCTGACATGATAATAAAAGAATACGTATTGGTTGCCAAAAAAGGTGACAATTGTCTCCGTAGTATAGGTGTGCAAACAATAATTATGACAATTCATAATTATCCTTTGAACTTTTTTTTCTGTACACGAAAATATAAATTATTGTCGGCATACGCCAAATCACTGTCCTCAAAATATTCAAGACAGTAAGTAGTTCAGACAATTGAAAAAGTGTGCATGTATTAGTGAAAAAGTGTGTATGTATCGTTATTGTCTTAACAGCATTGTCAAATATAAACGCAGTGTACATAAGCTTTTGGTGACATTTCAAAAAAAAAAAAAAAAAAGTATGGCCAAGGTATCCAATTTTAGGCTCTTAACCAGTGTTGCCAGTAAATATACCTATAAAATCTTTAAAATTGGGATAAAAAATATGTCAAATCTGAATAAATTTTTTTAAAACGGCAAAAAATATGGTAAAATAACCAAACACATAAATACAAAGTTCTTATGAATTACAAAAAATAACAATTACAAAATCACACACAGAAAAAACAGTGTCTAAATACCTAATAAAATAGAACAAAATTTATAAGATATCTCTATGGTTTTTTTTTCAAGAAGGAAATCTTATTATTTTAATAATGAAAATCTATTTGAAAAAATCAAGAAGAAAACTAAGGGTTCTTACTGTCTATTCTTTTTGTTTTTTTCAAAAAGGTTTTCTTCTTGATTTTATTATGCGATTTTGTTATTTTTATAAAAACAAAAAAAAAATTAACAAAAGATTTTCAAACTAAAAAACTGAAAACAATTGGTAGGTAGGGTTTTTCTGCTTTGATTTGTATTAGAGACCTTAATAGAAAGCAATATACAATGGACTCATAGGGTACCCACTAGTAAATAGGAGCAGTTAACAGGACCCCCATGTGTCAATATGAGGAAATTTTTGTAAGGATTTTTTTTTGATTTAGCCTGACCATTCTAACTCAATATAGATTGCAGAAAAGTCCAAAATTTAACAAAAAAAAAATATAAATTTATTTTCAAAAATATTTACAAAACATTTTCAAAAAGATATTTTACAGAAAAATATTCGAAAAAAAAATGTTCAAAAATTTTGGAGTAAAATTTTACAAAAAATTTTTAAAAAATATTTTTACAAAAAATTTTTAAAAACAAGTTTCGAAAAATTAAAACAATAATTTCAATATTTCTTTGAAAATGAAAATCATGACTATAACATAACATATATCTAATATTAAGAATATATGTATGTATGTATGTATGTATGTATGTATGTATGTATGTATGTATGTATGTATGTATGTATGTATGTATGTACATATATCGAGTAACATATTTTTATACCCTTCACCACAGGTGGATAGGGTATATATAAGTTTGTCATTCCGTGTGTAATTTCTACAATATTCATTTCCGACGCCATAAAGTATATACATTCTGGATCCTTATACATATAGAAGTTGATTAAGCGATGTCCGTCTGTCCGTCTGTCCGTCTGTCCGTGTTAGTGTGGTAATGTCATTTGCCAAGGCACCAGAAGAGATACAAAAAATTTAAGCACACCAATCTGTCAGGCATAGTTTCGAAAATTTTGGTATTGCAATTCTGCAACATCGGATCATTCCTTTGGAGGCTACGGGCCAAAAATCACGCCCACCTATATTTTTTTACGTTTTTTTTTTAATTTTTTTCGGCTTTAATGATTCTGTTTTGCCTTTTTTTGTCAAATAAATATTAGACTGCGACAGGTAGATCGAAGGAGTGCATATACATCTCGGGGGATCAATAACCCCCTGCGAGGGGCGATTTTTGTTTGTTTTTAGATTGGTAGGGTTTTTCTGCTTTGATTTGTATTAGAGACCTTAATAGAAAGCAATACGCATAGAGGTAGCCAATGGACCCACAGGGCACCCACTGATAAATAGGAGCAGTTAATAGGACCCCCCATGTGTCAATATAAGGAAATTTTTTTTTAAGGATTTCTTTTTGCTTTAGTCTGACCATTCTAACTCAATATAGACTGCAGAAAGGTCCTAAATTTAACAAAAAAAAAATTTCAATAAAATTTAAAAAAAAAAATTTACAAAAAAAAATTTTTACAAAAAATTTACAAAACATTTTCAAAAAGATATTTTACAGAAAAATATTTAAATTTTTTTTTTTTAATTTTTCCAACAAATTTTAGAATAAAATTTTACAAAAAATTTTAAAAAATTATTTTTACAAAAAATTTTTACACACAATTTTCGAAAAATTAAAACAAAAATTTCAATATTTCTTTGAAAATGAAAATCATGACTGTAACATAATATATAATAATATGCATATGTATGTATGTGTGTATATAGAGTAACATATTTTTTTAAATGCGCTTGGTTTTTAAATAGATGATATCTCTGTTTTAAAACCTAGGTACATTAAACACATAGACATCATCAGGATACCGACTACAAACTGTCAAAAATAAAACTACATGGCTACACGGCCACTGTTGTGGCTGTAGTCAACTTAGGCTAATTTCTATTTTATTCAACAAAAGAAAATGTCACAAAATTGTAAATTACAAATTCATATACAAACAAAAAGTTTTGGAGGAAATATTTATAATTTTTTGAAAAAGTTATTTAATTTTATAAAAGCAAACTAAGTATTTCTACAACAATGTCAGAGTTTACGATGTAGCTGTCGGCTTCAATATCATTAAGTAGCTGACATCACGGCGACAATTGTAGCAAACGGAATTTGTTTTCATTTGTCTTCTATTTCTTTAAAGCATGAATAATGAATTTTTCTCATACGACTTATTTTAAGTAAAGAGTCAACAATATGGATAATGCTGTACATGTCTGTATAAATAAAATCACCATGGTGAAAGGTATAGAAGATTCGGCAGGGCCGAATATAGCACTTACTTGTTTAATTAAAATTTTATTTAAATTTTTTAATTAAAATTTTATTATTAAAAATGTTTTTCAAATTTCAAAATTACATTAAATAAAATATAATGTTTCATTATAATATATATATTCAATACTAGTAATTAGCTTTCGCTCTTACAATTATGTTTTATTTAAATAGAATCTAATTTCTCTATTCGTAAGTGGCCCTTTCAAAAACTTGTCAACTTGTCAGTTCGACACACTTGTTTATTAACTAAATAAATAAAAGTAATCGTTAAGTCGAAATACAAATCTTATTAAGATTTATTCATGATTTAACAATTAACAAACGCATTCCTTTTCAATTTCAAATGTTTTTGCCAATCAACTTGAAAACCAATTTTCGTTAATTATCCCAAAGTTTACAGCATACAGTTACATATGTATGTATTTATATCCATTTACAGGTGCATACACTTGCTTAAGTGTTTACACACATACACTCATCCATATCATTTGGAATTTCAATTTGAACTAATTACTCACATACTCGTACTTGCTTGCCATCTAATATTTTGAGTCTCAAAGTCGTACTCGGAGCATTAAATTAAATAATAACAACAACAACAACAATAGCAACTACACTACAAGTAGCAGCCTTAAATACATGCTGGTATTGTACAGTATTGCTATAGAACAAACCTTGCAAACCTTGCATGGATAACAGTTGCAATGTTTTAAGGATAAATTTGTGTTATATAGTTACCTTAACTTATATTTAATTTGAAGAGAGTGTTCCACAAGCTGCATATAAGAAAACAATAACAACAACAACAACAGTAATAAAATCTGATATAAGACTTAAAGCAGCATTTGTAGAAGAGAAAAATGTTATTACAACCAAAGTCTTTCTAAATATTATAAGTGTTTAAAGGATTTATGTCCATGTGATGACAGAGAGATAGAAGGAATGTTTAAGCATGTACGCAGATGATTTTTAACCTATTTTAAGCATAAACTAGATTTAAGTTTCATAGAATTTAAGTAGAAGAAGTTTATACAAGGTTTGCTTGACCCCGTAAAAAATACGTGAAATAAATGTATTTATTTTAATATTTTTCTTGCAAATACAGACAGGGTAAGCAGCAGGTTTTCATAAGAAAATATCTCACTTTAGTTATAGAAATTAGGCACGGTTTACAAGAATAAGATATTTGCCTAGCTTTTCACCTTAAACCGATAGGTAGATTTATCACCAGGTGCGATTTTTCCAGACATTACAATATTTTAATAAATGCAAAGGAACATAACCTATAAATCTATTCAATAGAGGCTGTAGTGGATTTCTTACATAGAAATTAATATAAAAATATGATTTATTATCCAACAAAGGTGGGTTTAGATTTTTAATCAACTTAGATGACTTTTTGGTCTCTCTGGACATAGAATTCAGGGAGGCATTCGCTTTGGTAAAATATATCAGTTCTCAAAGTTTAACTTTATAATAAATAAATCAGTCAAGTGCGAGTAAGACTCATACACGTGGGGTTCCGTACTATGTTCAGTACAACTTTAAAAATAAAAGTTGTTAACTCTTTCACGTCTTTTTGGGCACCCTTTAATTTTAAATTGTTTTTTATACTAGAGCATTATACTTTATACCCCGTGTAAATATCAAATGTCTGCCCATAACGTTTAGAAGGGAAGGACAAATTCCACTAATTCCAAATATCTAGGGATAACCCTTTTATTTTTATTAAATTTATAATCGTTACTTGTTGTTAGGGTAGATATTATAAGATATAATCTGTGTTAATTTTAAGTGTTACCCTATTACTGTTCAAATATAAGAACTTTCTATGAAAATATCACGAGCCTACCTATTGGGGTTAAAAAAATTAAGCAATAAAAATGAAAAACATGTTATTAAGTAACACCCGTTAATTGTTATAGCGGCGATGGCAACAAATCTACTGTAAAAATTTGAAGAGTCTAACAATTACGGTTCAAAAAACAAGGTGATATACGTCCAAATCATGTCACTGTCGGCACACCCTTTCCATGAATATATCAAGAGTCCACCTATTAAAAATAAGGCAATATCGGGAATAACATGTTACTGTCGGAATACCCTTTAATTTTAGTAATTATCATTCATAGTGGCCGTTGCAATGCATATATTTCGGTTCAAAAAATAAAGGAATACCCATCAATATTTACTATTTGTTATTGTGGCGATAGTAATACACCTCCTGTAAAAGTTTCAATAGTCTACCTCTTATTGTTCAAACCTTAGGGCATATACAGGCAAATCACATCACTATGGGAACACCCTTTGATTTTTAGGTCTAATTTTGTATACTTGTTTATAAAGCGAACATAGTTTTAATTCCTGTCTGCAAACTTTAAGTGGTTGCCTCCTACAAATCAAGAAATAAAGCCATAAACAAAAATAGCACGTCACTTTGGGAACACCCTATAAGTTTTAGTATTTGTTGCTTTAGCAGCCACAGTTATACACCTACTGTAATAGTTTTAAGAGTCTACCTGTTATCGTTCAAAACTGAGGTGATATACATGCAAATCACGTCACTATCGAAAAACCCTTTAATTTTTAGGTTTATGTTTTTATACTTTTTTATATGGCGAAGTAAGTTTTAATTACTGTTTGAAAATTTTAAGTGTAAACAAGTCTCTATCGAAACACCCTAAAAGTTTAAATATTTTTTGGTATAGCAGCAAGAGTTCCCCCCGGGGGTTCCAATTGTCACTGCAGGAATGGCAAATGCTTTGACGCGGTTCACTCGGGGAAAATATGGGCACCATACGCTAGGGTTCCTAGAACCTAAATCTGGAAGAAAAGGTCTGTGTCTTAAAATACACGGGTCCTCTTCGGGGGTCCACGTGGTGGTTGAGGTTTAAGATCGATTTAAGTAGCTATGGTGCATGGTCGATCAAGTGTGCTGTTGCACTCTCAACAGACGGAGTTTGGATAGTCTCCAAATCCCTAAGCACGAGGCTATAATATGGAATCTAGGCTTGCCTTGGTTAAGGCTTTCCATATTATATAAATTGCTACTCATTGTGACTGTATCACACACAAATTGCGATTGATGGCAGTCGTAAAGTGTTGTTATATTACACAATGGGGGCGCTAGTATACGCTTAAATTGCACTCGGTGGTAAGACATAGCGGCAACAGTTGTACATCTTCTGTGGGAACTTCTAAGAGTCTACCTATTACGGTTCCAGAGATAAAAGACGGACACACACTGTAGGGAATGTAATAGGGTTACGTTTTTACCCTTTGGGTGTGGAATTCTAGGGTGGTAAGAGATTTGGTTCAAACTGAGAGGTCTGCATATAAATAAACGCCTATTTTAAGGGCTTTGAGAAATATTATTTGAAGGGAATACTTTAAAGAAAAGACGCTGCGTAGTGTAACCAAATGGATAAAAATCAAAACAAACAAAAATGACACACGATTGAAATAATTTGCTTGTATTTTGGTAACAAATCGCCTAAATAAGAAATATAAAAAATATTTCTTTTAATTACTTCCGACTTTGACACAGAAAAATTAACATGCCCATACAAATTTCGTATTTTCAAGTGAAATTCGACTAGGGGTTATTTTAACAATTTTATATGCAACCTTCTACAATGTTGGTGTATTTTTTTTTAGAATGGTATATATTCCGTTGACTTAAACCAAGTAAAAAGGTTTATGCGTGGTTTTAAAAATTTTAAAAGTGAATAAATTAAAAATGCCGGAGAAGCCAAGGCTGTACGTTTGCAAAATTTTAACACATAGGGTCTATTAATAGTAGTAAGAAAAAAATTCTCCGCATATTAAAAATTGCCTTTTTTATAAATTGTGATTTTAGTAATTGGTCCATATCAAATCATAAAAAAAATGTTTTTTAAATTTCAGATTATTGAAACTTTTTTTGGTTTTTGGTTTTTTGACTCCCTGAATCTAAATATATTTTTAAAAAAAATCTATCCTTACATTATAAAAATTGGAAAATATCGTATATATGCATATGAGCTCGAGGCTGAAATATATTCAATTTCGAGTTCTATAGGACCTAGGGAGCTCAGTAAAGCCTCATTTGAAATGGTATTTCTTAAGCTTTAATTTGACACCATATATTTGAATTAGAATTATCAATTCAGACACTTTGCGTCTGATTGTAAATAAAATAATCTAATTGTAGATAAACTGTGAATAAATTTAAACCTATACAAGGAAAAACAATGCCCACCTTAGAGTTGATGTCGCTACATAAACAGTTGATTAGTATAAAATTTACCTATTCTGAATGACTTCAATTAACTTGGCTTCATATTGTTTCCTCTAATCACACACTTTTGGACTAACCAAATTTTTAACCAAACGGCTTCTATTATATTCATGTTTAATGAGTTTGAACTCATATAGACTAATGCAACAATTTGCAATTTAATATACCTTTTCATTGCATTCTAGGAGTGATTGTGATGTTGGTATGTACAAGTGATTTTTTTAAAACAGTTGTATTTGTATGTTATATTTATAAATGAAGAAAAAAAGACTTTTTAACCCGGTTATTGTGGCGATTTTTCTCTTGATAATAAGACCATCATCTTCCAAAATTAGATGAATCTATTTAAGAAACCCCAAATTCCTTTGTATGGACAGGGATATGGTAGTGATCATTTTTTTCCTTATGCTGATGGCCAACACTTCTGTGCAAAATGTGGTTCACATCGGGCCACGTTTCCTATTTGTGTCGTTGAATACGTTGAAAATTAGAATAATTTCTTTAAAAAAAAATATCTCTTTTCCAAAATGTCATGCAATGATCAAACCGCCTTCGTAAAATTTTAAAAACAAATTGTTTTTAAGTCGTAATAAAAATTTTATAATTGATTTAAGGAGGCGAGTAAGGAGTAACTAATAAAAAATAAATCTATACATACTCATTTCCGTCTGTCTGTCTGCTTTTAGTTTGTGTTAGCATCACGTAAAAACTACCAGATGAATTTTAACAACATTTTGTGAGGAGGTACCTTATTATCGCGGTCCCAAATATATCTTATTTCCAAGAGAAAGTGGAGAAAAGGCAGTTAAAACGCAATTTCCGGTTTAAAGGTACTGAAATTTTCGGTTTAAAACTGGGATATTTTCAACACGTTTATATTCAACTCACCTTTTTATTTTTGAAAGTGGGATATTTTTACAACTACTGCGCAACAGATGGCGCCAGTTGAATAAAATTTGTATTTAATTTGTATTTTTAAACACAGATGGGTCAAAAATGGATACGGGTACCGGGGCTGGTGTTCACATCCTGGGAACCAGAACACGCATGTCATACAGACTACCAGACGATTGTAGTGTGTTCCAGGCAGAGGTGTTGGCGATTTTAAAAGCCACAGAGCTGGTGTCTGGACAAGTTTTAGTTTCACTCTGTACGTCGACAGCCAGGCGGCGCTTAAAGCGTTGAAAAGACACAAGGTCACATCTAGGCTGGTATGTGATTGTAAAAAGGCTATATGACGGACAAGTATAGGGTTAGATTGTGTTGGGTCCCGGGCCATTGTAATGTTGAGGGCAACGAGATTGCTGACAAACTTGCGAGACTGGGCTCGGAAGGGGTAAATTCAATTAGGGTAGAATCGGTTAAGCCACCGATTAGTCACTACTACAGGATGATGTCAGACTGAGTAGTCAGGAGAATCAACGTGTCTTGGGAAGTAAGGGGGGATTGCAGAGTGTCAAGGTCAATCTAGCCTAGACTCGACGCTGCGAAAACCGAGATACTTCTGGGTCTAGACAGGAAGGTTCTAAGAGTCGTGATAGAAACTGGCTAGAAACTGGGTCGTCGGCACACCAGATTTTTGTAGGATGTGCGAGGATGAGAAGGAGCTGGAAACTGTTGAGCACGTCGTGTGTCACTGCCCGGTATTACAAAGCCGCAGACTTAGTTGGCTAGGTGATAGATTTCTCGAGAGGCTCTTCGACATCGCGCGGTGTAAAATCGAGGATGACGTCGGCTTCATCAAGGAAATCGGGTGGCTGAGATTTAGAATTTTTTATAAATTTTAGAATTTTATCCAGGGACTTAAACCTTAAGTGGAGCACTTTAAAAGTAAGAGTCTTTCAATTGGTGTGGAATACTTTTAAAGCAAATTCGAGCAAACTATTGTCAGGACGCCCACGACGTGTCGGTCACTGCTAGTCCAATATAAAGATCACAGGAGTAAAAAATCATTTTCTGCACGTTTATAAGTTTATAATTTTATTTAAATGAAATATAAAAATTAAACTAATTTATGGACGACCCTATAATAATATAAAGTTCAATTAGATTGCCTTTCTAGAACCTACACTATTCTCATAGCAGCAGTCGAGAGTATCCAAGCATTGATATTATTTGCACAAAAACTCAAGTGCTCAAATGCGGAGCATAGTTTGTAGCACAAGTACCTCAGCAAGTTTCAAATAATGGCAGTATATTGTGTATGCAACTTCAAAATACATATATGAACACAATAGTATGTGTGTGAGTGTGTGTGTGTGTTCGTATATATGTATATCGCCAAACACCTGAAACACCAATTGTTTACCACCAACTACTTAACATACGATATTATATTATATGCAGTTGCATAGTATGATTTGTCATGGTTTGGGAACTCAGGTACTCACTCGTATATAAACATACATACATACCTGTGTAGACAAATAATATCATGTGAACTTACGCTTTACCGCATGTTCTAGTAGAAACGAGTAGAAAACCATTTATACCCTTTCAAGCAAAAGATTTAATATTGAGTTAGAGAAAAAGTTTTTGTCCCTCAACTTGGGCATTACAATTTAATTAATTTACTGTATATCTAGTAAGCAACTCTATGATAGCTAGATATTATGTTGATCTGTAATCTAGGCTATAATTATCTTTCAGACTTTCTTAAAAACAAACAGATTTTTAACTCTTTTCGCTATTAAGTTTGTTGAGACACAAGTTCATTGTAAAAACTTGCTTCTCTCAACTAATACTTTTAATATTGTTTGAGGACCACAGTATATTGACTATTCCCATACACTTTACCACACATACTTCTACACAACTAATAAGAGTAAATCTCAATATGACTTATGTAGTAGATGAGAGTGTATGCAAGAGTGTGTGTTGTATGTGTGTGTGTGTGTGTTCATTCATCTGTCTGGATATTTGATCAAATTGAATTTTATATTTAAATGTCAAGCTGTTAAGAAACATTAGCTTCAAGTTTTCTTTCCTCCTTTTCTATGAGACTTTGATTGCATCAAATGCAATTGGTTTATGTCAAACGTATCTCAACATTTGATTCCATTTCTACCATTTCAATTTAATGTTTGAAGTTTCTGTTAGTTTTGTTGTTGTTGTTGTTGAAATTGCAGCTCCATTTGATAAGCAATGAAGCAATTGTATTTCCCTTTAACTGTGGTAATGTTACACCTAAACATGCAAATGTATGTGTGTGTGTGATGATCACCTCTAGAAGTGTCTGTATGACTTATTATATGTTCCATGTATTTGCTAGTATTTGCATAAATGTGAACTAATACTAATACTGTTATTGATATTTATATTTATACTTTATATAAGCCTTTCTTTTGGTTCATGGTTTATAATTAAAATTTTTTTTTTACGTCTGTAAATAACTAAATGCTTATACATTCACATTTTCTTTAAGATGAAACTTTACAGGATTTAATTTATTTGTAACTTTGCGTAAATGGACACAAGGTTTAAAAGCTTTTTTTAGAAAAAGGGGGCTTATGGATGTTTGATCTTAAACCAATTATATATATATTATAAAACAAATTTTAGTTTATTTTAGTTTTATTTATTTATTCAGTGAACTAAAAGCCCAGCAGGCCAATTAAGTTCAGTATTTTATATGACAACTAAAATTTCACAATTGATAATAATTGATGTTAAGTTTATTATCAACCCCAATTTTTTTTTTAACAAAATTATGCAACAACTTTTTGCTTAACTCGTCAAAGAATCACAAGAATTTCACCTTTTATAGGCGCTAGATGCTTGTGGTTTTATATTTCTGTTTTTTCTAAAGGATAAAAACGTTGTGAGAACCCAAACTTCAGGGAATTTCGGGCCACACAAAAAAAACTAATAAATAAAAGAAAAGAATTTTCAATTGTATTTTAGTGGGCAGGTGGATTACATCCATTAAGTGGGAGGAGCGAATAATATTCACTATAAATATTGTAACATTATTGTTTAATTTCAGAATAGAAGAGTAGAAAAGTCAGCAGAAGAGAGTGGAAGCTAAGCAGTGGAAATGGCAGAGAGAGAGAGAGAGAGAGAGCAAAGGCGAGTGGAAGAAAATGTAGTTGAGAAGCCAAATGTTCACAAACATACAGACAACAAATTGTAGCTATACCGACTACAACACACAGAGAAGCAACAGCTGGAACATCAAATAAAAGAGACAATGCAGTCAACACAACCGCCGTGTAGCCGTGTAGTTGTAGCTAAAAAGGCGGCTATAAGAGCAGGAGAAAACAGTAAATGAGAGAAAAGTTGATCGTGAGCTGTGAAGATTAAGTGGTGACACTGGCCGAAAGTAATAAAATATTGTATTTATCGAGCAGTGTTAGAATAAATGTGGATTAGTAACACTAATCCTAGCCAAGCTATTTGCAGGGAAAAGAACAACGGATTACATCCGGTTTACCTCTTTTGGAGGAAGGAGCGTTAGGTCTGGCTCAGGGCAAAAGAGATAAGATAGTTTTCCCGGAGGTTCACACCCGGTAAACTCAGGGGAAGGCCCTGCGTTTATGGCTTTATTTCTTGATTTGTAGGAGGCAACCACTTAAAATTTGCAGACAGTAATTAAAACTGTGTTCGCTTTATAAACAAGTACACAAAATTAAACCTAAAAATCAAAGGGTGTTCCGATAGTGAAATGATTTCTATATATAAGGCCTAAGTTTTGAACGATAATAGATAGACTATTGAAATTTTTACAGGAGGTATATTACTGTGGCCACTGAAACAAATAGTAAAAATTTAAGGATTTTCCGACAGTGACGTGAATTGCATGAATATGGCCTAATTTTTGAACCATAATATAGAGAATCTTGTAATTTTCAAGAACTTAAAGGGTTTTCTCACAATGAAGTTATTTGCATTTATATGGCATAATTTGTTTAACTACAAGAGGTAGACTCTTTAAATTTTCATAAAAGGTGTATTATAATAGCCTTTTTAACATATAGTAAAAATTAAAGGGTATTTCGAGAGTGTCGTGATTGGCACGTATTTTTGCCACAGCAACTATGATAATTACTAAAAATAAAAGGGTGTTCCGACAGTGACATATTTTGCACGTATATTGCCTTATTTTTTTTATTCGTAATAGGTAGACGCTTGATATGTTCATAGAAAGGAAATTGCCATGGCCATGGCTATAGCAAGTAACAAAATTAAAGGGTGTTTCTGCAGTACTATTATTTGAACGTATATGGCCTTTTTTTTAACCGTAAGTGGTAGACTTGAAATTTTTACAGTAGATGTGTTGGCATCGTCGCTAGAATAATTAAAGGGCTTTCCACAGTAACATGTTTTTCACTTATATTGCCTTATTTTTTAAACCGCAATAGGTAGGCTCCTGATATTTTCTTAGAAAGTCCTAATATTTGAACATTAATAGGAAATTTTTTTATATGTAAATGTGGTTGATGCTATAGAAGGCAAAGTATTATACACACTGTGTAGTGTTTCAAAGTATTGTTGTTATGGTTTAACATATAAACTCTTATGTGGGTCACCCTTTAATGTTGAAGTTTATGATTCTTCTACTTTAAGCCTATGGCGTTGGGAAAACAGCATTACTGACGGACGTATATATATAGAATTATTAATAGGATTAAGTTTTTACTATTCGGGTACGAAACCCTTTTCTTCCAAATTTAAAAAAAAATATATATATAAAAATTATTATTTTTTAAAAAGCCTAATATTTATAGAAAAATTTGGTCAAAGACGTAAATTATGGCTTTTAAAGGTGGAGGGAGGCTACTACATGTAGACAGGCTCGAATGGTGCTCAAAGAGCCCCTTGGCAGTAGAGCCAGCAAGGTTCTTAGATACAATAGAAGTACCTTAAGCTGGATAACTGCGTTAATGACAGGTCATGGAAACTTCAATTATCATCTAGCCAAGATGAAAATCGAAGAAGATAATACGTGCAGACTATGCCTGGAAGACGCTGAGACGGTAGCGCACATTGTGTGTGAATGTCCAGCACTGGCTAGCGTAAGACTTAGGACCACGGGCAGAAGCTTGTTAAATGTGGATGCCATGGGGGAACTAAGCCTTAGGCAAATGCTAGCAATCACTAAAGACACCGTGCCGATAATTACCAGTCGACACTCTGAAATCACTAGAGTCTAGATTAAAGGCTGGTTGTACCACGAGACTGAATGATTGTAAGATTGCCGCAAGTTATGTCGGTTGTATATAGTTATTGAGGACGAAAGGGGGTCCAAAAAAAGAGACCCATTTAGTAGTGGTTTGCTTCGTTATTCCCCCTACATTAATAATAATAAAATAATAATGGCTTTTAATTACTTAAAAGACTTTAACACGTACAATTTCATTAAGTTAAGAATTAATTTTTATCACCATTTACCTTTAAACAACCAAGCAGAGTAAGTTTAAACAATAAAATCCCATGTAAAATAAAATCTAACATAAAAACATATACAACGGTTGTCACATTTGTATATAAATGCATTGTTTTTCTTAATCTCAAATCATATAAAAATCATGCCTGATTAACTTATTTCAAACCATTTAACAAAAAAGCAATAAAAATCAAAATATTTTCATTTGGCTAATGTGCCATTTTAAAAGGGCAATACGTTTTGCTCCAGAGGTTAGCCATAAACTACAAATATTCCATTAAAATAATAAGAAAGTCATTTAATGCCACTGTCCCCTTCCACAAACAGTTTAAGGTTGCTCACCAACTGTAGCAGATGAAGTCAAAGGTCTAAGGGTTTTATTTTCATATTATTTTTTGTTTTTTCTTTTTTAGCCTTAAAAGCATGACACGTCCTTTAGGCACATCATGACACCTTGTGCGAATTTGGTTTTCTATATTTTTCAATTAAATTAAAATTTCAAATTAACATTTTTTTTTATTACTTGCCACACACTCTGTTGTACGGATACGGATGGCTTCAAACTAATTTTAAAACTAGTAAAAACCATAGCGAACAAAAATTTTTATTAAGAAACTTTATTAGAATTTGTTAAGGATTTTTCTTTTATTTTCTTTTCTTTTTAATTCAGCATATGCTGCCCAGATTTTGCAATTGTCAACACTTGTTAATATTTTGTTTCTTTTTTCTTCTTTGTCAGTTATTAAGATGTAAAATAAAATGTTGAAAGAAAATTTATTGAGGCCAAAAATTAATTTACATAATTGTTTGCGGTTGAGTTGGATATTTTTATTCAACAGATTTAATTTTTCATTTTAAATTAAAAATGATTTTTGGACAGATTTTCTATTGAGGGAATTTTTTATTAGAAATATTATCAAAATTTGATACACGCAAAGAAAAAACATGGTTGAGGTAACCATAATCTAAGAGCAACATGTTATGGTTGAATTATATGGTTATATATAAAAATAATATTGTTATCGTTGGAACATAATATTGTGTTACATAAAAATAACATTGTAAAATACAACCATATTATGTTTATAATATAAACATACTATAATATAATTTGAAACATGTAAATGGTTATATGTGACAACGTATGAATATATTTATAAATAACAAGAAACAAAAAAATACACGTATATTTCCATTTAGACTTACATGCATATTTTGATATTTTCTGCTTACCTTTTTCTGTGTTTGATATAATTAATTTAAAACTATCATTTATAATAAAAAAACAAATTTATTTGTTGACAACAAATATGTATTTAATGTTTTTACGGTTTTAGATGAACCGATAGCTTACACAAATATTTCTGAACTGAAAAAATGTCAAAACCAAAATATGTATTTTTAAAACCAAACATTAATTATTTATTTTTAGTCAAACTTAACACACTATGTTTAATAATAATATATTTTGGTTATAATTTTTAAATATTAAAAATAATTTGGTTGTGGTTTGAATTTTGATATGTTTCAAATAAACCATGTTGCTTTTTTGGTGCGTATAACCATTGAATGATTAACTGTTAACAAAAAACTTGTTTATCGTGACCAAAGTATTGTTTTAAATAACTATAATTTGTTCACAGCAAACATCTATTGTTACAGAGAACATAGTGTGGTTGACGTGACCATACAATAACCATGTTTTTTCTTTGCGTGTATAATCTCAATTTATATGAAACCATTACTTTAGCATCATTTATTTGCCATTTAGGTAGTTTTAATCGAAACTTTAGAAATTACATATCTATGTCCAGTGCTGTCTTTACCCTGAGCCTCAAGCGGAACTCTAAAGGCCGATATACTCATCTAAACTACAAAAAAGAGCTGAATTTTCTATTTTTGGGTAAAAAAATCATAACAAGGATTAACCTTAACATTTCCACACATCATTTGCTGACGACACTGACAGCCCCTAAGTAGCATATCAATAGTTACAAAACCACATTTTTTATATGGAATTGTGGCTAAAAAATGAAGAATAAGAATTAACGAACAAGAATGTAGTCAAATTACTTTCACACGGCGCACATAGAGGTATTTTTCCAATCTAGCCGGACATTACAATTTTTATTGGCTTTAAAAGTGTCCCTAGATAAATGAAACTTGGCAGAAAAATCTCTTATGTTCGTTCATAGGGCGTTAAAGCTATAAAATAATAAAATAAAAAAATCGGACCAAGGAGAAAAAACGTTCCCTTAGGAGAACTAATACTACCCCTGAAAAATTCATTTTTTTGAAGTTTTCCTATACTTTGCTGCTTTTGACAGCCCGATACGAGCAAAGGTATTTAAAGCCATGTCTGAGTTTCGTATACCTGCAAAGCTAATACGCTTATGCAGAATGACGCTAACTGATACAAGATCATCGGTTAAAATTGGAAAAGACCTCTCCGAGACGTTTAATACTAAACGAGGTCTTAGACAAGGTGATAGTTTATCCTGTGATCTATTCAACATATTGTTGGAAAAAATATTCCGTGATGCTGCAGTTAACAGAGCAGGCACAATTTACAACAAAAAGCATATGCTACTCGCTTATGCCGATGATATTGATATCATAGGGCGGACTGTGCGAGAGGTAACTGCAACATTCTCCTGTATCGAAAATGAGTCGAGGAAAATGGGTCTGGTAGTAAAAGAAGATAAGACAAAGTTTATGGTATCAACGAACAACGAAACAACAAGACTGGGTCAATATTTGAACGTTGTTGACTATAACTTCGAGGTAGTGAACAACTTTATCTACCTCGGTACCCCCATAAACCAAACAAATAACATCAGTTTGGAAATAAAAAGAAGAACTATTCTTGCTTATTGATGCTATTTCGGGCTAAGCAAGCAATTTAGAAACAAAGTCCTCCCTCGACGAACTAAAATTATACTCTATAGAATACTTATACTGCTACTATATGGCGCTGAAGCGTGGGTTCTTACGCAAGCATATGAGGCTGTTCTAGGGGTGCTTGAGAGAAAGATTCTTCGCAAAATACATGGATCTACTTGCATCGACGGAGAGTATCGCCATCGAAGGAATCACGAGCTGTATGAGTTGTACGAAGATATAAACATAGTTAAGCCCATCAAAGTACAACGGTTGCGCGGGCTGGGGCATGTTATACGTATGGATGAAAATGCTTCAGCAAGAAAATCATTCGAATTTGATCCGAAAGGAAGACGTAGAAGGGGAAGACCCAAACTCCGGTGGAAGGATCAAACTGAGGATGGTCTCGCAAAACTTGGTGCTAGAAACTGGAGGCGAAGCGCATTAGATCGACGCGCATGGAAAGCTATTCTTAATCAGGCTACTAAAAAATGACATTTTTCAGCCCTTCCCCTTTTGTGGGCGGTGACATAGAATATTATTTGAAAAATAATGTAATTATTAAAAGAAATGGATCACATACGCCTTAATACCATAAAAACGAAATTTTAAAGTTTTTATCAGCAGGGGGAGGTATCCCTTCAATCACTCCTCACGAAACGTCAAAACATGTAAGTTAAGTATAGCATTCAGCAACACAAGTGGTTAATAAAAATACTCAAAATTACTAATACCGTATAAAATAACCTACAGTAGTTACGAAAACATTTCAATCGCAGAAATAGGAAATTCTCCTAAATTTTTTATATGAATATATTTCGCTAAAATTAAATTTGATAAACAAAAAAAAACCTAAGCCCAAAGATTTTGAACCGCCTTAATGATGAAATAAAATCCTGTAAAAAATTAATTCGTTTTATCTTCAAACCGTTAAAAAAAATCGTGTTTTCTATGCCAACTTTTGAAATATAATGATTTTGAAAATCATCCATATTTGATATTTTTATTAAAATTATCAGTTGATATTTTTAATATTTGAAAATGTATGATGATATTAGTAGGATATGCCTTAAACTAGGGCGAACTAATACAAGGTGAGTGCACGGACGAATACTTTAGAATGCCTTCACAAAACAATTAAGAAAGAACATACTTGAGCACAGTCGAAAAAATAGCAAAGAAAATTGTAATCAAGATTTAATGAATAAACTTCTAATTTCTTCTGATCCAATAATTTCATCTAATAGAAAAACAATAAATATAAGAAGCTCTTTCAACAATAATCAAGAAATTAGTAATTACATAATAGTAGATGGATCTATCTTACACTGATTCAGACTCAGAAATTTATTTTATTTGCTAAGAATTGTTATGTTATTTGAATTTGTTTGTAACTTTAATGTTAATCTTTATATAAATTTGTTTTTTATCTTAAATAATAATTTAATTTTAAAATATTTAGTGTTGTCAATTTGGTAACCCTATTCATATAATTTTATTTGAATACCATTGGTTATGAGTATTTTCAAAACTTTAAAAAATAAAAATACTAAAAAGTCTAGAATAATGTTATATTCAAATAATTCTTGCAAAAAAAAAACCGACTGCAAAACAAATATATGTATATCAATTCTAAACTAAAAATTTAAAAGGAAGTAATCTGTAAGAAATAGTATTCAAATCAAATACTTTTATACTTGTTGCTCTAACGGACATAGTAATATACGTTCTGTACATTCAAATGTCTATCCATAACGGTTCAGCAGATAAAACCATATACGACAAATCACCTCAGATATGAGGACACACTTTATTTATTTACACATATTATTACTGACACAGCAATAAAAAGTAACGGTTCCAAAGATATGGCCATATAGCTTAAACAATATCACCTGGGGGACACCCTTTAATGCACAATTTTAAATTAAACACTTATTTTAAAGGACAAATTCTTTGTAAATTTTAAATGTCTGTCTAAAACGGTTCAAAAGTTTGGCCATATGCACCAATGTACATCAACTATTGAGAGACCCTTTAAAATTTTAAATATTTATAAATGTTATTATACGGGACGTAGTAGTGGAGATTCTTTCTAATTTTCAAGTGTTTGTCTATAACGGTTCAAAAGATAGGGCTAGATAGGTAAAATTATATCAATTATGGGGACACCCTTTAGTTTCCAAATTAAAATTATATACTGTATGTTATAAAGGACTTAGATATACAAGGTCCTTTGGAAATTTCAACCGTCTCTCTGTTATGGTTCAAAAGTTTTGCAATATACATCAAATTACATAAATTATTGGGACACCCTTTAACTTCTAATTATAAATATTTAATTTTTGATTATAACTATTGGACATTCTGTCCAATTTTCAAGTGATTGTCTACAATGGTTCATATATTTAAGTTGATGTCACATATGGAGACACCCTTTAATTTTTAAGTTTATTTTTTTATTAATTTCTGTTATTGGCAGCTATAGTAATAAACAGTTTTTTAATATTTGAAAAGGGTGCTCTTTACGGTTCATAATACACGTAAAAACACGTATGTTGTATGGGGACACCCTTTAATTTTAAAAATTCTGAACTTCTATTAAAATGGGACCAATCTGTAAGCATTTCCTTTCTAATAGAGAAAAAATTTTTAAAATCGGTTTAGAAAGACTGAGTTCTGCGGGCACAAACATAAAAAAAGGCAACATGCAGATGAATTGATAACCTCCTTCTTTTTTTGAAGTCGGTTTAAAAGGTATACTGCAACCCTAAATTATTAGAGCTTGGTTATATTTTATAAAAAAAACTATCACACTTTATCATTTTGTATGTGAAATGATAGATTGAAAATCAAAAAAAAAAAAAAAAAATATTTACTGAAATGGGGAAATTTTGGGTATTTAATTGTCCCCGCACCGGACAAATAAAAGGATTTCTAAAAATGTTAATTCCTTTTTGAAAATAGTAGGCCAAGAGAGATATGTGCCAGAAATTTCATTAAGCTACCATAACTCCTTTCGATTTTTTTCCAGTTTTACTATGGGGACCGTCCACTGTGTGACATGCTATACTTAGATTTTTAAATTATTTAAAGTCTTATAAATTCAATACCAAGGCCTATTACAGTTTTACGTGCACCTTATAAATTCCTTAAATTATTTATAATTTTACGTCACTCTAGTTGTATCATAAATATCCATTTAAAAAATTTTAAAATTACTTGAAGTTTTTTTTTATTTTTTAATTTACGATGAGAAAAAGAACATACAGAGATATTTACGCACGTATGCACCTGTCGAAAAATTGTTGGCAATTTTTATGAATTAATAAACGTAACAACAGTCATATATCCGTCACATAAACACACATATTTGTGTGCATAGCAATTTTTTTTGCAATAGCAAATTTTTTGAGTTTTAATAACAATTCATAGAGATTTAAAAAACACAGTGCTGAGCAAAAGTGAAGAATATAAATCTGTTAAAAGCCTAAAAAACTTAAAATACTAATTATTAATTCTAGAAATTTTAATTGCTTGGATCTCAGTAAACAACTTTCTAGAACATATGAACTTCCTAGTAATGATTCTTAAGACGCAAAATTTTTCACTTTTGCGGCTACCTAAGCGCTACCTAAACGGTGTTAAGAATCATTTCTAGGAAGTTCATATGTTCTAGAAAGTTGTTTATTGAGATCTTAGGTTCATTTCTGTAGTTGATTGTTTCCTTGAATTTTGAACGGTTTGCTACCTATGGACCTGAACAGGGGAAAAAAGGTAAAAATTTTTTTAAAGCTTTTTGCGATTTTGATCTTGAAAATGAAGCTTTTTTGATTTTATATGTTCACAATTTTTGTTCTCTATGACAAGAGCTACAACTTTGCCCCAGAGAGTATATCAAAATTTCAAACGGTTTTCAAAATATGAGCTTAAGTAAATGATCATTTTTTTGCAAAAATGACATGGAGGCCCCACATCTTGAGGGCCCATAAACAAAAACCTGGAGGACTTTGGGCAAAACTGGGAGACAGGGGTCTTTTTTTTTTTTTGGTCTTTTATGACGTAGTGGCGTCCGTATATGGTTATTTTGCCATGACTTAAACAATTACACAGTGTGTTATAAACAAATGTTTCCAAACAATTCATATTCTTTCTTGTCATAATTTTTTTTCTGAAATACTTAAAAATAAATGTACAAAATAGAGAAATTACACCACAAATTAATAGTTTAAATTTCATTGGCAGATCTACTAAGAGTTCTTGTTATTGCAGCATAGGATCTCTTAAAGCGTCTCATTTATGGTACTTCTATGGCAATCTTAAAAATTGTGGTTAATAGTGAGTATCTATGAGCAAGCTATGCATTCTCTCCTAGGCAGTGTTCCTTCATAGTAGTGTATGCTAAGTTTTGTATTGACTATTCTGGAAAGATGTACATACATACATATATAGTAAGAAGGGATTATGAGATTTGAGAAAACTTGATTATGTGCTCCATTGTCTTTCATATTTCTTTAGGTGAACATTTTTGTGGAAATTAGCCATAAATTACATATACATATACATACAAATATACATTATTTGCGAATATAAGTCTACAATTATGTAAAGAAGATTAAAAAAATTAATAAAATATTGTTTCTCTAAGATTATTCTACAATTACAAATATAAGCTTTTCTTAATCATGTACATATACATAATATTTTCATAAGGGTTCCGTTTTGCTTTTTCTACAATTGTTACGATATCATTTTTCAATAAATTCTAAAAACTTTCTCAAGCCTAAGGCTTATATTTATAAGCTTTTTAAAATATTTTTCACCAGCAATTTGGTATGTTGGGTATAGTTTGCTTATTTTTGTATAAAAAGGCAAAATTTTTTTTAACTAGTAATCAATTTTTATAATGAAGCTAATACCAACACGCACGTCTAATAATTTTTAGGACAGGTAGTTTAAATATTTATATGGACTAGGTGCAAACCAGCCAACATGATAAGTAGAGCTCAGGTCATGATTTGAAGATGAACAATTTAATGCTATGCTCGATCAAGACTCCTGCAAAAGCAAAAAGTTTTATTGCGAAACGTTTGGGAAAAACACTAATGCGATAACAAGAAAATTGGGTACCACGTAAACTTAAGTCAAGAGATTTCAAAAACGTTTTTTTATGTTTTAAATACTGATTCAGCGTCACAAAACAAAGTCCTTTTAGTATAAAATTATAACGAACTATGAAAACTGGATTCATTATGATAATACAAAGCTAATCGTAATTAATGCCCAGCCCATTACTAATATAGTCAGCAAGATAATTCTGTATTTAGAATGGTGTCATCTATTATGAGGTTTTAAATCCGGGTAAACGAGTGCGGGCCACCGTTTTGTCCATTTTGTCAATATGTAAAATTATGTTGTAAGTCAAAATTTTTTTTGGAAAATATTCTATTGAAATTGCCAAACTCGAAAATTGGTCTATTTTGACTACTGTTAATTTTTTTCGTTACAGAATATCCCTGATGGAATATGCCTTTCTTTGGAACAGGGTATACAGAAATATCTTGAAGTGTTTCTGAGGAAATTTTTAATAGTTAAACGATTTAAATAAAATTTTCCGTGAATATGTCAACGAAAATCAAATCGTATAAAATCTGCAACATTAAGATAATTCCCAAACTCTAAAAATCCCAAAATATAGAAATTTTTTGGCCTCCTTTTACCCATAAAGTTCATATAGCGGACGTGAAATACTTTCAGCAATAGTTTCGAGTATATATAGCGCTATTACGGCAGCGTTCTTTTTCCGATCCCAGCTTTTAGGCTAAAGACAACATTTCGATGTAAAATAAGTCAATTCTTCTTCTACAAGGTTGATAAATTTTACATGAAATTTGGTTTATACGTACGTATTATTGTTAGCTTTACACAAAGATATAAAATTTTTATATCTTCCGCAAGAAAATTTTGTTCTATTAAAAAGTACTATTGACGGCTTTTTTTAAGCTAAACTACAGAAAAATTCAATAATTTTTAAATTGAAAATCAAGTTTTTAACTCAGAAAAGATATTATCTTAAAATTTTTCTACAATATTTTAAATTTCGCTCACTAACTTTGTGAAAACATTTGCTGAAAATTGTTTTTCAAAATATTTTGAAAAAACTGGACCAGGGTATTGAAAAATATAAATTTTAAAATGCTTATAGCTCGCATAATTTACAGATTAAACAATCATTTTGTATATACCATGGACCTTTAAGACCATGCTTAAATCAAACAAAAGTTTAAGAAAGAATTTACAGGGCCGAGGTATCCAACTTTAAGACATCATAGCGCCACCTCTTGCAAGTAAATCGTACTTGTACCCACCGTCAAAACTTAAGATGACATAGTCCTCTGCTATGCTCATGCCCCCTACAAAATTGCTATTATTTAGCTTAGATAAACATGTTAGTTTCTACTTCACATTTCCTTGTAAGTTGTTTAAGTAGAAAACTTTGGTAACGGTACAGTACAGGGAGCTAATTACCGCAGTCGATCATGATCGAAATTTACTCGAGAGATTCTGTCATTCGCTATCGAGTGAAGTGTATGGAAATTGTGTTTGAATGCAACCGTGCGAGTTTTTAGTCGTTATCAAGGCATATTTAACCAGGTGACTGCACAAGGCGGACCGAATATTAAAGAGAAATTTTTAAAATTTTTTTTATATGGAGTTTGACATTAATCAGGGTTTTTAAGAGAAAATAATATCTATTTTACTGTCAAAATCTATATAAAAAAATTCAAAAATTTTTTTGCTCAAATTTCCTTTCCCTTACGCTTGTTTAATATGCCTTGGTCGTTATCAAATTATCAATCGACAAATTATTTTTCAAATAAATTATTATTTTTCAAATAATTTGTTGAAAGAAAAGAAAATGTAAAAAAATGCTTCGTGTCCACCATTGAAGGACAAGGAAGGAAAAATGGTGAAAGGTTTATTGCAAGAGTCCATAATATGATTAATTTAATATTATACATATGTGGTATATTCAATAGGTGTATGCAGATAAAAAGCAGTTGGTTAAAAAAATGTTTCTTTTAAGAAATCTTCTAAAAAGAAAACTGGTGGAGGTCCTTTTGAGGAGAAGCACCTAGCTAAAGAACAAATTTTGGAAGCAGCAGGAATTGATGTAGCTTTTGCAGGCTTAAAACAGCTCCGGACATTCGGATGGCAAATTCAAGAATTAGACAAATGTACTTCTTCTGAAAGTTCGAGTGCATTACAAAGAAAAGAATCCGACGAATACATTTTGGAATTAATGGATATTATAGAAAATGAGGAGAATGAAGAAATGCCAAAAAAGATCGAACAATGCACATGCCTGAAATTAATCCTTTATTACACGAAAAAAACATGGAAATAAAGAAAATTTATAATTAATGTTGCGGATTTATTTTTTTAATAAATTAATGTTATAATCATCTTCCGATTCGGATGATGAAGAATAAAACAATAAATTTGAGTGCATTTTCCTTTAATTTTTTTAAAAACTTTATATTTATTGCAGAGCAAAACATATGTTTTTTGTTTACTTTTATTCTTTAATCTTTTAAATTTTTTCAGTGTTGAATAACTGTTTCAGATTTTCCTTTCCAACACTTAAATAAATAATCGATGCGTTTCTTATCGAGTTACATCATCAGAAAAATTAGAACTATCGTAATTAATTTGGCTACGAAATTATTTCGATCACGACTCCCATAATTAGCCCCCAGTACTAGAATTGTTTAAGTAGGAAAAAACCAGTAACTACAGTAAGGGTTGAAATAAATGGCGGTTCAATTAATAATCACTGTTCCATTGTTCGTTGGCTTAAAAAGGAACCTCTCCGTAAAGTGTAGATGGCCGCTTGCTAGTTGCAAGCATTTCTGCAACAAAATTTCCGAAACGAAATCAAAGGTAACGCACAAAAAATGCCTTTGACTGTTGAATTATCACAATTAAGGATGTACCGCATTCCCTGCTTAGACTCACTCATGACCTTAAGGAATATTTTACTTAATTTTTCCTCTAATACAATCGATGATATATAAGTAAATAAAACCGTATTCCATTAATATCAGCAACTGTATAACTCAAATCATACAACCGTCAACCAAAAGGAAAGTTATTAAATGTTTTTCTTGTTGTGTTGTTGTAGTTAATAACACCAAAAGCTACAACAAAAACATTTTTAACAAAAATTTTCACTTTACATTCAAACGTTAAACCAAAAATAAACACTTACAACTGCCATTTCACAAGCACACATTCATATGTGCACACTTGCTAAAAACTACGCGTACTGGGCGGTCCAAATATAAGTATCTTTTTAAATTATATGTTATTACACTAATATGTTTTTTTTTTTATTCGAAACATAGACTATCAGTCAGTATCATACAACTGATGACCAAAATTATTTGCGGTAATTACCCAAATTGTATGTGTGTTGAAAGTAATTTTTAGGCGAAATAAAATACCCATCGCGACTGCTGGGCTCAAGGTTTTACAAAAAGTTCGAGAGACTGGTTTGCTAGTGGACAACACTCATGGTCTCCATAGCCGTGCGGTGCGTACCGATTAGAATATATCTGTTGAGGCTGAAAGTGTTCAATCCAAGAAGATCGACTCGCCATCAATCTCAAAAACTCCGCACCAGGATGATGAGAATTTTGGAAAAAGATCTTGAAGTACTTGGACTTTGATACGGCTACTCAGTTTGGGACTTACAGAAGCTCAGTTCTGACATAGAATTGGGCAGAAAATTCGTATTATCTGACAATACGTATCGGGTGGTTGAAAGTTCAATGTGAACCACACCTAAATGTTAAGTTTTTTCTGCATTTAATTTGACATTTCTCAATTTTAGACTAATTCAATTTTAATCATGGAAAGATACACAATCGAGCAATGGTCAGAATAGTGGGAAGAAATGGCAACAGTGATGATCGATTTTCTAAGAAAAAAATCATCTTCAGTGTTGAGGCACATTTTTACCTCAGTGGATTCGTCAATAAGCAGAATTTCCGCATTTGGGCGAATAATAATCCAAAAGTTATTGTTAAAAAAGTAAAAGAGCACTCCCAAAGAGCGACTGTTTGAGGCGATTTATGGGCTGGCGGTATCATCGGGCCGCATTTTTTCCAAATTCAGACAGGTCAGGCAGTTACTGTGAATGGTCTTCGCTATCGTGAGATGATAACGAACTGTTTATGGGCCGATCCACATCTCGGCCTACAGCACGGTGCCACTTGCCACACAGATAACGAAAAAATAATTTGTGTTTTATTCCAAATAAACAGCGGACCTTAAAATATAACCACCCTAATATTCATCTTGGTGGCTAATTCATCCATAGAGGGTGATAGTTTAATGTGGATTTTGCAGTGCTGGTCCATCCATTTTTTAAGAAAATAATTTTTCAGAAATACGGAGCCGCAATGAGGTGCTATTGTTGAGCTGAAATGAAAGAAATAAACGTTGATAATCTTTGTTTTCAGTAGAATGGCATGGCACCGTGTCTCACAGCTTATCAAACAATAGAAATATTATTTTCAGCCAATATGGAGCTTAAACTTGTTCTTGTAGTGTGATGTGAAAGAGTTGCAATGTATGGTATATAAACCAAAAACGATCCACATCCTTATCTTTAATATCGTCCGAACCATTCACGAGATAAAACCAGAAACCGTCAAGAAAATCTTGGAAAATTAGACAAAGAGCATAAGGTACTGCGTAGCGATCGACGGCAGTCATATGAATTAAATCGTGTTCCATAAATGATTTAAATAATAAAAATAATAATAAAAATATGTGACGCCGCACAGGGAAAGGCAGCTAATGATAAATTCACCGAATTTTTCAAATGTGGTAAAATTTACTGAAGAATCAAATGCGAAACCGCAATTATGTCGAAAATTCGGTTTTCGCATGTAAGTTCCGTACAAGAAATGGATGATTGAAACTAACACGTGAACAATGAAAACTCATACATACACAAAAATAAAAAATGAATGTGAGTAGCAGAGTTGAATTTTTTGTAAAATACAACTCTGCCACTGTAAATTGAGTCGTAAATTGTAAAATATATCCGCGTGTTTTTAAAATATTAAAATAAATATGAAAAGAAAATAAATGTAAAAAGTTGTTTGGTGTATTAAAAAGTTATTAAAAATATAGAATGTGTTAACATGGAGTCGCCAGCATTCTTTCCTTGAAGACCCTTGTTGCTGCGGAAGAGGTAGGGCTGAAATTAAGGACAGCAAATTTCACTCAAGCAATAGTAACTAATTCAAATTTTTACTTCATTATTTTATTCTTCACCGACTACATACATATTTGCATAACCTAGAATCAACGTCGGGGAATACTGCTAACATCCCCGCAATCTGCTCGGAAGACCTGCTGGAGAAGTACAATGAGGAAGGTAGATGAGAAAAATGTGCTTCCGGGAAGCTTATGTGAGTTGATAACCATCCTCGAGGTATATACATACATACTCTGCTCCACTTAAAATATTTTATAACTTATATATTGCTTCATATTTCCGATGCTTTACAGTAGCAGGGAGCGATTGAATTTCACAAAAGCCTACGAATGGCAGTAGAACGCAGTCATTATTGAGCGAATATTTAAATATGTAAAATTATATATTAAATAAATATTTATAAACTAATTTTAAAATGTATTTTAATAAATATAAAAATATTGAAACTGTTTCTGCACAATTTTGCTTATTCAGCTGTGAGGGGTTTATTCATCAAGTTTGAGTAGTCGTTGATTAATTTTTACAGCATAGTTGATTAGTAAAAAGTAGTAGAGTGAGCAGTACAGAGATATGCTCATTAGTCCAAAGCGTTAATAAGTTCGAGAGAGATGCAAAATCACATGTACACAAATGTTTGCCTCATTTTTGTACCATGTACTTAATAACGTGTTCTACGCAATGAGAAAAAATTTTTCGTCAGTGACACTCAAATGATTGCTCAATTGATGGTCACTCTTCTTGTAGGGTTAATTACAGAGAAAATTAAAATTGTTTGACAACTTTGAAGCTCTTAGTTAACATTTTTAAAGGTTTAAGCAACTTTTTTTTTGTTAATTGGGGTAAAATTTAGTGACCCATCATTGTTCACGTCTGAACAATGATGATTTTCCATGTCTGGTTCATGGTAGAGAGTGATGCCAAACCTAGTGGAAGTTTTTGACGTCTATCATCATTTGCCGCTTATTCATCATCCTTGGCTTTATATTTTTTTATCGCGCTGGAACTCGCGCCTTTAAAGTTAATTAATTATTTGTATTTTTCGATTAATAATTTTTTGATCTGTGATCAAAACATTCGTTTTTCAGAGTGTAATTTGAGTAACGGAAAAACATAAAATATCGGTCACAATCGGTAATCTCGGAATCATAACAGGTATTTCAACATTTTTTACACTCGTAAAAAACGTTGAAATAAAGGGTAAACTAAATTATGCTCTCCTGGTAAATTTACTTTTTTACCCTTAGGCCCCTTCCTATTTTTGCGGTCACATATGTTTAAATAATATACCAAATAATTTAAGTTTAATTGATTTCATTTAATTTTTAAAAAGATACATGTATTTGGATCACCCGACACATACACTTATGAGTAAAACGTGAAGTCTTCATAACGATTCAATAAGTTTTCCAAACGTATATGTTTGCATTGTATGTAAAGAAATACGTTAAAATGTAAGTGTGTATTTTTATATAATTTTCTAAGGGTTTTATTTTTGCTTTTCTTAGTAATTTTCTTTCTATTTAAGCATTATTCTCGCAGTGTTTAGTTTCCGTGAACAGAAAAATCCGTTAAAATTTTTTTTTCATAAGCAAGGACATGTTGTGTGAAATTTGCTTAACAATAAATTTTTTGACTGCATGCTTAGTTTCTTTATAATTTCTTTTTGAAAAAATAAATACTGTTTATTAAGCGAGAGTGTGTTTCTGATGGGGAACATTTACATACAATTCGTTTAGATACAATTTGTACACCCTTCAGCTAAGGTAAAAAGTTTATTTAAGTTTATCATCGAGTTTGTAATTTCTAGGATATAATATTCATTTACGAATAAACAAAATAAACAAAATATAAGGTCAGTCAACATTGCATGGCTGTGTAACTTTTAAGAATGTTGGATGGATTTGTCTTTTAAGAATTTTGCTTTTGAATAACAACGAAATCGGTTTCAAAATGGCGTCTTAGTTGTCACACTATTTAACAAATAAATCAGTCAAGTGCGAGTTAGACTCACACACGTAGGGTTCCGTACTATGTTTAGTACAACTTAAAAATTCAAGTTTATAATTTTTTTATGTCTTATGGGGCACCCTATAATTTTAAAATTAAAGTCATTATTGCAACACCCTTTAAATTTTTGTAATTGTTGTTTTGGCGGCCATGGTAATACACTTTCTATAAAAATATCAGGAGCCTACCTATTGCTGTTCAAAAAATAAGGTAATATGTATTTGTGAAAAACATGTCACTACTGGATACCCTTTAATTTTTAGTAATTGTTATAGCGGCCGAAGTAACACATCTACTGTAAACATTTCAAGATTCTATCTATTACGGTTTATAAAATAAGGCTATTTACGTAAAAACCATGTCCCTGTCGGCACACCCTTTAGTTATATCATTTGTAATAGCGGCCGATCCCTTTCTATAAATATATCAAGAGTACCTATTTTGATTAAAAAAATAAGTCACTATAAGTAAAAAAAATCAATTTCGGAACAGCCTTTAATTTTTAGTAATCGTCATATCTTCCGTGGCAACACATCTTCTGTAAACAATTTCGAGTCTACTTATTACGGTTCAAGAAATAAGGCGTTATACATGCAAATAACGTCACTGCCGGAAAACCCTTTAATTTGTATTGTTTTTTATAGAGGTCACAGTAATACCCCATCTGTGAAAACTTCAAGAGTCTACCTGTTATGGTTAAAAAATTATGTCATATTCATGCAAATCACGTTACTGCCGGAAAACCCTTTAATTTTTGCTATTTGTTATAGAGTCAATAGCAATACATCTCCTGTAAAAATTTCAAGATTCTACCTGTTATCGTTCAAAACTTAGGCTATATATGTACATGCAAATCACGTCACTATTGGAACACTCTTTAATTTTTAGGTCCAATTTAGGTAGGGATTTCTGCTTTGATATTTATTAAAGGCCTTTTTAGAAAGCAATACACATAGAGGTAGCCGATAGACCCACAGGGTGCCCACTGGGAACCAGGAGCAGTCAATAAGCTTACTGGAGGGAGCAAATAATTTGGCAGATATTGATGGAGAATGTAATTTGCTGTTACCCAGTATTAAAATTTACTTCAATATTCTAATATTATTTATTTCTTATAACGCATAATTCCTTTTTTAAATTTATTATATAGTAATCCAAACAGATTACTATTGGAAAGCATATCCATATAGCATATAGCTATTTCACTGGTGCTTACCCAGATCGTCAGTGGACTTTTTTAAATTTTCCGAATAAAAACCCAGATTCTTATGCTCAAAATTTAATAAACCAAATAAGAAGTTTATTAAGTCTAGAAATCAAGAAAAAATCCAAAATTTCTAAACAAAAAACATAGTAACCATTTCAGATTTAAAAAATTTAAAAAAAATAGAAAGAAAAAGAAAACGTTTTTTAAATTTTTTAAATTTAAAATGGTTACTATGTTTTTTGTTTAGAAATTTTGGATTTTTTCTTGATTTCTAGATTTAATAAACTTCTCATTTGGTTTGTTTGGATTACTATATAATAATAAATTTAAAAAAGGAATTATGCGTTATAAGAAATAAATAATATTATAAAAAATTCCAAATATAATTAAAAAAAAAAAATTCAATATTCTAATTTGAAATTATTAATTAATATTTTTTTTTTTTGAACCACGGCGATTAAAAGCTAACTTCTTAATAATTAAAACCTTTCTACAATAAAGATCAAAGTGCAAGCACTTTTGGTAAAAAATTAAGCATTGGAATACATCAAACCATCTATCGTATATACAGTACTGATATATACAGGCAAAGCGTATAGAAGATTCGTATTCGCATTTATTAATTTTGTCATGTTCAAATATAAATATGACAAGTATTAGATACACTGATAATATTTTTTAATTTATTTTATGTTGCTGGTGCTGATATTAATCGATAAAAAATACAAAACGACAATTTTTGGAATTTTTGTCTGTCTGTGTTCGCATCATATAAAAATGATTGGATGGATTTTAATAAAAATTTGTTGGGAGGCACTTCGGTTCATTCCCGTTAAATTGTCGCATTTCCAAGGGAAAATAAAGTTTAAATAGTGAAAGTATGCAATTTTTCCAATATTATACTGAAAACGTACCAGCACCTCTATATAAAGGAAATATATAAATCATACGAGCAATTCGAAAATAATATGTATAAAATGCTGACAATGTCGCACAGTGATTTGTTCCATAGACAATAATACAAAAAATTAATATATCTTGTATTGTAACGACAGTTATACTGTTCGACAGCTAACACCATAATTCGAACCAATGTGAAAGAATTGATAAGTTTTAGTAACTATTGATGGCACGCGCGTGTGAATAAATTTTTTCTCACAGTGAGTATGGTTGACTGCTTTTATATTAATACACTTTTGTACACTATTGTACTAATAGGTTTTTAAAGGTTTCATGAAATCCGCATAATTTTTTGTAAGATTTGTTGCATTTTTTCTATAAAGGACATTGGACAGGATCAAGAGTCCTTTTTTAAAGAGCGATTATGATGGGTTTAGCAAACCTCTGTTTTCGCATTTCTGTGTTAAATAACTTAACAAATACAAGAACATTTTCTTTTTGGAACAAGGGCAGTAGGCGTGTGCATGTTCCGATTTTTTTTATTTAAAATTTTTCTTAATTATGCTAAACATAACAGCCCTCTAACGTTTCAAAAGTCTGCATAGACTCCGTCTGTTTTTGTCCCATCGTTATAAGGGAACAAAGTACTGTGCGTCGAGGGTACTGCTAGTCTATACATGTAATAAAATAGTAACTCATTTCCGTCTGTCTGTCTGCTGTTCTTTTCGTTCGCATCACGTAAAAACTACAGAATGCTTAGTATCCTGATTTCAATATAGGATACTTTCCGAAAATATCTTATTTCCAAGAAAAAGTGGAGAAAAAGCAGTGAAAGCACGCAGTTGTTTTAGTAGTAAAGTAAATACATAAACCAGTGTTGGAATCTCACAACGTTTAAATTGTACCTTCCCAGTCATAAAATTGTACCAAATCAGCATCAATTGTACCAACATTTGACATTGAGTATAAAACAAGCCAAACATACATACAAAAGCTCGACATTAAAAGATGCTAATCATAACTTTAATACTAGGATATTTTAAAGTGATGATAATTGACCATGAATTTCTTTTCTGTGGATATTAGTCAATGAAAACCAAAGCGTGTACAATTTTTTAAGATTAAGTTAAGAAAATCCTGCAATTCCCAAAATAAATGTCAAAAATTAAAAGTTTTAGGCTTTGGCTCATAAAGTCCACATATGGACTAGAGTTCATGAAATACTTTCTGCAATAATTGGGAAAATATATGTATATCTTTTTTACAGCAATCTTCTTTTTTCGAACCCTTTGATATTTTAGAACATAGGCTAGTTTCAAAATTTCGAAGTAAGATAGATCAAGTTGAAAGACCTCCACCATATTCTACTAGGATCATCAATTGTACACGAAATTTGATTTAAAATATAAAATTGTTTATATGTGCAATTTGTATATATTCCTTAAGAATTTCTCTTATTATGATTAATGACCCTTTTTTAGGCTAAAATACACAAAAATGCAATAATTTTGAACTCAGAAAAGATATCATTGAAATTTTCCCACAATATCATAAATTTTGTGCGCTAACTACGAAAAAAAACTGAAAAAATGTACTGAAAATTTTGGAAAATCGAACAAAAATTGAAAAATGCTAAGCCCTAAATAAAATTGAAGGTGTGAGATTCTCAATTTCGCCAGTACTGGTAAGTGAATGATCCCCAGCTTTAAAACTTAAGTTCAGATACTTCTCTGCTATGTCCATGTCAAATTTTGGATCAATCAAACTAACCCTTAACACTGCAGTGTACTGTGCAATGTTGCTTGAAATTTCACCAAAGTCACCGGGTCTTAATCCGATTAAGTATGCCTAGAGCTATTAGAAAGAACAAAAACCCCTTAGAATTTCTAACTTGAAAAAATTTAAAAATATATCAGCCGAATAATGCCGGACTCTGATTAAGGCGATGCAAAAACGTAACTGAATTACCTGTCACTTATACATAATAGGGTTAGCAGAGCAAATAATAAAAACCCAAAACATAAATCAAGAATGTTGCAATTTAGTCGTCTAGACAGAGTTGAAGAACTATGAAGTTAAAAATGTAAAAAAAAATGTGATTAAATAAAAAAATTTATTCAATAAATTTTAAATGAAATTGTTGCAAAAAGCTTGCAGTGTACCAGAGTACCACTGATGTGTCGATTGTACCAAATTTGGTACAATTGTACCACAAATCCCAACACTGACGTAAACCATAACTGAAGCACTAACTACTAACAGATGGCACTGTTTTATAAATTAAATGCATAACCATAACTGAAGCATAGTTTAAAGCGGCTCTAAAAAAGTAAGGGTTTTTGGTCTGGATTGCTTTCAGAGCAAAATCGAACAAAATATTGCTAGGACGCTAACGAAGTGTGCGGGCACAGCTAGTATAATACAGTTTCACACAGTGGCCAAATAAAATTGTCAAACAACTTGACGAATTCTGAAACATGCTCTAATAAATACTTAGGCACAGGGCAGTTTATAGTTTATTTATTAGGATAAACTTTACACTACTAAGAAAATTTGCAGCATATAAATAGTAAAAATTTTAAAAAACACTTAACTTTGTAAATGTTTTTATTACAATGAAAACTGAATGAAAAAAAAATTGGGGAAAAGTTCATATTTGATTTATGAAAAAATTAAATTGTATTATTTTTTCTTCTCTGTATGTTTACTAAACACGTCTATTTCGAAATTATTCTTTCTTACTAGAACAATTATTCAACTTAAAATTCTACGATTAATCAAGCGACGATTGATGAAAGCACCTTATTTAAGGTACTTTTAATGAAATATACAATATTTTACGGTCGTACGGAGCTCTTCTTGTAGAAATTAGAATCATACATGGTACCTAAACTATTTCTCTTACTGCAACAAATCGTTGACACTGCTGGCAATAAACTCTCAAACAACACCTGCTCCGTGGAATTATAAAATATTAATAAAATAAAAAAGATATAAGCAACATACAACAGCTACTCGAAGCAATAAGGAAATGACAAAATCTACAGATTCACATACACACATGCACACACTCTAATATAAGCGCACACACAGACAAAATAAAACGGAAACAAAAATTATTAAAAATAAGCAATATTAGCAGCAAATAAACACTTAGATACAGAAAAAACACCACGAAACAAAACAACAGGTGAAACAAATTTTCCTTAAGAAATTATTTTATTAATATTTTATGTAAATGTTATAAGAACAAAAAATTATTTTAGGTTAATTGGAAATAAAAGAAGGAACAACAATGACACCTCCTCCAAAAGAATAAATAACGACTTTATTTAAAAACAAAACAATTTAATTAAATTAAATAATGGAACAAAATGGAAAATTACAATCAAGAAATCACTACACAAACAGTAATTTAATAACATTAACAAAATTTAACTAAAAATATACAAATAATTTTTGGAAATGGAAATTAATAAATTGATCAAGGGAATTGTTTAATAACAAATTTTTAATAAATCAATTAACCCTAGTCCTTATACCCAACTTTTATTACGTGGACGTATAGCCAAGTACAGGTGTGGCCAGTAGTAATTCTCAGCATCTTTCGTTATAACTTTTAAGCAAAAAAGTTGTTTGTTGAAAAAATTTTGTTCTTTAATATATTAATATATTTAATTGAATTTTATAATAAAACAAAGGGATGTTATGGACCACCTACTTAGAGAATATACTTGCCAAAGACAGAATGGCCAACGGGCCATTATCTCTCTTTTTTAATATGATTGAGTTCATGGCATTGTCAGCGTATATCATATACTTTGAAAATAATAAAAACTTCCCATATAGTAAGTTTAAACGCAAACGTTTTCTTCGCCAGCTCCCTAAGGAGCTCTATATGCCATTCATTTAAAGCCTGTCAGTCAGTGTTCATGTAATGCATAACTTTAACACGAAACTTGGCATAGCGAGCTAGATAAAAAAGGCCTTAAAGGAAAAAGTTAACCCTACACCTTCAACGAGTGCAGCAGCAGCTCAGCGAGGAAAAAAATCCAAGTTGGAGCTGCTATTTGTGTTATATTCACGACGAACACAGAAGACGCACTCGTAACATGTGCTCTGAATGTAAACGGCCAATATGTGCGCAACATTCATGCAATTTCTTTGTATGCAAAACTTGCAATAATGTAGACAAAAAATAAATAAGTTAAGTTTTAATAAATAAAATAAATTTACAAAAAAACAAAGTCTTTAATAATTTTATTAATACAATTGCATAAGTGGCCACATCAGTACTTGGGTATACGTTCTTGGGGGGTCTCGGCTTAAGAAGCGCATAGATCCTCAGTGTTTTGACCTAGGATAGTAATTGAGGTGTCAGTTGATGCAGAATTTTGCCATTTTCTTAGATACGAAATTTCAATAGAAAAGTGTAAGCTATTTAGGACGTGCATTAGGTACCGTGAAATAACTCCCAATGAAATAAGTCCCAACGAAAATGAAATAACTGCCAAATTAAAAAAAACGAAATAACTCCCAACGCCAAAATGAAATAAGATCCAAAAACTTAACCGTTAATTCAAACCAATTATATTTTTACAAAAAAAAAAAAAATGAAATAACTCCCAAATGAAATAAGTCCCAACAAAAATGAAATAACTTCCAATACAAATTATATTTGCACCCGGGCACTGTTTAACTGTTTTAACCTCTATGGTATAACAGGTAGCTCCCGATTAAAGAGGTCCTTAACTTTGATATCATACCATATATCATAGTTATATGACCAAAGCCCGGCTATACAAACAATATTATGTTAGCGAAGCCGCTGTTCCTTATACCATAGAGAGATCATTGAGCCATCCCGGCCTGTGTATCCGGACTTCGGCCGTATGGAAAGGTTTAACCTCTATAGTATAACCAACACCGGCTTCGCTTACTAAAGTTTTCCTGCATAGCCGGCCTTTGGCTGGGCGCAAGGATTTTCTTCTCTATGGTACAACAAACACCGGCTTCGCTGACTAAAAGTTTTCTCTGTATCCAGAATAATGCAATTTTAGTCAAATGAAATAACTCCCAATCAAAATAAATGAAATGAATCCCAACAGAATTAAGTTAGGAGTTATTTCATTTGGGAGTTATTTCATTGCGAAATAATTCCCAATGAAAAATTATGAAATAACCTCCAAAAAATTGGGAGTTATTTCATTATGAAATAAATTCCAATTTCTATGGGATTTTTGAATTTTTTGTTAGGAGTTATTTCATTTTTTTTTTTTTTGGATTTATTTCATTTGGGAGTTATTTCACGGTACCGGTGCATTACACCAAAGTGTCAGTGGCCACTCCTGTACTCGGGTATAAGGACTTGGGTTAACGTTGAAGTGTTGCAGTCTAGAAAAAAATTTAATTAACTGCAAAGTTCCAAAAACTCAATTCTAAATGATATAATGGACGATTTTTTTTTTATTTTTTTTTCCAAAAAATTCACGGACCTTCCCCTTAGAAAAAAATGTTTACAAAAAACATCAACTATTACAAAACATTGAATTTTATTATTTGATAGTATAGTATTTTTGAAACTAAAATTTTAAATGTGATGGTTGTCGTTGCCCTTCCTTAACTAATAAATTGAATTGAGACATGCTTTTCGACAAAGCATCATGCATTTCATGTTTAACATTTAGTCGATTTCGAGGTTTGGTTTTATTGTCACTAGAGCGATACACTGTAGCAAACGGTATTATAGCTTCCACAGCTCTATTTACAAGCATTGTGTAGGCTGCTCTCACAGAAGACCAGAACTCTCCGAGTTTTTGAATCGAAATTCACTTTTAGCAAGTACTTAGTTCTGAGATCAATGGGCTCAATTTTGGCAAGGTTCATATTATCGTTACGGTTAATATCACAAAAAAGAATTACGAATCCACAACTCATTTTTTATATTCATCTTATCGAAATAACAACATTTTTTTAATTGAAACTTGAAATACTTCCATGTGTTCATAGATTTCATTTTTTAAGTTATTTAGTAAATAATTAAATACCTTGCCGATATCTATTTTCAGAAAACCCTTTGTCCAACATATGAAAGTTTGTATGTTTACCATTTTGAATTACATATATTTTTCTAAAGTGGCATATGAAATAAGAACGCTTTTAATTTCTAAATACTCGTATAATGGTGGTATCAGGCTCTTCAATTGAAAGACTTATATCGTTAAGGTGGTTAAAAATATCTTCCAAGTAAGCCAATTTTTATATAAAATCTTTATTTTTTAATATTCGAAGAGTAGTTAAATTTTCCTTCTAGAAAAGTGATACTTCTGTCTTCAACATGAAAGTTCGTTTCAAAACCTGTCTCCTTGTCGTACAGAAGTACCTCATATGCTGCGTCTACTTCTTGAAACAGTGTTTTAAAAAGACGATGATATTGGGAGATTTTATGTAGCCAGTGCATATCTATGTTAAAAACAATGGCTGACAAGAACATTAGGAGCCTCTTTTTTACCAACAGCGCAAACCAGCATTGCCGGTGCGCCATCTGTACGAAGTGAAGGCAGTTTTTCTTTCCAGACGAAGTCGTGTTTGGTAAAGAAAACATTTAACATTACTAAAATATCAATTGCCTTTGTAGTTTTACAAAAGAGACTCAAGAAATAAAAATTCCTTTTGATAGTATCAGGGCCCTATTCCACAAACAACTTATCAACTTTTCACTTATCAAATTGCATTTTTTGGAAAAGTGATAAGTATTTCTGTTCCACAATAGTCTTTGCAAATCTCACTTTACACTAAGCAAATTTTTGGAAACACTTTACACTTTTTGCCAAGACTTTGCACCCCTTGTAAAGTCTATGCGCTTTCATGCAAAGTGAATGTGAAAAGTGTTTCACAAAGCATTTAACCATCTTTGAATTTCTGTCTTATTTCTTTTCACTTTGCATTGCTAAATATAACTTGTTAAATTGAGTAGAGTATAGTAAAAGTAAGTGTTTTTTTATATTATTGTAAATAATATTTTAATTTCATCAGTCGAACTATTTATTAACATGCAGATGCAATTTTAAAGTCAGGCTCAAATTCGTTTTATTCTGTCTGTTGAAAGAAAATTTTTTATTACAAATGAAGTGATTATTTTTAAAGAAAAAATTGCAAAATTATCTGCATTTTCTGGATGGCTACATCCGTCTTCAGCATTCTTTGCATCCTTCTACTTTCGGTGGTGTTTTAGTTAAAAACAGCATTTCATTTTGAAAATTATAAAAACAGGTTGCCTGCGAGGCTTTTTACAAAAAGCACAATTCCTGCAACTGTCGTCGGTTCAATGGGTGGTTTCCATGCCGGTCCACATATCAATTTTTATGATTGAGTCAATCACTCAATCACAGACTCAAAGGAATCCACCCATCATAAATAACTTAATAACAAATAAAATAACTTAGCAATACTACTGACGTCATTGGGCCACCACATCGTGTTATCTCTATGAATGGTTCTGCAAACTATTGCTTTTACAATACCATGCATAGTTGCAACTTCATGGTACTGGCAACTATTTCTGAGCTAATGCAAGCACAGAAGCAGTTGATTTTCAGCCGACAAATGCTCACTGAGCTGTATATTATGTTCAAATATTTCTCCAATTTTATTTAAAATGAAATCAACTTGGATTTTATTTAAATAATAGCATTTTTTATTTAAAAATTAAGTTTGTAGTCTCGGAAAATTTATTCGGTCTCTATAATTTGTTGTTCTTCGTTATTGTAGAACAAAAACTTACGTTTAACATTTTTAAAGCTTCAATAGTTTTAACAATATAAATTTGAAAAGCGATCGTTTAAAAGTTTTTGTGGAACGAAACAATGTAATTATTTGCAAAGTCTTTGCAAATTATCCTTTTCAATGGAAACTTTGCACTTTGCATAAAAGAACGTACGTGGAAGAGAAATTACAAAGAAATTATAAAAATTGCAAAGATTTTGCAAATTACACTTATCAATTTCAACTTATCTCTTATCAAATTTTATAGTTCTGTGGAACATAAAGTTTTGCAAATTGACGAAAAATTTGATAAGTGCAAAGAGAAAAGTTGATAAGTTGTTTTGTGGAATAGGGCCCAGCTGACACGCAACGAAAAAACAAGAACTTGGCTACAATTCGAGATGTCTGTAGTTTCATCCAGTTACATTCTAAAAGAAAATGGCGATGCTTTCCATTCATCGATGATCTGTTTCTCAGATATTGCAAGAAATTTCAACTATTTTTGAATGTTTTTTCTCTGTTCCAATTCACAAACACAATTAACCTCATGACTTAATTAATGACTCTGCAATACGTTATGCAACTGCTTTTCCTCATTTTGTGGAGAATCACATAAATGAGATGGCGGAACCGGAACAGGGTTTAAAAAGTTGTAGCTTGATACGAAATGAAAAAAATAGCACTGCGGACGTCATCTGGGAGTTACCAAACTGAAAGACGCTTGGTGGTGGATGTTAAAAATATAACAGGGATATTAGAGGGCTGTGGCCAGAATTTGGGGTATCTCTCCACGTAGTGGCTTGCCATTCACAAATCACCTAGTTTCAAATACGTATATTGTTTCACATTTTAGGAAAAAAAAGATCAATGTTATTTAAATATTATTGAACATTTGGTGTAGCAGGTGTACCCCCAAAATTTGATCCATGGACCACTTAGAGGGAGGAACCATATGTTAAGAAACATCTAGATTTCCTAGAGTACATTAATAATGGGTTTTCAGTTAATTTAAATACTACATTTTATCACATTAAAAAGCACTTAATGGATTTCATTTACTATTTATTAACTCAACCCTACTCAGTTACTAAGGTTATACTAGAATCTTTGCATTCTAACAATTTTTATTGCTAATATTAACGAATAAATGAACTCAACTTAATTTTTATTGAATTTTTGTTTAAGTTTTTTTGATTTCTTAGGTTCATTATTATAACTTGCCTTTAGCTAAAGTTAGGATTTTGTTGGAGCGATAAATAATTTTTCGTTATAATAATGAGGATAATGTTCATTGCTATAACTTGTCCTTATAGTAAGTGATAGTTAAAAGTGGATTTTATCTTACTTTTAATAACGAAATACTATATATCGCTCCAACAAAATCCTAACTTTAGCTAAAGGCAAGTTATAATAATGGGCCTTAAATGTTTTATAGTTATCATCTCTACTGTGCCTGGTGTATCAACAAAATTTTAATTATTTTTTTTAGCTTTTTTTGGCCTCAGTTCAAAAATGCTAAAATTATTAGCTTTTTAGTAGTCATTTTTCATTTATTTAGTTTTCACACGCTTAAGAAAAAAAAAATATTTCACTTCTTTTTTTTTAAATAACAAGGACCAAGTTTTACTAAGTCTACCTTTTGCCACAACTGTCAACCATAAGGCAAATAAAACTTGTACTTTAACAGACACTAAATCCACAAAAGTCCAATTGAAAAGTTTGTATTTTTACACCAGCATACCACGAGACAATGACGACGACGACGATTGCATTTTCAAATGCGTACGAGAAAGAGTGTGAGATAAAAGTTTTGTTTGTTTTTCTTTGGCAAAAGCGGCAGGATAGAAAACTCAAAATCAAGTTAAAAATTTTTATTAAAATTGCATGCGAAATAAATAAAAAGTTTTTAAAAGTGAAAAAAAGAAAGAGATAAAGTATAAAATAATATTTTATTAATATAAAGATAGAAATATGACTGAAAAGTTGAAAGTGGTAAAACGGCTGAAGGCCAGAAAGCAATTAAAATATTGCAATTGTGCAGCAATTATATTGGCAATTTGTAAGAAACCATATTGAACGGTACTAGTTGGTTGTTAGGAGCTCTGCGGTATTTCTAAAGGAGATGACAGTATTGTGTGGTGAGGTTTGTACTCGCAAGCAGCTTCTTAATGCATCAAACAAAAATTGAGTTAAATATTTTAAACAATTAACTTAAATTAATTTTAAGAATGAAATAAAACCATTGCTAAAATTTTTATTTATTTTTTAAATATATTGTTTTTATTTTACACTTTTAAACTCCAGTTACATTCTAAACTAGATATATGACCGTCCGCAGAAAAAGGAACAAATGTGGTTAAGTGGTTAAGATTCAGAGTGCCTCGATAGACCGATTGGTAGCGAGCTAGTCTATCAGTCTGGGGGTTGCGGGTTTGATTCCTGCCAAAGACTCTGGTTGTTTTCTGCAGCCAAGCAAAAAGCTTCGTAGATTGTGTTGCCTTAAAAAAAAAAAAATTTATGTCAGTACCTAACATGACGCTCTTACCTGATGTTGGTTTAACACTGAGTAAAATTTAAGCTTATATTAGCGCCTTTATTGTGCTCATATCACAAAAAGTAGCAGTCTACAAAACAAGTTTAAAAGTCTAGGCTCATGTCCTAAGCCCTTGTTTATGGGTTTTGAGACAACCAAACTCCTGGCATTCTATTGGTGTGAGAGAGTGCAACAGCATACTTGACCAAATTTGCACCATCGTGCAAGGCGATGACGCAAATTTTGTCCAGAGATGTTAGCCATCACCATTACCAAAAAAAATATATAATAGTGTGTTTACGCCCACTTCCATGCCTTCTGCCCATACAAAGGAATTTGGGGTTTCTTAAATTGATCCAATTGATTTCGGGAGATGATCGTCCTTATTATAAAAAAATCCCCCCAATGGCCTTAATGGGTTAAAAGCTCGTTTTTCTTCATTTATAAATATTACATACAAATACAACTGTTTTGGAAAAATCACGTGAACATACCAACATCATAATGCTCCTAATCACACCACAAATTCAGTAAAAAAGTATATTAAATAGCCAATTGTTGCATTAGTCATTATGAGTCCAATCTCTTCAAATCTGAATAAAATAGAAACCGTTTGGAATGGTTAGCCAAAAAAGTGTGTAAGTACGGAAAAAAATATGAAGCCAAACCTAAGTTAATTGCAGCCATTTAGAAATTTGGAATGCAATTAATAAGTGAAATTTATATTAATCAAATGACCACTAACTGTGCACCTTTTTTAAATAGCGACCAACTGTTAGTAATTCTAGGGTGGGCCACAGCAACTCTAGGGTGGGCATTTTTCTCTGCGTAAGTTCAAATTTATTCATAGTTTATTTATAATTAGATGAATTTATTCACAAGCAGACAGAGAGTGTTATACTTCCGAAAAGGCTTTTATAGAAAGCAACACACATAGAGCTATCCAATGTACCCACAGGGTGTCCACTTGTAACCAGTAGTAGTTAAAAGGCACATGGGGGGATCAATATGAGGAAATTTTTTTAAGATTTTTTTTTTTTTGCTTTAGTTTGAGCAACTCAATATAGATTGCAGAATAGGGCCTTACTGCAATCTATATTGAGTTGGTCATTTAAAAAAAAAAATTCAATAAACTACACTGAGGCAAAAACGACGTTGCAAAATCGACAACGAATGTGGTCACTTTGATACCTCTACGTTGTCAATTTTGCTTGACAACGGGTGTTGTCAACATGTAAACGAACGTGGTCTAATTGACAACGAGTGTTTTCAATTTGACAACGAAAGTGCTTTAATTACAACGCACGTTGTCAACATGTAAACGAACGTGGTCGAATTGACAACGAGTGTTGTCAACTTCTCAACGAACGTGCTCAAATTGACAGTAGTAAATATTTTTCATTGTGTGAGTTTCCTTCAATTTATCCAAACGCATTTTTTAAAATATCAATATAGAGAAATATTCTATTGCAGATTGTCTCTAAGCGACTGGAGAAAGTTTTAAGGGAAGCACTGCCACCATTAAGTCTGCGAGGGGAGTTTAGAGAGAAGATATTTGCCAAATAAAAAACATAGGTAATAAAATGTTTTGATTATAAACGGCTTATGATTTTTATGCTTATGTAAATTCACAGTTCAAAATTAATGTCTGAGCAAACCAAGGCTGACCAATGGTGGAGAAATGATGACCACCAACAATGCATCAGCGTCATATTGCTCCAAAAAGCGAGGGAGTTTTAACAAAGGTAAGATATATTGCGATAGGAATTACATAGAGCATCTTGAACAATTCTATTGTGATATAATTTCAGATTTGATGACAACAATTAATGAAACATCAAAGGAAATATGCTGATGAAAATAAAAAATTGACCTATGAGCGTAAATATTAAATATTATTGTTATTAATTATAAGATAAATTTATTTTAGATTTAAGTTTATGTAATATTTTGGTTCTTATAATTAAAAAAACATTTTGTGAATAAAATAAGTTTAAAAATTGATAATCTATTACAATCTGTTTTATTATAATAAATTTGGAAAGGAATGAGCATTTACAAATCGACAACGATATGGTGTCAACTTTACAACGGTGTGGTGTCAAATCGACAACAATACGGTGTCAAAGTGTACACGTTCGTTGTCAATTCAACAGTCCCTCGTTGTCAATAGTTCGTTGTCGAATTGACAACGTCCGTGTACAATTTGAGTACAAACGTTGTCGATACACTTTCGACACCGTATGTGGTCGTTTTGATAACGGATGGTGTCATTTTTTCTCTGGGTGTACCGAGCAATGCCATCGTATAGTAAATTATATACGATATTCTTTGGAAAACAAAAAATATTGTTCTGGTGTATTTTTGGATGTACAGCAAGCCTTTGATAAAGGATTATTATATAAACTAAAAACATTTATTCCAACACATTTCTATCTCATTCTAAAATCATATCTTAATGATAGACTCTTCTATATTAAAGTAAATAGTAAATTTTCATTAATTTATAATATTAAAGCTGGTGTTCCTCAGGGCAGTGTTTTGGCGCCAGTTTTATATACAATTTTCACATCGGATATGCCAGTCAAAACTGATATTTTAATTGCAACATACGCTGACGATACTGCAATCCTTGCCTCTAACACTGATCCCAATGATGCTTCAATTCAGCTGCAAGAACAACTCGATGAAATAGAAAATTGGTTACATAAGTGGAAGATAAAAGTTAACTCAGAAAAATCTTAACATGTAACATTTACTCTACGTCGCGGAAATTGTACAAATGTATCTATTAATAATTGTCACATTCCTCAAAGCAATTCGGTGAAATACTTAGGGTTACACATTGATCATAGACTAACTTGGAAAAATCATATAAAAGCTAAGAGACAACATTTAAATTTAAAAACTAAACGTCTTTTTTGGTTACTGGGTCCTAGATCCAAACTCACTCTTGAATGCAAAGTAATGATATACAAAGCAATTTTAAAACCAGTTTGGACTTACTGTATACAACTATGGGGAACAGCCAGTAATTCTAATATTGAAATTCTACAGACATTTCAATCTAAAACGCTGAGATGCATTGTCAATGCGCCATGGTTTATATCAAACAAAGCTATTCATGATGACTTATCAATTCTAATGGTTAAGGATGAAAATAGGAATTTTATCAAAAACTACTTGGAGAGATTAAGTAATCACAACATCTTGTTGGCAATAACTTTACTAGATGATACCAATGAAGTTCGTAGACTCAAAAGAAACCATATACTGGATTTGCCTTTTCGCATTTAATATAAATTATTTATATATTATTTATATATTTATATTTATATACATACATACTTTAAATTTTTAATTTTTGTAAATATTTTTATGAATAAAAAACATATCATATTGTTTATTTTTTTTTTGTTAACACTAATTTAATTGATATTTAAATGCTCGCATATAGTTTTCTATATTGTATTTATTTCGTTGTTCTCTCTCAATAAGTAATATTTTTCTAAAATTCATCAAATTTACTTATTATCTTTAATTGATAGATTGCAAATAAATAAATGAGAGATAAAAAAAATTAAATTCAAAAAAAAAATTTAAATATTTACAAAAGTATTTACAAAATATTTTCAAAAAGATATTTTTACAGAAAAATTTTCGATAAACATTTTTTGAAAAATTTTCCAAAACATTTTCCATTAAATTTTCATAAAAATATATTCATAAAAAAATTTTTGCAAAAAGTTTTACAAACAATTTAAAAAATTCAATGAAAAATTCATATGAAAATGAAAATCATATACTTAGAATAAAATATTTTTTTAAATGCATTTGATTCTTAAATAGATGAGATCTCTGTGTTAAAACCTAGTTGCATTAAACAAATAGGCAACATCAGGATAACGACTACAAACTGTCAAAAATAAAATACACAAGTTTTTAGGTAAACGATTTTTCATATACAAACAAAAAATTTTGGAGGAAATATTTATTATTTTTTGAAAAAGTTATTAAATTTCACAAAAGCAAAATAGGTATTTCTACAACAATGTCAGAGTTCACGAATTAGCTGTCGTCTTCAATATTATTAAGAAAGCTGACTAAACGGCGACAATTGTAGCCAATAGAATTTGCAGCGGCTACGCAGCTAAATGAATAATGAGTTTTTTCTCATACGACTTATTTTAATTTATATAATGGTTTCGACATGGCCGAATATAGTACTGTTACTGGTTTTATTCACTGTTAAAATTTTTAGAACCTTTGCGTGGCACTTGAAAAAGACACTGGTTTTGAAGTCATACAAAATATCGAATATAGTAATCAAAACAAACTAAAACTGACTTTTGTTTTCTTATAATATTCAATTCTTTTAAAATACAAAAATTTGTGCAAGGTTGTATTTGTCGAATTTCACTTGAATATACGAATTTTTGTAAAGAAACTTGCGTCTCTTTGGGTGCCACAGGGTGCCAAAGTTAGAAGGAATTAAAAAATATATTTTTTATATTTCTTACTTAGACTGTTTATTACCATACTACAAACAAAGTATTGAAATGGTGTGTACTTATTTTTTTTTTTTTTTTTTGATTTTTGTCTATGTGGTTATACTGTGCAGGGCTGCAAAACCTCGGTCCAAACCACAGCCATAACAAACAACAAACCTTTTGCTGTAAAATTTTCTTTTTGTCGCTTAAGCTTTTATTGTGGTTAAGGCTCGATTTTACACTTTTTCTGTTGTTTTAAATTTGTATAATTGTCATCTATTGTTTGTTATTTTACTTATAGCTTCATCTCTTAGAATCACCTCATTACTTGAAACTTTTATAATTTTTTTTGGATTACTCATGTAAGTTTTAAGTTAAGGCTGTAATTATATCCAACTACTCGAATGCTTTTGAACCTACAAGATACACAAGCAAATGATAATCTTAATTGTGTGGTAAAATTAACAAACATTACCATAAGCACAAATAAGTATGTGCAAATATTTATAAATATTTGCATTAAAATTAATACTAATGTAATCGGATGTGTGTATGTGTATGTGTGCAAAAGGATGTTAGCTAATTCCTTTATAGTTTTGCACTTTGATTCATTAGTGATGTTAAACGTATTTAAATAGAAATAAATAAATCAAGCATATGTGTACTCGTATGTATGTACAACAAGATAAGTAAACAATAATTAAATTATATGTAATATTTGCTTTTTATAAGTAAAAGTATATTGAAATTTACTTAAAGGGAAAATGGAGGCTCAGGTAGTCCTAATCTTAACATGGAAATGCGATACAAATTATTTCTGTTTTTTGTTTTACTCTTTATTTTGTCATAAAAATTATGATTAATTTTTTTTTATATTTGAAAAAAAAAAACTAACATAAAGGGGGAATTTTTTTATAGAGGTGGTTAATTTTAAATTTAAATATAGCAGAGAAAATAAATTTAAATATCTATATTAATTAGGCGATATTAATCTGATTTTAGGTATGTGACTACCGCGGCTAGCGTATGTTCAAGCGTAAACTTATGATGTAATATTCAGGCTGTTTTCAGTAATACCTTACGAATATTTGCTCATTTTGTTCAGCCTTTTAACCGAAGACATTGTGCATATGAAGGATGCAAAAGCCAAACCAGAACAGAGTGCAAGAAATGCAATGTTGGCTTGAAGGAAAGAATTTGTCAATATTCATACATATGCATATATTTTATAAAATATTCAAATACGACATTATATGTAATTGCTGTAAAAGTGAATGAAATTGAATTGAAAATATGTAAATTTTGTTAGATTATAATTAAATATTAAATAATAGTCAATTTTTATATGAAATATAGCAAACCATAGTAGTGGACAAGAGTGACATATGGCACTCGCCCGCTGAGGGAGCTGGGTGGACCACACAAAAAAATTTCTGTAAAATTTGCGTTTAGGATACTTAAATTATATTATGTTCCAAATTTGGTGCAAATCGTGTCACGGGCAGCCCGTGTCAACTAATGGGTTAAAAAAAAACACTTTTATATTTCACAAATTAAATCTAAGGTGTAAATTAACAAAACTCACGTTTATAGAAACCAAATCGAAGACTGAATTTAAAATAAATATAAATTTCAAACGTAAATTGAAAACAAATATGAGCAAAATCGAGTTCATAAGAGTTATTTTGTTGATATTCATAATTTGTTTTAAGAGAAGTTTTGTTCCCAACTAAATAGTTTTGAATACAGCGTTGTGCAGCTACTTTTCACGCTTCTCTTTATATTACTTATCTAACAAATCTAGACTAGTTATCAGTGCTTAATGACAGTCTTTTAATATCGTCTAACTGCATTTGAAATCAAATACATGCAAAATAGATTTCATGTTTTTTTTGTAAACGTCATAAAAGAACAAGCCCTATGGCTTTAAAAACCACACTCAGACAAAACATAACCAACACAGAAAACAATTAGCCAAAGACAATGACACGTAGCAGATCATAAAAAACAGTAACAAAATTGAAATGATAAAAAAATCAAAATACTTTAAACTAAAAACACACTAAAGAGTATAAATAAAAACAAAATAAAATTCTACAAAACAATCAACGAACTGTTAAAGACCAAGTTAAAATGAAAACAAACAACAACACTTCCAATGAAGACTAAATGAACAACAAAAAAAAAAAAAAAACTACACTAAAATTGCAAAAAACTTTCCGACGCCATAGGGCAAACGAAGCTTACACAGAATAAGTAGACATGGTGATACAACTGTTTTCGCAGGACGATACAAAATGCAAAAAAAACTGGCAGAAAAAATTAAGAGCACAGCAAGCTGTTTAAAGTCCACCCAAGTTCAAGCACGCTAAATTGAAGGGATATGGAAAATACAGAGTTGTAAATAAAAGAATTCATTATTGATCAGTGATAAAAGAAATAAAGCTACTTTTATTTTTTCTATCTCCACTGTATTTGAACTAACAAGAAGTACTTATATCTTAAGGGAAAAATAAAAACAAATATGTTCACGTCAGAACAATGATGATTTTCCATTTCTGGTTCATGGTTGAGACTCATGCCAAACCTAGTGGAAGTCTTTGACGTCTATCATCAATTGCCGCTTATTCATCATCCTTGGCTTTATATATTTTTTATCGCGATTAATAATTTTTGCGTCATATCATTGGCCGTAATTGATTAGCTTTTTTATTTTTCTTTGCGCCATATCGTTGGCATTCGTTTTAAATTGTACTTGCTTTGATATGATGATTAAATTGTCATTTTTCTGAAAATATCTTTTTGAAATTATTTTATATACATACATATATCTGTATAATTAATAAACTAAAGAAAAGTTAATTTGTAACTTCGCCTGTTTTCGATGGAAAAGATTAAACTTTTTGTGTTTTCTTTTTCTTGCGAGAGTTCTTGTGCCTTGCGCTTGAATTTGTTAAGGTTTATGTCTTTTTTTTATATAGAGGTATCCATCCCTGGACAGAATTCTAAAATCTGTTCGACGAAATTGCGGTGTTCACAGATGGTTCAAAGATGGAAGCGGGTACCGGTGCTGGGGTCCATATTTTGGGAACTAGAACATGCATGTCGTACAGGCTACCAGATAATTGTAGTGTCTTCCAGGCAAAGGTGTTGGCGGTTTTGAAAGCCACCGAGCTGGTGTCTGGACAAGTTTTACAAGGGGAATAGGTCACTCTGTACGTCGACAGCCAAGCTGCTCTCAAAGCCTTGAAAGAACATAGTATCAAATCAAGGCTGATAGGCGAGTGCAAAAAGGCTATCAATGTGCTAGCGGACAAATAAAGGGTTAGATTGTGTTGGATCCGGGGTCATTGCAATGTTGAGGGCAACGTAATCTCTGACGAACTGCAATAGCTCTGAGGAAAACAACTTAGTTGGGCTAGAATCGGTGAAGCCACTGATTAGCCGCTACTACAGGACTATATTCGATTGGGTAATAAGGAGAACCAACCTGTCTTGTGAAGTAAGGGAGGACTGCAGAGTCTCACGGTCAGTTTGACTCAGACTGGAAGTTACTCCTGGGCTTACATAGGATAGTTCTGATAGGCGTAATAGGCGTAATGACTGGCCATTGCGCCACTAGGGCAAGAATCAGCAAATGGGTCGCCGGTACATCGGACTTTTGTAGGATTTGCGAGAACGAGGAGGAGGTGGAAATTGTGGAGCATATCATGTGTCACTGCATGGTATTACAAAGCAGCAGAATTTGATGGCTAATTGAGATATTTCTCGATCGGCTCTTCGATATCGCGCGGTGTAAAATCGAAGATGTCGCCGTCTTCATAATAGAAATCGGGTGGCTGAGTGTAGGTAGCAGGACGCATTTAGCTCTCTCTTTTTCTTTTGATATACTACGTTTTAGTTAGTAGAAGGAAATCGCAATGGACCCTCTGCTTGTGCCATTTCTTAACCTAACCTAACCTACTAAGGTACCTCCTCACAGACAGTTTCCTGTTACTGTTTTATTATATGAATAGAATGAAAGAATTTTTATTTATGTATATGGAGCTTATCTGACTATATAATATTATAGTGGCAGGAAGTCATAATTAAATCTGGTTCATTTAGATTCTATGATATATTTTTAACCATAGCCGATTGGTGAGACGTGTTCCAATTGAGTTCCAGTGCAAAGTCTGCAATGTCTAATTGATTGAAGAAAAAAGAAGACCCCGTTTTGAATTATTAAACGCAAATAGTTAAGCATTTCATATAATAGGGTAAATTGGCTGCCTAAATTATCCTATTTAACGTCGTTAGATGGGGCTATGTTATGCTCATGTCTATAGGGATAAACCCGCAACGGTTGACGCAGTGGAAGCCGAAATTGAAGAATTTATTCGTGAGCCACCGGCCGATATGTTGAAGAGAGTGTGCCGCGATCAAGATTTATATGCATTCTTCTTTAAACATTGAATTATATATATCGGTCTATCGACTCAAATAAAGCTTTCATGCATTTGTCACATTTCTATAAATTGTATGTGTCTTTTTTAATCAAATCCGAAAGCTCTTAAAATATTATAAATTGTAAGTTAACGCGCAAATAGCTCCTAGGTATAAAAATTTGAGCAAAACTAAAAGCTCAAATAACAATACAAGTTCATCTTAGTGTTCGCAAAAACATTGAAATATTAAATTCATTTAAAGCTCTGCCCCAATCAGAAGTCAAGCCTGTGTGACAATGACGCCGCGATTGTCACAACAAGATAAGATATATCACTGCTAAAATGTTGTGTTAAAGAGAGCAGTTTGTCAGTGCAGACAAACGAGATGATGTCTAACTACTTTTCGTATGTAAAGTCTAGCATTGTTAATACATGTAGAAAAACACAAACCCACACGCAAACATACATTCATCCATACATACATTGGTCTATGAAATCGTAGAAAACAAACTGGGGTGTTGATGATAATGATGAGCTTTCATGAAGTGTGGCAAAATTTATGGCTTTTAATGAATAAAAACACAAACGGAGTACAATCATTCAAACAGTATGGAAAAGCGTAATATTAAAAATCTATAAAGGAGATTGTGGAAGGAGTCACATAAATATCAAAACAATTTAAGTTAGAGTGATAATATACTAAACATTAAGCTTATCTTATGTGGATGTTTTTTTTTGCCTTTGTGCTGTATGCTTTGTAAATGTGTGTGTGTGTGTGTTTGTGTGTTTGCATGTTTTTGAAATTGAGGAATTTGTTAAAGAATTTTCTTTCATTTTATTCTTCCTAACTTTCATTAGCATTTGCTCAAACTTACTGCAAAACTTTTACATACCAATGCCTTTGAATTTAATTTTGCAATTGGTTGCTTTTGCACCAAAAACAAGGGTGGTTTCAAAAGTCCTCGAAAACGACTGTTAAAACCAAGCTTGTTTATTCTGAAGTTTTAAAAAAGCTTTTGGTATTGGAATTTATTACTTATTTTTTCAGGTGGTTTCTATTTTAAACTATTTGATTTTTCCGAAAATCATTTAAAATAATAGAGAGATTTTGTTCCCGTTTCAAAGGATATTCAATAGTAATGGAAAAAAAAGAACTGGTTATATGGTTACAATTAAGTAATTTTTCATGGGATTTTAAGCTTCTTGATATTTTTCTGAAAAGAATTTAAGGTAAAACATAGAAAGAATGTGTAACATCCCTTGTTTAAAATAACTTTAAATATACGGTTTTCACCCATTTTGTCAACCGCATACGTCGAATGTTTCATTTTATATTTCGACCAGATAGGATCAGCAAAACCTCTTAACCGGTTCCTCATCTTTCCAACAATTATATCTGCATCACTAAAAGTCCCTTTTGTTTATTCTAACCGTTGTTTAGTTTAATTTTTAAATCTTTTACCTTAAATATTAGCCTGCTAACAATCACCACAAAGGCGAGATATAAGTCGGTCTTCTCAAAAAATAATGCTGCCCCCTTATGTTTTCAATTTGTATGTATAAATGTATTTATTATTATGTATGAGTAAGAGTAAGTGTTATCCCATAACCAGAAAAATATCCGCAGGTTGTAAACAAACATCAACATTTAACAAATACCAATAGCATCATCATTCATTTAGACAAACACATTCGACCACTTAAAGACACACATCAATATACATAAATACAGAGAAATAATTTTACAGAGGGAACATTCATTTGAAATTGTAAAAGTTTGTGCAGGGGCAGAGTATGTATGCAAGGAGGTCTTGTAAATATTAACCAAATGCAGACGCAAGGCTTAAGTTATTTATATGTTAGTCACACATCAAATAAATAGGAAAGAATTTCTATAATATTTAGAAGAAGATTGTAGGTTTGTTGTGCCTAAGCTGGGCTGTACAATCAATTGGTAATTTTTTAACTGAGAACATATTTGTACTTAAAGTAAATAAAAATAAAATATTGAAAAAGAACACCAAATTAAGCGAAAATCCACAATTTCGCTTAATCTTTTGCTACTTTTTGCGGAAATATTAAAAATACATAGCGAATACTGTAACGTTTTGATTATCTATACTTACATATAATAAAATAGTAACTCACTTCCATTTGTCTGTCTGCTTTTCAGTGACGTTCGCATTACGTAAAAACTGGATTTTAACAAAACTGTGTGAGGAGGTACCTAAGTACCCTGGTCCCAATATAGGATACTTTTTTTCCGCAAAAATATTTTATCGTCAAAAATTACATATCTTAAGGCGGAACTAAAAACGCCGGTATTACAACATAGCACTAAATTGCCGGCGAAGTAAAATAATTCTAAATTGGCTATGCTAGCTTCAAACTAATTCGCCTCAAGAACACCAGAAGCGCTTGTGAAGCTTTACTATCGCACTAACCATCTATCTTATCTACTACTATCCCTTTCTAAAGGAAGTGACACAGTTATTGTAGGCGTTAATTGCCTGAGTGTTACTTCTCATAAAAAAAAATCCTAAGGGTCTTTGGTGTGGATTGATTTCAAAGCAGAATCGAACAAAATTTTGAAGGACGCTGACGAAGTGGCGGGCACAGCTAATTTACTCATAAAACTTTATGTGAAAACTAAAAGAATTCTTCTAAAAGTTGCTATGACAGAAATCAGACAGGCTTTCATAAAAACGAAGACTTGGTCAATGCTAGCAAATTCGACGCTATGCTCTTGACTCGCAGGAGAAAGGGTATAGAGATGGAATCCTTAATGCTTTTCGGATCGGCAATCTGTGTGTCAAGGAAAGCTAATTATCTAGGTGTTACTCTGGATAAGGAAATTACTTAGAAGGAACTATTTGAAGAGAAGATATGGAAAGCGAAAAGGGTAATCACATCAATGAAACTGAAATTGTGGCCTTAAGTGGGGAATCTCGCCAAAGGCTCTTTACTGGATGATGGTGCGACCCATAATAACTTAGGCATCTGTGGTTTGGTGGACAAAGTCTCTCTGAGTAAAATTAAGTAAGTTGGATGGGTATCAAATGATTGCTTATGGTGCATTGCCCCTGGCTCAAACATAAGAAATTGAGGCAATGTTGAGATTTCTGGCGTTGGACTTATTCATTAGGTCAACTGCTGCACAGTCATCTTTGCGTATGAATATCGATGCCATTTGGCATAGCTTTGGGTCGAACATAATACATAAGGGCATTCAGGACCTAGTTAGTTAGGAGGTATGGGAAGGTCAAATGCCGACGGAAAGTATGAGTGGAAGAGAAATATTCGAAAGACGGCATTGGAAGGCATTATACACAAAGAGTGTGTGGAAAACGACATCACAATTTTTACCGATGGTTTCTTTGTGAGCGGTAGAGCAGGAGCAGATATATACTAAGCAAAACCAGTCCAGCAGTCCCCGTTTACGACCAGAATTTCTAGGGCTGCTGCATGCAATGGATCGATAACCTGCTGGATTATCGGGTGCAGGGGAGAAGGGTTCTGATTGCACTTGACAACCAGTCGGTTATAAAAAGCATTAAGCAGTTAAACGTGTACTGAAAACTAGTGCTGGAATGTGTTTTAAAAATTAACAGATCTGATGTGATGTAAGATGGTTAATGAGGTAACATTGATGTGGGTTAAGTTACCCATATGTACAGCTAGAAAGGATGCAGCAGATCAAATAACAAAAAAATTCTGTGGGGCTTAATCCAGAGTAGAGCTCAATAGTGGCATAGTGCGAGCGAAGGTATGGTCAGTAAGATGTTCAGATATAATAGAAGTACGTTAAGCTAGATAAATTCATTGGTGACAGGTCATGGAAATTTCAAGTATCAACAAGATAAAATTCTATGAAGCCAGCATAAGACTTAGGACCACTGGTAGAAGCTTGTTAAATGTGGATGCTATGGGGGTCCTAAGCCTTGAACAAATGCTAGCAATTACTAGAGACTGCGTGAGACCGCGTGAGACTGCGTCTGAAATCACTAAAGTCAAGGATAAATTCTGGTGGCAGCATATGACTCAATTAAAAAAAAGTTGTCATAATTAAAATTTGGTTGCCTACAATTATTAAGGGTTGTCGAAAAGGGATCTAAATAAGCGAAACAAAAATTGTTTTTAATGTTATAAAAATTGTATTAACTGTTAAGATTATCTATTTCTGTCAGCAGAACCAAGGGTATATCTGCCATTTATTCAGTTTGATTTGCCAAATCACTATGGATGGTTATAGCGTTTTACAACACGTGCAAATGATAACATTGTTTTATCAATTTCACTTTTTGTCAATTGCAAACTGACCCAAATTTTCATAATGAGGCCGATTTCTGAATAAATAGTTATTTTAAAAAACAAAATTGTTGATTTTGAGACAATATCAGTTCACGTGAGATCCAAGTTCATCCTAAAAAAACCCCTCTTTGGTGTAAATTTTGGGCTGGCAGCGTCATTGCGGCATATTCCATTGAGAACGTCTTTGACAGCGAGCACTCTAGGTCAATGATTACCAACTTCTTTTGGCCTGAGTTGGATAATACGGACGTCTACAATAAAAATAACGGCGCTACATGCGACATAGTTTATGTCACATTGGATATTCTATTCTAGCGATTTGCGTTCATGATCATGGTGATGTGAGCTCGCCACCGAGAATATACGATTTGACCCAGTTAGACTTTTTCTTGTAGGAGTTTCTTAAGCCGAAGGCAACACGAATAATCCCATGCCAACATAACTCATACCTCAAAGCCAACTTAACTCATAACATTGTTTAAATGCTATATGTGACAGAGCCTTGGAGTAGCGCTACCCAGCGAAAACATGGAGGACATTTTCACGATGGTATATTCCATACATGACAACATCGTTAAGTCTTTCAAACGAATACAAAATTTCACATATACTTTGCTTTAGGTAGTGTGCTAGTCTATCAGTCTGCTGGTTGTTGGTTCGTTTTCCACCAAAGCCTCTGGGTGTTTCACAACAACAAGTGAAGATCTTCGTTACTAGACTGCGTAAATTAAGTTACAATATAATTTGTATATTTATTGTAACATTTAATAAAAAATTCAAAATAAATAACTTTAAAGTTCAGAAGCGATAAAAGACTCTTTATAAAATATTTTTAGCTAAAATTAAATTTGAGTGAAGTTTTCCTGACAAGCTAGGCTTAAGCTATTATCAAAGTCTCCAGAGAATCTAGCATACCTCAGTGAATTCATCTGAATAATGTGTATTATAAGCTCGCTATTAATTTTAGTTAAATAAAATTATATATTTTCATCTCAATATACAGAACCAAAATCGTTTTAGAATAAACTATAAAACACTTTTAAAGTGATGTACAATTTTATTTCATGTCCTCAAATATATAACAAATAAACATACACAAATCTTCGAAGTTAAAATTTAACAGTTTTTGAATTTATAATAAAGTCATTCATTTCCTGCAAACTACTTATTTATATCCCTCAAATAAAGTTAGCACATCACATATTTTACAAATGCGAAATGACTATATTCTATAAGTCCATTCATAGCTAGAGAAGTTGGCATCCATTGATGTACTCGTACATATATTGAGTTGTTTGTAAAACTTTTGGTTGTTGGTGTCACTTTGAAAACTAACATCATGTGTCCACAAATTTGTTCATTTCAAACAACAAGCAGGGAAAAGGGAAAACTTTTCAAATATTGTTAGCAAAAATAAAACCAGCCACCGCACTAAATTTCTTTAAGTTGTAAGGATGAAAACAGCAAAATACGAGACAATTAAAATCAGGAAACATTTTAATCTGCTTAATAAGGTATTTAAAGATGCATGTGCATTCACACACACACACACACACACACACACACGAACGAACAGACTCTCGAAATAATATCTACCATGAAAGACAGACATATGGATCTCCTCTTTTAATTACAAACACAAAAACGTTTACACTCTAGTTATTCTAATTACAAACACACATACTGGCAATATTCCTTGAAGTTATAATGGAACATCCTTTTGCAAGTGAACGCATCATACCTTAGACATAACAGAAGGCCATCATAACCATTCTTGTGTTGTGCAAAAAGAGTTTTCTTTTAAAACGATTTTCAAACACAAAAGGAGAAAAAATATATGTAAAATAATAGGTAACTAAAATTTTAAAAATATGGGAATATATTCTATATTCTACAAATATTTAAGTCGGTAGTTTTGTTGTTTTTTAAGGTTAGGTTTTTTTATTTTACTTTACGTTTGCAAAAAGGATCTTCAGTTTTTGTTTATGTTGATGTTGATGTGTAAGTGTGTATTTGTGGTTTTGCTTTTGGAATTTTTCTTGTTATTTTTATCAACATGAATTCATACGGTGTTCAAAAAAATTGTAGCTCTGTGTATGTTTACACAGTTTCCTAAAATAATTATATATAATATGTAGAAATTATTTGAACGCTTCTACATATAGGTATGGAAAGGAAAGAATATTTATTGATATTTTAGCAAGTAATTTTATAATTTACTAGCTGTGTCCACACAAGTTGTGTGCGTCCTTACAATATTTTGTTCGATTTTGCTTTGAAAGTAATTAATACCAAATTTCAAGACTCTTACGTATTTACTTATATTAAGGTACCCATCCCTAGATAAAATTCTAAAATTTATATAAAATTCTTAAATTCTAAAAATTATTGTAAGGCTCTGCAAAAGGTGTTTAAAATATTATAATAACAATGTAATTCCACAAAGTAAAAATACAAATCAAATAAAAATTTTTTTAAATTATAATTTGGCAGTAAGTAAATCAAATTTTGTCATTTTTTTTAAAGAGGAGCCATCTGTTGCGCAAACGTGTTTAAAATATCCCATTTCACTTCATATTTTGTCATTATTTTAAAACAGCGCCACCTGTCTTGGGTGGATTGCAACATTACGTTTGACTGCCAACCTTTATTACCTATATTTATTTTTAGGGTTCCGTACCCAAAGGGTAAATACATAACCCTATTGTTTTCGCTACAATGTCTGTCCGTCTCTCCGTCCGTCTGTCAGCGCCTTTTATGTCTGGAACCATAAAAGGTAGAGTCTTTAAAATTTTCACAGAAGATGTATAACTGTTGCCTCTATAGCAACAAATACTAAAACTTATAGGGTTTTCCGATAGAGACGTTTTATTCACGTATATGTGTTAAGTTCTTGAACTGTTGGAGGCATACACTTAAAGTTTACAAACAGTAATTAAAATTTAGTTCGCTATATAAACAAGCCTAAAAAATAAAAGGGTGTTCCGATAGTGGCGTAATTTGCATGTACATGGCCTAAGTTTTGAGCGATTATAGGTAGAATCATGAAATTTTTACAGGAGGTGTATTACTATGGCCACTATAACAAATAGTAAAAATTAAAGGGTGTTCGACAGTGACGTGATTTTCATGAATAAATCCCAATTTTTAAACCATAATAGGTAGGCTCTTGAAATTTTCACAGATGATGCACTACTATGACCCCTACAAAAAATATTTTTTCCGGCAGTTCCGTGATTTTCATGTATAACGCCATATTTATTGAACCGTAATAGGTAGAATCTTAAAATTTTGTACAGAAGATGTGCTGCCACAGCCGATGTGACAATTACTAAAAATTAAAGGGTGTTCTGACAGTGACATGTTGTTCAAGTATAGTAACTTTTTTTTTTATTCGTAATATGTAGACTCTTATAAATCTTTAGAAGGAGAATTGTCATGGTCCCTATAACAAATAATAAAATTAAAGGGTGTTCCGACAGTGATATGATTTTCATGTAACTAGCCTTATTTTATAAACCGTAATACGTAGACTCTTGAAATGTTTACAGTAGATGTGTTACTTCGGCCGATATAACAATTACTAAAAATTGAAGGGTGTCCATTAGTGACATGTTTTTCACGAATATTACCTTATTTTTTGAACCGCAATAGGTAGGCTCCTGATATATTTACAGAAAATATATTACTATGGCCGCTATAACAACAATTACTAAAATTTAAAGGATGTTCCAATAATGAAGCAATTTTCGCGAATGTGACTTTAATTTTAAAATGGGGCACCCATAAGACATACAAAATTAACAACTTGAATTTTTAAAGTCGTACTAAACATAGTACGAAACCCTACGTGTGTGAGACTAACTCGCACTGGACTGATTTATTACATAAACTAAATGAGAATTCTAAAAATATTGCTAGCTGTTTCTAATTAGGATGTTATTACATGACATGTTGTTTTGTTTATAAGTGCAACATTATATATTATGAAAATGTTCGTGGGGATAATCTGTATTACTGTCACTTTACATGTATTCTCTAAGTAGCAGTTTTCAAAAATAATAAAATCACGATTTTGCCTTAAAGGTAACCGACATTAGGACATTAATAGCAGAGATATAGACAAAAAACTAGGAGTCCCTCAATTTTTTCTCACATTTTATAAATACTATTTAAGTCTAGGATAAATCCTCTTCATAGATATATATAATGGCTGTGGTTAAGAGAAATCTAGTTACTAGAACGAAACCAAATTTTCTTGTCATTGAAAGAGGGACGGAGAGTCGATGAATCCGGTCAAATATCAAGCAAATTACCAAAATTTGTAATTAAGCATATGTACGTTGCCCGAAATAAAATTGCTATTTTTCTGTAGTATTGTTTTCTACTAAACAGTATTCCGTCTCCAAAATTTCGATTTTACTCGTAATGATCTTTGATTTTATATTTGATCTATATTATTTGAGAATTTTTCAGAAATATACATGGGTTTAATTAATTAGATTGGGTAATTAATTATCAATTTCATTAGCATTGAATTATAATAAATAATGCTAAAAAATGTTTTTCATTACCATTGTTTTTAATAATGGTAATGCTTTTTAATGAAAAGGTTTCATTGCTAATTATTTAAAAAACGAAATCATTACCATCAATGATTAAATTATAAAAAGCATTATCATTATTGGTCACATTTGCAGTGAAAAAAGTGAGAAATTTTACATTTCTTTGATGTTTTTTAAAGAAGTCACACTTCATTTTCTGACGTCCTGTTATGTGTATTTTTCATATACATACATATGTACATACATGTACATGAAAGAGAACAAAAATCAGAAAAAATATAAAAAAAAATTTCTGAAAATTAAATGTTTGGACTAATTTTTAACCCACTGAAAAATACTTTTTTAACCGACTTCAAAAAAAGAAGGAGGTTATCTATTCGTCTGAATGTTGCTTTTTTTATGTTTGTGCCCGCAAAACTCAGTCATTTCTGAACCGATTTTAAAAATTTTTCCTTTATTAGAAAGAAAATGCTTACAGATTGGTCCCATTTTAAAAGAAGTTCAGAATTTTGAAAATTAAAGCGTGTCCTCATACAACATATGTGTTTTTTTACGTGTATTATGAACCTTAAAGAGCAAAATTTAAAAAACTGCATATCACTATAGCTGCCAATAACAGAAATTAATAAAACAATAAACTTAAAAATTAAAGGGTGTCCCCATATGTGACGTCAATTTCAATATATGAACCATTGTAGACAATCACTTGAAAATTGGACAGAATATCCAATAGTTATAATCAGAAATTAAATATTTATAATTAGAAGTTAAAGGGTGTCCCAATAGTTGATGTAATTTGATGTATATTGCACAACTTTTGAACCGTAACAGAGAGACGGTTGAAATTTACAAAGTCCTTTATAACATCAAGTATATAATATAAATTTGGAAACTAAAGGGTGTCCCCATAATTGATATAATTTTACCTATCTAGCCCTATCTTTTGAACCGTTATAGACAAACACTTGAAAATTAGACAGAATCTCTACTACTATGTCCCGTATAATAACATTTATAAATATTTAAAGTTATAAAGGGTGCCTCAATAGTTGATGCAAATTGATGCCTATGGCCAAACTTTTGAATCGTTTTATACAGACATTTGAAATTTACAAAGAATCTGTCCTTTAAAATAAGTGTTTAATTTAAACTTTTACATTAAAGGGTGTCCCCTAGGTGATATTGTTTAAGCTATATGGCCATATCTTGGGAACCGATACTTTTTATTGCTGTGTCAGTAATAATAAGTGTAAAAAAATAAAACGTGTTCTGTATCTGAGGTAATTTGTCGAATATGGCTTTATCTGCTGAACCGCTATGGATAGACATTTGAATGTACAGAACGTATATTACTATGTCTGTTAGAGCAACAAGTATAAAAGTATTTGATTTGAATACTATTTCTTACAGATTACTTCCTTTTAAATTTTTAGTTAAGAATTGATGCACATATATTTGTTTTGTAGTCGGTTTTTTTTGCAAGAATTATTTATTAATTTGTTTCCCTCTAATGAGAACAAATTGTAAGCGTAGTACAGATTTTCAAAGTATCGTGCATGCAATAGTAGTGCCTCTCTAGATCGAATAAAAAGTTACAGATTTAAAAAAAAGCATAAGCTGGCTTTAAGTTGATACGATTAACGTCAAATAGTGTATACAGTGCATTCAGTAAAGGCACAGCTGATACATCTACGTGTACTGAGTTGTCTTTTGGTCAAATATTAAATGAAACTCAGTTATATATTTGACCATACTGGTGCAGACATAAAAGTTTCAAAATAGATTTTGGGAGTTACAAAAAGATGTATTTCGACTGGCAGTTTTATTCTGCAAATAAATATTGGATTAGTTATCATAAAATTATAAGAAAAATCTATCCAAAGATAATAGTAATGAGAAATATATTAACTAGCGGTGTAGCATTATAAATGTGCTTTGCCAGCTGACTAACTGCCACTCACTGGTGGGTTGAACTATTAAGAGCGTGTGTTCAGTTTATTCTACAGCAAATAGTTACCTTTTTACATTCTGGATTTCCTATAAAATTATAAGCTAAATATAAGCTATATATAATGCATTATCTGTAACAGAAATTTATATTTGTTCTGTTTAAAATATTTTTTTATGAGTTTTGTAAACACATCCGACTACACATGGGTTAATGTTTGTTTACTTTATTTGTAGTTATTAAGACCTATTGCGACCATAAATTTTTATTTTATAGAAACAATGATTTTTTCATCAATTATAATTAGTAATTATACGGTTTCATTACATTTGCATTACCATTGTTAAAAATAATTGTAATTAAAAATAAATCAGTAGCATTAAATGGTAGTTAAATTATTTTTCATTGGAACTATTTCAGATAATGCCAATGAAAATTCAATGCCAATGAAAAAATCCTAAGTATGATTAGAAAACTTTAATGCTGTAGCAGTAAATTAGCACAAAAACTTCTTATTTCAATTAACTACAAATGGTGTTGTGTTGCCAGTCTAAAAACGTTTGTGTAAATTATAGTCTTCAGTTTATTTTTGTGGTAAGTTTTAATTCTACAATAACAGAAATTAAAAAAAAAAAAAAAAAAAAAACTGTACTCACACACACACATACATTCGCATTCTTTATTTTTCTCTTGCTGACAAAAAATGGCAAACGTTTACAATAAGCTAAGCCAACAGCAAAAATATTTTTTTGAAGGAAGTACCCAACTCCCAAGTCTAGCAGCTAACAAAATTGTTTAAATGGTTTCCTCTACATCTCCACGATTTTACAGAAATCAACCAACTAACAAACACTAAAATGAGTGTAAAAATAACAAAAAAACAAGAAGTCGTTGCCGGTTTCCAGAGCAGAACATCAAAAACAACACTAAAACACTTAATTGTTAGCTCAGCATGTAACCATGCTGCAGAACGATGAATTTGCTAAAAAGTTGTAAGTAATTTGGTTTTGTTTTAAATCCGCACACAAACACATACACACATTTACAACCACGATACATATACGTATGTACTCGTATGCATATATGTATAAATAAATACATTTTTATTTATTTGTTATACATATATATTCTGATATTAAAGTTCATGCATATTTGTGTTTTTATATGAGAAAAAGAAAAAAAAATTAACCAGACGCATGCAGAAAAGTTATACTCGGTACAGTGTACGTGTATGTGTGTAAGTTTTTGTATTTAAACAATATTATTTTAAGACTTTTAAGCGATTTTCTTTTTTTGTGAAATGTGTTTTTCATAAAATATTTAAAGCAAGATTAATTAATGTTGCTGGTTTAGGCAGAATAAGTTACATCCCACAAAAAGCTATAATAGTTGTGCAACTGCTACAGCACACACTGAGTTAAAATGAAGCGCTGCATCAAATATATTTTGGTTAACAATTTAAAATTTGGAGAACAATTCTACAAAAAATCACTCTAGAATGAAGTCTTGTATTTTAAAATATTTTTTTAACTTTTAACATTTGAGTTTAATTCTACACAGAAAAAATTATTTGCACCAATTAAAGGTTTTAATTAAATTGAAAGTACAGTTTAATTAATCTTTTAAATGTTTCAAATATATATTTGTTTAAAACAGAACAGAAAAAATTCTTAACTAAACAAATAATTTTATTATTATTGACATGTTCATATATTACAATCAGGTGAAGTAACTAAGAACTTAGTCTATCTACAAAAGATTTTCATAAAACACGATTGTCAGCAATGTATTTCAGTTCGTTAATAGATTTCTCTGTCTCATTATTAATACATCTTCTCCAAGTCATTTTAGATCTGCCTCTACTTCTTGTTCCATGGGAATTGCAATGCAAAACTGAGTACACTATTTCGTCAGGGTTTTAACGAAGAGTGTGTCCAATCCATTTGTATTTTCTGTGCATGATCTCTTTTTCTATTGGTATCTGGTTTGTCAGCTGCCACAAGCGTTGGTTGGAAATGGTGATAGACCACCGGGATACCTCTTACTCTGTCTGAGAGCGCAAAATATTTAGGCATAATCTTAGATAGTAAATTATCATGGAAAATGAACATCCAGGCGAGAGCCTCTAAGGCCATTACGGTAATATACGTATGTAGGAAAGCCATTGGCAAAACTTGGGGTATGAATCCAAGGATTGTAAAATGGCTACTTGAAGCGGTAATTAAACCGATATTACTCTACGGAGTTATTGTCTGGTGGAAAGCACTAGACATTAGATCTAACATATATATCATAGAAGGTGTGTTACGAAATATGGCTATCCTCATTACAGGGGCAATTAGGTCAACACCGACTAAGGCACTCTTTGCCATACTCAATTGGCTACCAGTAGACCAACTGGTCAGGGGGCTTGCTATGAAAACAGCTGTTAGACTGAATGTCACAAATGCATGGAACCATAGGCCATGGGGTCATGCCAGTATCCTGGGGATCATGAACGTCATTCCCGGTCTTATTGACTACTGTTCCCCAATACCCTTCTTCACAAGAAGCTTTGTCTTTGACTTGACGGAGGGTCCTGCACCTCCACCTGGAGAAGTCTGTGTGTACACGGATGGCTCTAAAAGGGGTGATAGGGTTGGGGGTGGAGTTTATATGTTAGAGTTTGGAATCAAAATGTGTTTCAGACTTCCAAATGACTGTCTGCTATCAAAAGAGCGGCAAACTGGTTAAGGTACCACAGAATATTAAACAGGTATATCTGGTTTTGTACCGACAGTAAAGCTGTAATTCTGTCCTTAGCAGGTGTGTTTACCACATCAAACTTAGTCCTGGAATGCCGGACATCCTTAAATTTGATGGCGGAAAATTCAACAGTCACCCTTAAATGGGTGCGGGGACATGGGACTATTGTAGGCAACTGTGTTGCTGACGAACTGGCAAAGAAGGGAACTTTGCTCAACGATAGCGCCATTGACGTCTATTGTGGCATTCCCCTCTCTGCTTGCGGGCATCGAATAAATCGAGCCTTATACGATCTGGCCCAGGTAAGATGGTCCAATGAGTCGACTTGTCAAACGGCGAGGACGATCTGGCCTATACTGGATCAGAAAAAAACGGCTTTGCTATTTCGGCTGCCAAAAATGCAGCTACGCAATTTAATATCAACGATCACTGGGCATTGCCTATTCGGAACTGATGCAAGAAGAATGGGTCTCCATTACAACGATTTCTGTAGAAGTTGTCTGGAGGAAGAAGAGGATGAAACTATCGAACACCTCCTTTGCCACTGCCCTGCGTTAGAATACCAACCTTGGACAAAGGTGCTTTGCAAGCCTCTTCTCTGTCTCCTTATTGGAACCGAGCAGGAGCAGCTTTCTAACAAACCTCCACTTGACGAGGCATAGACAATCTCGTTAACAACCTGGCTTGATCAACCTGCCCTCCGTTGGTTACCTCCCCATATTTCTGACTCTTCTCTTTCTGCCTTCAAACTGTTTGTCTGTCTGTCTGTGACTTTATCCTATGTCTTCTTTCAACGCTTTTTTTTTCTCTTTTCTCTCTATCTTTTTTTCTATCTCTCCCCTTTTCCTCTCCTCTTTTGCAGGTTACACAAAGGGACCAATACTTGGACCCAAGTGAGCTGTATTGGAGCTGCCTGCTTAACCTAACCTAACCAGATGCCGACAATTCGGCGTAGTCACCTACTAACAAAACTTTGTAGTTTTTTAGTCGTTTCTTGTTTTAAGTGCTACGTTTCACTGTCGTAAGTAAAACCGACTATACACAGAAAAATTTTTTTGCTCATATTAACAGTTTTAATTAGTTCCAGATACAACTTTAATTTAATTTTTAATTAATTCAATTATCTACTTAATTGAAATATTATTGAATTTATTCTTAATTAATTATATAGTTGAGTCAATTAAAAAATTAATTAAATTTGTATCTGAAACTAATTGAAACTGTTAATAGGAGCAAAAAATTTGTTCTGTGTACACAATAATTAAATATTTTTATTTTCGTTTCTCTTTTAATCGATTTGTTTCACCACATTCCTGACAGTCCAGCAAACGTTACTGTAGGATGAGGGGTCAACATTCCTATACGTGATCCACAACTTTCCCAACTATCTCAAACTGTGTGTTATGACTCATATTTATTCTCATAAATTTTGTTTTTTTTTTAGTTTATTTGTAGCCCGATCTTTAAATAGTCTTTTGTAATATTTAAAATTTTGTCTTGCATTTCGTTATATTTATTGCTAACCAAAACGATGTCGTCTGCGTATGACAGGTCGCCTAGCCTTCGGGTTAGTTTCTAGTTAATGCCACATCTGTCGTATGCTGTTATGAAGAGTAGAGGGGAAAGTGCGCATCCCTGCTTAACTCCAGATACGGTTAAAAACGACGCAATCAATTGCCCTACATGCAACACTCGGGAGCTTGACCCATCGTGCATGTTTTTAATAATGTTAACTTTTTTCGAAGGAACACCTCTAGCAGAAAGTGCCGACCAAATTAATTCGCGCATCAATGCATCAAAAGCTTTCGCGAAATCGAGAAATGTCAGATAAAGTGGTGAATTATATTCAGCTGACTGCTCTATAAAGATTCTTACAGTATGAATATGGTCAATACACGAATGGCCAGGTCTAAAACCGGCTTGATTAGGTATAGTGAGCTTATCCATTCGTGCCAATATTCGATTTAAGATGATTTGAGTAAATATTTTTGTAATTGGTGGTAATATTAATATACTTCGCCAAATTACGCACTTTTTCGGTCGCCTTTTTTAGTTATTTTATTAATTATTGATTACTTGCAATTAATGGGTATATTCTCGTGTCTCCATATTTCCTGGAACAGCGAACAAAGCACAGCTGCCATAGGCTTGGCGGGTCCACCTTAATATTTCTGCTTGGTAGTTTTTCCATATAGAAAGTTGATTCTCTTTGCATGTCTCTAACTTCCCATTTTCATCTATTAACGGTGTTGAATGCGTTTCTTTAAAGCAGCTCAGTTTTCGGATGATTTTGTATACACTCCTTAAATCCCCTTTTGTCTGCAACGGTTTGAGCATTTTTTCCGATTTCATCATAGAAAGCTTGCTTATCATTTTTGACTTGCGTGCTCTGCGCTTTTTTTTTTTCTACTACAGAAATATATTTGACTTTATTTAACTTTTCTTCATTTTTCTTTTAGGCTAAAAGATGTATGTGTTACCCATTCTCTACGCTCTTGGCGATCTGTTTTTATTGTATCATCAAATCAAATAATTGAATCAATAAATTATTTAATTAAATTTCAATCAGGTATTCCTCGCAGCAATGATTATATTGGTGTACTTCTCCTCTTCATTATTTTTTTTTTTTTTTGGTTAATCTTAATGAATATATAATGAATATATAAAAATTTGTATGTCAAAATTCGTGTAATCATCCTTGTTGGAGCTAAACATCTTTCAATTTCAACTATTTTACATCGAAACTTAGATTCTAGCCCATATATACTGAAATACCAAAGGGTCTCGCAAAATGAATTTCTTCAAGGTTTTCTGTTGACTTCAGTGGGTGTTAAAGATCTCTCGCTGAAAACTTTTATTGGCTTTTTCTGCTGCCCAGATTTTGACGGTGAACTTATGGGTTGTACAATTCGAATTATAGTAAAGACTTAATAATTCGGCTTGAAAGTCTCATCTACACGCAAAGAAAAAACATGGTTAAGGTAACCATAATATAAAAGCAACATGTTATGATAAACCATAATAATAATATTGTTGTCGTTGGAACATATTATTGTCTTACATAAAAATAACATTGTAAAATACAACCATAATTATGTTTATAATATAAAAATACTATAATATAATGTGAAGCATGTATAAATAACAAAAAACAAATACACGAATATTTCCATGGAGACTTACATACATACATACATACATATTTTGATATTTTCTGCTTACGTTTTTATGTTGTTGATATTTTTAATTTAAAACTGTCATTTATAATAAAAAAACAAATTTTTTTGTTGAAAACAAATGTGTATTTATTGTTTTTACGGTTTTAGATGAACCGATAGCTCACACACATATTTCTGAACTGAAAAAAGGCCAAAACCAAAATATGTATTTTTAAAACCAAACATTATTTGTTTATTTTTAGTCAAACTTAAGATACTATGTTTAATAATAAAATATTATGGATATAAATATATTTTATTTGTTTTAAATATTAAAAATAATTTGGTTGTTGTTTAAATTTTAATATGGTTCAACCACGTTGCTTTTTTGGTGCGTCTAACCATTGAATGATTAACTGTTAACAAAATCTTGTATATCGTGACCAAAGTGTTGTTTAACATAACTATAATTTGTTCACAGCAAACATCTATTGTTACAGAGAACATAGTGTGGTTGCTGTGACTATACAATAATCATGTTTTTTCTTTGTATAAATATATAATAAAATATATAATAAAATAGTAACTCATTTCCTGTGTGTCTGTGTATTTGTTTTTGTTTTTTAATTCACATCATGTAAAAGTAATCACCTTTGTTGGAGCTTAACATCTTTCAATTTCAACTATTTTACATCGAAATTTAGATTTTAAGCCATATGTATGGAGACTTATATAAAAAACCTATAGTGCCGCTCAAAAAAACAGCACCAACGACAAAATGTACTTTCATTCTAATGAAAAATAAGTGGTAGATAACTTCAAATGTGTATTCTTTGGAAACAAGGGATCACGTTTCTACGTAAGAAGACCCTTTAACAAATAATTTAACCCAAAATTTACACCTAAAACCAAAAAACACGGTGGAAAATGGTATGGGTTAATTTTTCTTACTATGGTGTAGGACCTATATATTGGGTGAAACCATAAATTAAATAAAATAGAAAAATAAAATAATTGAATATTTAAATTTTGGGATTTCTGTTCTTTATTTTGCGAATTGCAGGATTTCTTTTAAATCAATGTTGCAGATTTTTGTAGCCTTTGACTTTCCTTGACTGAAGCCCTCAAAAAATTACAAGTTTTAAGGTACCCAACTTTGAGATGTTTGCTTCTTCTCTGGTTAAGTTAAATCTTAAGCTCAAACACTTCTCTGGTACACGTAAGTCAATTTTGGAGCAATCGAGCTAGCCCTTTCCAAAAGAGCTCAATTATTTACAAAATATATTAATTCGGCCCCACTGTGCAGTGTATTCAAACTGCACTATTGATATTTTTGATATAAAATTTAGACTATGTGTTCGAATAACTTTTTTATTTTGAGACGAAAAAAAAATTAATAAAGATTTGCACGAAAAGAATAAAAAAACAAACTATAATTAAAATTACTGCAGTTGTTTAATATACATATTTTGATATTTGCGCATAAAAGATAATTACAGAAAAAAGCACACAAAGTAATGTTAGTTTCATAATTTTATTATTAATAAAACTAATTTTAACTATCCAAGTGAAAATTAAGTTAAAAGTGAGAGAAAAGCTTCATTATAAATATATTTGTAGTTGTTGTTTTTTTAATGTTTTATTCTTTTATTTATTTTTAATAGAAAACTTAATTTAATTCAATATTTATGGACTAAAAAATGTTACAATTTACATTTAAAATATATATTTTTTTTTAATATATTTGTTTAAGGAAATTTCGACAAAACGTACTTGCCATTATTGCCATTAGAGAAAGCAGTATAGTAATAAATGTAATAAAACTAAGTTTTAAGTAAATACCAAAATAGGCTTAAAAATCCTAACTAAGAAAGTTTTTTCTACCGCACTACCAACAAATAAATACCAGCAGCAGCAGCAGCAGTAGTGACAAAAGCAAAGTCACTGAGTTGGAAAATTAATTGGGTGCAGTAGAATATTTTTTTTAATTTTTGCAGTTTGGTATTTATTATGCTTTAAAACCACAGGCTTAAAATTAAAAAGCTACGGCAGTCTAAATAATATTCATACAGTAACAGTTAAGCTGCTGTATGAAAAGATGCAAAATAACAAAAAGCATAAAAAAGCATTAATTAGTTGTTACAAGACAACATTGGATTAAATTTTAAAAGGAAACCACACTTCTGGATGCTGTTTACAAATATAATTAAGCACTGCAGCAAACCTTAATGAGATTAATTTTGTTAGCAGCATTTATTATCTTAGTTCCAGAAATTTAAAATGTTTCTATTTGTTTGTTAATTAACTAAAAATAAGGCAACTAATCTTTCAGTTATAAATTTAATAAAGACACTTTGAATTAATATTTAAAAAAAATATTTAAAAATCGTTCAAAGTCTTAGAAGTCAGTTTTAGGTTCATGAAAGTCAGTTTGTAATCTTTTTTGTAAAGAACCAAAACAATCTTTTTATGCTAACATATTTTTAACATTTTCAATATTACTCTTATTTTCAAGGGAGTAGGTTGTTTTGCAAATCTTATACATCATTATTAATTTTTTTACATACAATGAAATTTTATAATCAAGCTTAAGTTCGTTTTTATTCTCTCTAAGAAAGAATTAATTAAATTACAAATTATGTGATAATATTAAAGAAAAATTGGGAAAATATAATTTTTAGACACCAGCACGAGCGGAATGCACATTTTCTAGACAGCCACGTCCGTCATCAGCAATCTTGTATCTAATCTACTTAGGGTAGTGTTTTAGTTGTAAGCATCATCTATTTAACCAACCAAATGCAGATAAAGGAATACGAGAAAACTAGTATTCAATCAGTATTTTTCCTTTTGTAAATAGTTTTTTGCTACAAGCTTGCTTTTGTTTATAAACCACATTTATAATGGTTAATAATTTACTGGCACCATAGGTAATTTATTTATTTTATTGAAGTTGCTAGCTAGTTTAACTAAACAATATATTGCACAAACTAAAATTTGCTGTGATTAGTAATCAAGTCACTATATGGATTGGTTCTTATCTGATCATTGTAATATTTTGTAGTATCTGAATGCAATTTTGGTGCAAAACTTTTAATGCTGGCCTCGTGAAAAATCACTCAAAAAGAAAACGAAAACTCTTACAAATATGAGGAGCTATTTGGATCTGTATACCTCCTGTGTATATACGGACTAATCTTCGAAATGTGGAGGAAATTTACTTTATTTCTTCTCTACTGTAGACTAGAAGAGACTAAACAAGTAAAAGTGCTAATCATAGGTGAAGGGGCCCATCACAATCCCCCCCACCCCCCTGTGGGATCCGTATGACAGTCCTGCAATCAATATTGCTGCAGAATGGCCAGAAAAATTTGGCCAAACCCAAGGACTTCCATTGACCGATCTTGGTTCCCAGTGGCCACCCTGTGGGTCTATGAGTCAACTATTTTCTGTTATTTAATTTTCTCTCATTGCTTATTGTTTTTTTTTTAATTTCTTCTAACAGCAGTTTTGTTAAGAACTAATTAGGAAAGAACATAGAAAAAAAATTTTAAAACTGCAAACATGTACTCAATTCTGCTCCCTACCCTATACATATGACCCTAAAATAAGCGACCAAAAACAAAAGTGAATTTTAGCATTAAAACACTCATACATTTCTCGATTCAATCCTTATCCAAAGCTAAAAATGTGTTCCAGATAACATCCTACCTTTTCCTTTTCTTAGTAGAAAGTTATGACAAAAGGGAAAAGTGGTAGAGCAGCGAGTTGTTAAAAAGCCATCAAGAGATGACTATTTGAAAATCGTGTTTATACTTATAACGAAGGTTAATGTATTACGGGAAAGATTTTTTTCACCATATTTTATTTATTTTATCTTCAATATAAATAAATGTACTTCATTAGTCCAGCCAGTGCTAGATAAAAAAAAATGTATGTTGCACGATTGTTGAAATAATTTGCGGATCATCCCTGTAATGTACGGCCAAGAAAAGCAGTAGTCGAATGTAACCCGGAGCATTACGAATGTTACGTGCCAAAGGATTTGGATGCGTTTCAAACTTCTTCAAATACTTTACCGCATGTTTCGCTATTTCTAATTTAACTGTTGGAACGTTTAGACCTTTGTGGATATTAGAGTTTATGATATAACAGGGAGCAACTGTGATCATTCGTAGAATATTATTTTGGCGCGTTTGAATTTTTTCAACATTGCTAGCTGAGGTAGTGCCCCATAATTGAATCCCATAACACCAAATTGGTTTAAGGATTGACCTGAAGACTTGAAGTTTTTAATCTAAGTTGAGGGTAGAGTTTCTGCCAATGAGCCAGTTTAGTTGGACGTCATTTGTGTTAACTTGGATTCTATGTGCCTTTTCCAAGTAAGGCGACGATCAAGATGTATACCGAGGTATTTGACGTCTAACAGCTGAGATATCATTTATGCGAATAGGGGGCCATTACTCCCTACGCAGTGTGAAAGTTATATGATTGCATTTTTGTTCATTTGCCTTTATTCTCCATTTCTTCAAAAAATTTTCCAAATTGATTATGTGGTCTTGTAAATGTTGTGATGCTACTTGGGCGCTTTCATTAATACTTCAAAAAGCTGTGTCATCAGCAAATGTTGATATGTTCACTCGATTGCTAGTTGGCATATCGGATGTGTACAGCAAATATAAAACGGCTTCCGAAATACTACCTTGTGGAACTCCGTCTTTAATGAGCTGACGCGAACTTCAGAAATCTCCTTCTTTTTGTATGAACTTTCGATCAGTTAAATAATTGTTTATGAGCTTATAGAAGTTTTTCGGCAAGTTCAGCTTTAACTTGTATATAAGGCCTTCGTGCCATTATGGGAAAGATGATTTCATGTTTATCCTATAAATGAGGTAAGGGTACACTATGTCAAATTAAATTTTTTTTTTCAAAGCAAAATTTGTATAGACGAGAGTTTCGCGTACACTCTTGCTATCTTTTATTTTTTTTTTTAGTTATTACAAAATATGACTTCTAGGCTAGAAACTAATTAAATTTTATAACAAGTTTTATTACTAAGGAGCACTACTCTGCTATTACTCTGTGACTCTGCCGCTCAAAAATGCGCCCGCAGAACTCAGCCATTTCTAAACCGATTTTAAGAATTTTTTCTTTATTTGAAACGTTATGCTTACAGATTGGTCTTGTTTTAATAACAGTTCATTATTTTAAAAATTAAAGGGTGTCCCCATACAACATACATGTTTTTTCGTGTATTAAGAACCCTAAAGGGCACTAATTTAAAATTTTAAAAAATTGCGTATCAGTATAGCTCCCACCAACTAAAAGGAAGAAAAAAATAAACTTAGAATTTAAAGGGTGTCCCCATAGGTGACGTAATTTGACCTTTATGGGGCTATATTTTGAACCGTTAAAGAAAAAACCTTGAAAGTTGGACAGAATATCGATTACTATGACCTATATAATAAAAAAGGATAAATATTCAAAATTATAAATTAAAGGGTGCTCCAATAGTTCATTAAATTTAATGTGTATGCCCATACTTTTGAACAGTTGTACACCGACCGTTAAATTTACAAAGAACCTGTATTACTATAACAAAGAGTATAAAATTTGAATTTGGAAATAAAAGGGTGTCCCAATAGTTAATGTAATTTTATGTATGTGGCCAAACTTTTGAACCGTTATAGACAGACAGCTGAAATTTACAAGGAACCTATATTGCTAAGTCAGCTATAACAAGTATATAATTTGAATTTAGAAAGTAAAGGGTATCCCCATAATTGATGTAATTTGACTTATATGGCCCTATCTTTTGAACCGTTATAGACAAACACTTTCAAATTAGGCAGCATTTTCACTACTTTGTCTGCTATACTAGCAAGTATAAATATTTAGAATTATGAATTAAAGGGTGTAACAATAGTTCTGTAATTTGTTGTATATGACTAAACCTTTGAGCCGTTATAGACACGCAGTTGAAATTTACAAAAAATTCTTGTGGCCAAACCCTATATAACAATAGTTCTTTAATTTAAAATTGTAAACTAAAGGGTATCCCAATAGGTGAAGTTATTTGATTTATGTTGCCCTATCTTTGAAACCGTTATAGACAGACATTTGATATTTACGCAGAACGTACATTACTATGTCCGATATAGTAAAAAGTATAAAATTGGAAATCAAAGGGTGTACCTAAAGTTAATGATATTTGGTCTATATGACCTTATCCTTTGAACGCTTATAGATAAACATTTGAAATTTTAATAAAGCGAATATCACAACGTCTACAATAAAAAGTACTTAAAGGGTGTCCTCATAGCTGACGTAATTTGACTTATATGGACTAGTCTTTTTAACCGTTATAGATTGAGACTTGATATTTACATAGTGAGTGTATTGTTATGTCCGCTATAAGAATTATAAAATTGAAAATAAAAGGATGTCCCTATAGTTAATGAAATTTGATGTATGCCTTATCTTTTGAGCCGTTTCGGATAGACAACTCAAATCTCTACAAAATGTGTATTACATAATTATAAAAATTTATAATTAAATGGTGTCCCCATAAAAGAAAATAGCTTCACTTTTGAACAGTAATAAGGAGATGCTTGAATTTCACATAGTCTTTATTTCTTTTCCTGCTAATTTTTGCGCATTTTGTTTATCTTTTATTTGGTTTATATATAGTTCTTACAGATTACTTCTTACATTTTCAGTTTAGAACTGGTACCCAACTATCTGTTTTGAAGTCGGTTTTTTTTGCAAGAATTATTAATAAAGCATTAGGCGGCATTCGAATATTAAATTGTTTAGAAATTCATGTTTTCATATCAAAAATATAATTTGATTTTACAAACACATATAAAAATCTCAAATCCTTTAATTAATCCTCTTAATAATATATTTATTAATTTTATTTTTGAAATTTTATATTAATGCATCTCTAAAAGCATTTCAAATAAGTTTCCGGTTGTTTTTGGACAACAATTCATTGGCTTCCTTTATGTTTTCTCTTAAAAATTTCCGGATGTTTGTAGATTAACAAATCTTTGGCCTTGTTTATGTTTTGTTTTTCAGGATAATTGCAAAATTACAAAATAATTTGTCGTCTTGTATTTCATTAGTATTTGAAATAAGTAACTTTAGCGATTATTTACTTAACACTCCTTTCCTGGTTGGCCCTAAGGCATTTTGTTAAATTTGTGAGCGTCTCTCCTTCTCTCTCCTGTGTGTGTATGTGTGTGTGCTTTATTATGTTAATTCATGTTTTGGTTATTAATTCTATTGTTGTTTTAGTTTGAATGTGGTTGTCCTGGTGTCATAATTCAAAATGTTAATTGTATATATTAGAATTATAAGGCTGCATATGTGACTCTGTGTATTAAAATACGTATGTGTGTGTACATAACTACATATATGTAGCTAGCAAATATTATAATATATTTATGCATAAAGGTATGTGCCAAACAAATGTTCATATAATTTCATTTACATTTGTGCAAGGAACAATTGTTTATAATCCCAATTGATTAATATTTTTGCAAACCTACATATTTTTATAACCGCATAGGTGAATGTGTAATTATTGGGTTGGAAAAGAAGTAATTAAGTATCTTCTATAGAGGGAGAGGGATAGATTTCACAGACCTTATTATTCTGTATTAATTTTAGGGTGAAAACAATTCCAGATTTTTATATTAATTACAGTTTTTTATATATTTTTTAGGGGATACCACTAACTTAATGGGTCCCTTTTTAACCCCATTCAGTCAATGGTAATTTACGACTACCTTACTTTGATTGAGACCCGTGCTGTCACTAACATATTACTATCGATTGTAGCGATTTCACATTAGCGACTGATATATGTCGACATTCATCCTTCTCCCAGAGTCTTTGATAAATGCTAACATTTGCCTAAGGCTAAGGTCTTCACAGCATCAATATTTAATATGTGTCTGTCAGTGGTCCAAAACCTTTATATTAGTCAGCTTGCTGGACCAGGCTCAGTCTGCAAGTATCGACTTACCTCGATTTTTATCTTAGCCAGATAATACATGAAGTTTCCATGACCTGTCACTAAAACAGATAACCTTGAATTGGCACCCAAATGATATCCAAAATCAACGAGTGCAGATGAAAAACATGGCTTGCAAACGACATCTTAAAATTAATAGAGGAAAGAAGTCAACTGAAAGACTAAGCGAAAAAAGAGCCACAAAAGTATAACTCCATTCCCAATACTCTGCCATTGACCGAATGGTTAAATATAGTGCACGACAAGATAAGAGATTATGAGCGGAAAAATTGGTTTTAGATGCGCACACTGTTGCTGAGAACAGGTTTAGAGACATGTACAAAATTGCAAAACGGATGTCTGGGAACAATAGATATAAAGCGTATCCACCGAAAGACCTCCGTAGTCCTCCGTAGACCGCAAAATGCCAACATTGTCCGACTATTCAGCCGACATGTTGTCAATATAAGCACCTAGAACGAAGCTGGAGTGCCATTACCAAATTAAAGCAGGCATACAAACATCCTTCCCCAATGTACCGGAGATCGCCTTGGCCATACACATATTAAATAACGGCAAAGCACCTGGTGTAGACAACCTGAATCTAGAGCTGCGTAAAAGTTGTCTATTTCTAAGTGCTAACAAAATCCGGCACCCTATAGAAGATTTATGAACTTCCTACTCAATACCACCTTCCTGCTTAATATCACCTGGTGCCAAATAAAGGGGAACTTACGAAATGTAAAAATTTAAGAAACACATCTTGTAATCCCGATAATTAAGAAGATCATTGGTCATATTATTTATTCCAGGTTGTCGTCTCACTTTCAACAAGCTGATTTTAGGGCTCTATGATCTGGTATTGATCATGTTAACAGCCTGCACAAATGTTACGTCAGTCCATCAGTCTTTTATGTTCATAATTTTAGACTTTACCACTCTCTACCATCAAGCTATTTGAAAAGCATTACACTATGTAAATACGGGAATCCAACGGGGTTGCATACTTTCCCCGCTTTAGTTCAACATAATTCTTGATATACTAATATTACAGGCAACCACTGTCGGAATGGGTAAAATATGAGTCCTAAATGGCGGTATAGAAAATTTCGACTATGTTGATGGCATACATATGGCTTCTCTTTCAGAGATATGCCATATAAATTACAGCGGATTCACAAGATATCAAATGAAACTGGCCTACAAGTTAATATAGAAAAGAGTTACTCTTAAACATAGTAAATACCTTAAACTTTTCATTACCCGCTATGAAGCTGATGATGTATAATCCTCATATAGCAAACCGCATTAAGGCACCCCAGGCTTTCGGAGCTCTACAGAAAGTGTGAAAAGCCCCACAATATTAGATAAAAACAAAACTATGCCTTTTTTCATCCAATGTGAGGTTTGTGTTATAATGAGGATGCGAGTGGTGGAGCTTTTCAACGAACGATATACAATCTTATGGGATTTGAATAAATGTGTGAATAATCTGAAGATAGTTCAACGGATGCTTCAATATTAATTATTTCTCTGGAAATTTTTTAATCACGCCAATATAAATAACTTTAACTATTTTCTGTTAATCAGTATGCCAATATGTTGTTTGTCCATTAGAAATTATAACCAATTCCATAGCATGAAAAATCACGACATTTCGTAGTAGTTGGTAGACGCTAGATGCTTGAAAGCAGAGTGAGCATAAATAGAACAAATAATCAAACCTCGATAAAAGTCCTCACAGTAGATATTTTCTGCAAACAATTCTGACTTTACTTTCCATTTTTGTATAAAAGAAAAAAATATTAAACAAGTTAGATTCGGTCATGCCGAATCTTATATACCCTTTACCATAGTAATGTTAAATATTCCCTTACTCTTTTATGTTTCCCAATTTCACAATGTAGTATACATTTGGTTTTTACTTTTATGATTTCGAACTTCATTATTAAAAATATAATAAATATAAAAAAATATAGACATTTTTTTTTGTAAAAATTTAACCGAAATAATTTTTGTAAAAATTATATCGAATTTTTTGTTAAATTTTATCGAAAATTTCTTGCTAAAATTTTATCGAATATTTTTTGCTAAAATTTTATCAAAAATTATTTGCTAAAATTTTATCGAAAATTTTTTTGCTAAAATTTTATCGAAAATTTTTTTGTTAAAATTTTATAGAAAATTGTTTTCTAAAATTTTATCGAAAATTTTTTGCTAAAATTTTATGGAAAATTTGTTCTTAAATTATATCGAAAATGTTTTGCTAAAATTTTATCAAAAATTTTATCGAAAATTTTTTGAAAACAATTTTATCGACAATTTTTTGTAAAATTTTTATCGAATATTTTTTGGAAAAATTTTATCGAAAATTTTTTGTAAAAATTTTTTCGAATATTTTTTGTAAAAATTTTATCGAATATTTTTATTAAAAATTTTACCCAAAATTTTTTGTAAAAATTTGATCGAAAATTTTTCGTAAAAATTTCATCGAAAATTTTTTGTAAAAATTTCATCGAAAATTTTTTGTAAAAATTTCATCGAAAATTTTTTGTAAAAATTTCATCGAAAATTTTTTGTAAAAATTTCATCGAAAATTTTTCGTAAAAATTTCATCGAAAATTTTTTGTAAAAATTTCATCGAAAATTTTTTGTAAAAATTTCATCGAAAATTTTTTTTAAAATTTCATCGAAAATTTTTTGTAAAAATTTCATCGAAAATTTTTTTTAAAATTTCATCGAAAATTTTTTGTAAAAATTTCATCGAAAATTTTTTGTAAAAATTTTATCGAAAAATTTTCTAAAAATTTTATCAAAAAATTTTGTAAAAATGTTATCGAAAAATGTTTTAAAAACTTTATCGAAAAATTTTCTAAAAATTTTATCGAAAAATTTTCTAAAAATTTTATCGAAAAATTTCTAAAAATTTTATCGAAAAATTTTCTAAAAATTTTCTAAAAACTATCCAAAATTTTTTTTAAAATATCTAAAATTTTTTAAAAATTTTTTCGAAAATTTTTTGTAAAAATGTTATCAACATTTTTTGTTTAAATATTATAGAAAATATTTTGTAAAAATATAATCGAAAGTTTTTCGTAAAAATTTTACGGAAAATTTGTCTGTAAAAGGTAATATCTTTCTGCAATATTGCGTTAGAATGGTCAGACTATTGACTGCTCCAGGTTCCCAGTGGGCAACGTCTGGGGCTATCAGTTACCTCTACGTGCATTGCTTACTGTATAGGCAATTTATATTAAAGGCATAAAAACCCTACCAAACTAAAAACAAACAAAAATCACCCTTCGAATGGATTATTGATCCCATGAGATCTCTATGCGTTGTTCTACTGGACGCGGGCTATTTATTTAACCAAAAAAGCAAAAGAGAATCATTACAACTGAAAAAAAAATTAAAACAACGTGATAAAATATTGGTGGGCATGGGTTTTTGCCCACAGCTTCGAATGGAATGGATCTGATGTTGCTTAATTCCATTAGCGAAATTTTCGAAACTAAGCCTGGCAGATTGGTGTGCTTAAATTTGCTGTATCTCGGTGCCTTGTCAAAGTTCATTTCAACCCGAAGACAGGCGGACGGACAAAGGGGCATCACTTAATCAACTTCTCTAAGTACAAGGATTCAGAATATATGGGATCGGAAATAAATATTGTAAACTTATATATTTATATCCTTTTCTACCTGTGGTGCTGGGTATAAAAAGAAGAAAAACTGTTTCTGGCTGATTGCAAAATTCAGATTTTAAAAATACTTTTTATCCCTTCCAATGTCTGAATGTTTAGAATGAGTGCTATTGCACAAACATTCAGTTGACTTTTATAATTCTCATCTTACGTTTAATCATTTAATTTTTGAATACTTGTGAGTAGTTATATTGTTTCCCAACATGTTTTCTTATGAATATATAAATGTATGTGTGTATGTGTAGTCCTGTTGTCGAGTTTTCATCAATGTGCTGGTTATAATACAACTATCAAAACATTACATTTACATTACGAAAAGCATATTTATTATAACCTAAAGGGACCCATCATATTATTTATTAATTAATGGCCTAAATTACATCATGTTTGAACATGAGAGCAGAAAGATGAAATTGTACATATGAGAATTTAAACACAAAACAGGGCACCAATAGTCATAAACGTGTAACTAAGTGTTAAGTTTTTGCATAATATTTATTTTAATCTAAATCTGATTATAATTTCTTTGAACAAAATGCTGAAGGGGATGATTTTTATTAAAATCTAAGAAAAATGTCCTGAAAAATGATATTAATCTATAGATATAATAAAACTGCAACAAGACCGTGTCTATACGTGAAATATTTCTTTAGAAATTGTTATTGAATACAACAATATTTTGAATTTGTTTCTGTCTGTTTGTCCGTCTGTCTGTGTTTGCATCACGTAAAAACTACATGAAGAATTTTAATCATATTTTTGTGCCTCTATTCAAATGATTAAAATGTCTCATGTCTAAAAGAAACTGAAATAAAACCCATATGAACATAATTTTTACCGATTTTAATGACTTGGAAGGATTTTTTTGTTTTTGTAAACAGGAAATTTAAGACACTATTTAAAGACTCTACAATAATAGAATTTCATATAAAGCCATTGTTGCAACATCCGGTGTAATTACCCAGAGACGGGTACCTCATTGCGCAGTAAATTTATAAACAGTATCTGCAGCACAATAAAAATAATGTCTTAAAAAAAAAAAATCGACAAAAATATTTTCAGGATGTAGTGACCCCGCCGGCACTGCTAGTAAATAAATAAACTAACGGCGATGAAATTTTATGAAATTGTTGCATTTCGTATTTAAAGAGTCCACATTTGGTTGCTAGAAATATGCCTCGATAAAGTGTCTCTAATTGATACGATATTTGGTCTGAAGGTACCATTGAACGATACTTTCTGTTGATTTCAATTTGTATTCAAAATAAGTATTTTTTTTTTTTTTTTTTGTTTTTGAATGCACCTAACTAATTCTTATATACTTTTTTTAACTTGTTAAGTTTTTTCCGAAACTAATTAAAAATGTGCTGTTGGGTTTCTATAGCTAGTTTTCCTTTTGTCGTCATTATTTAGCTTAAAGCAGAATTATTAGTCGCTGGCTTCATTTTATTATATTTAAGGCAAAACAAAAGGTTAAAGGGCGGCCCAGTATAATAGACCGGGTTATGGGCGCCAATCTTACCAAAACGACTCAAGTATATTTCACTAAAAGTTGACAGGAAGGACGAAGTTAACCAAACACCTTTCTGTGCTTGGTTAACTTCGTTAGCAGCAAGTATCATCATCTTGGATGATAATCGAGATGATGATACTTGCGAGATTGGACACTGACATATAAAATGCGTATGTTATGGGGACTTTAGCCTTATACAGATGTTAGAAGTTTCGAGAGACTTTGTTCTGACGAAGAAGGTCGAAATCACTAGAATAAAGTATACGTATATAACCAATCGGCTGTCAGGAAATTATTGAGGAATGGACGGGGTCGAAATAGGCTCCATTGAGTTAGTGGTCTGCTATGGTAACCCCTCTAAAAAATAAAAAAAGGCGAAACCATTTGAAGCAGAAAAATATATATAAAATGAAGGAAGGTAACTGAACAGAAAAATCCCGACTCTTTTTGCAAGTTTGAAGACTTTAACCAATTACGGTTAAATATATAGACACTCAATTGACATATGTATGTCAAAATGTGACGAAAAAAAATCAAACTACAGAAAATAAATTTCCTATCTGCATATGAAATTTTAAACGCAAAACGAAGATGGTATTCCCATACTTTATCACATTCACAGACGATCCAATGTAAAAACTATAAGTTGTAACGAACTAACATCTGAAAATTGTCGTTTTGATACTAGTTTTTATTTGGATGATAAAAATATTAAACCTAATTTGAATCTTAATAAATATTGGTGGCTAACTCAATAATAATTCCTTGATTTTAACCCTTGACCTTTTATTTTATCTTTATAAATATAAAAGTAAGATTTTTTATTATCTTTTTGCTTACAATTAACCTGGATACCAAAACTTTTATGTACATATGTATACAAATATTTAATTAACTGAAAAATTAACTTTACTACCAAATACGTCTTATACTTGAGCGCTCTTTAAAATGGGACTTTGTATATAAATAATATCAAGATACTTTTTGTTTATTTGAAGTTGTAATTTTTGTTCTAAATAAATATTAAATAAACATTGAAAAAAAAAAAAAAAATGAAATTTTAAACGATTATTTTATTTAAGGTGCAGCAAGTCTAAATAAAACAAACTTACTTCCTTTTAAACACATATAAGAAAAGCTATATATCAAGCATGGAAATTAATCTCTACGATACCAAATAGACATGCAAACATGTCTAACATGCATTCTTTCACGTTTTCAAATACTTAACCTTCATATGTATGTATGTATATATATATGTATATTTTTAAGTACTTGTAGAAGTTTACTTTCGCAACATTAATTTAAACCGATATTACGACTTTGTGAATCATAAACTCAAGGTGTGTGCGAGTGTTTGAAATTAGTTTGCTAATTTAAGGATTTACTCATCATCAAATAACAAAAAGAAACAACAAAGCTGGAACTAATGCATAAGAACACAAATTATCTTAAAGAAAACTGCGAAATTTATAAACTAGAACTAATAACAAAGCAAGGATATTTGTAACAGTGGGGTAATTTAAAATTACAAAAAATTATACTGACAGTCAAACCATCAAAAAAAAAAAAAATGTTTTTTTCTACTTTTATTTATTCACATCTGTAGGCGGATCTAAGTTTTAGTACGGAAATGCCTTTTCTAAATTAAATATTGCCTTTTTTGCACATTAAGAAATTGTAAATTTATCGAAAACTGAAGTTAAATTTATAGCGGTTTCTAAGTTTACTTTTGTTATACAAACTTAATTATTCAGCACTTATTGTTGGTTCATATTTGAAGATGCAATAAAAAAAAAAAATATGAAAAAAATTGTATTCTTTGTTTTTTTTTTTGTACTGAACGTTACTCTTTCTTCGTATCCTATATAATGGGTGATTTTTTTGAGGTTAGGATTTTCATGCATTAGTATTTGACAGATCACGTGAGATTTCAGACATGGTGCCAAAGAGAAAGATGCTCAGTATGCTTCGACATTTCATCATGAATAGACTTACTAACGAGCAACGCTTGCAAATCATTGAATTTTATTACCAAAATCAGTGTTCGGTTCGAAATGTTCAAATGTGACAAATTTTGTTCAGTGATGAGGCTCATTTCTGGTTGAAAGGCTAAGTAAATAAGCAAAATTGCCGCATTTGGAGTGAAGAGCAACCAGAAGCCGTTCAAGAACTGCCTATGCATCCCGAAAAATGCACTGTTTGGTGTGGTTTGTACGCTGGTGGAATCATTGGACCGTATTTTTTTAAAGATGCTGTTGGACGCAACGTTACGGTGAATGGCGATCGCTATCGTTCGATGCTAACAAACTTTTTGTTGCCAAAAATGGAACAACTGAACTTGGTTGACATGTGGTTTCAACAAGATGGCGCTACATGCCACACAGCTCGCGATTCTATGGCCATTTTGAGGGAAAACTTCGGAGAACAATTCATCTCAAGAAATGGACCGGTAAGTTGGCCACCAAGATCATGCGATTTGACGCCTTTAGACTATTTTTTGTGGGGCTACATCAAGTCTAAAGTCTACAGAAATAAGCCAGCAACTATTCCAGCTTTGGAAGACAACATTTCCGAAGAAATTCGGGCTATTCCGGCCGAAATGCTCGAAAAAGTTGCCCAAAATTGGACTTTCCGAATGGACCACCTAAGACGCAGCCGCGGTCAACATTTAAATGAAATTATCTTCAAAAAGTAAATATCATGGACCAATCTAACGTTTCAAATAAAGAACCGATGAGATTTTGCAAATTTTATGCGTTTTTTTAAAAAAAAAGTTCTCAAGCTCTTAAAAAATCACTCGTTATATACAATGTTGGTGGATTTATCAAAAAAAAAAATTTATTACTATTATGTTTTATAAGCAAAATATGGTTTGCATCCAAAGAAAAAGTACTGAACGTTACCCATAGTTTTGTAAATTAATTGAAAAATATTTTTGTTTAAATAATAAGTTTTTGTTAAAACTTGATCTTAATTTTACTTGTAGGGTCTGTTTGGAAATATATGAAAGTTCCTAAACTGGTTTGGCTTTTCGGAAGTTAACAACACTGGAAAAGCAAAAACGATATAAAAAAGCTAAAACTTATAATTATATATGTAGTATTTTTAAGAATTATTATTATACCCTTCACCACAGGTGGAAAGGGTATATATAAGTTTGTCATTCCGTGTGTAATTTCTACAATATTCATTTCCGACCCCATAAAGTATATATATTCTGGATCCTTATACATAGAGAAGTTGATTAAGCGATGTCCGTCTGTCCGTCTGTCCGTCTATCCGTCTGTCCGTCTGTCCGTGTTAGTGTGGTAATGTCATTTGCCAAGGCACCAGAAGAGATACAAAAAATTTAAGCACACCAATCTGTCAGGCATAGTTTCGAAAATTTTGGTATTGCAATTCAGCAACATCGGATCATTCCTTTGGAGGCTACGGGCCAAAAACCACGCCCACCTATATTTTTTCACGTTTTTTCAGGTTTTTTTTTAAATTTTTTTCAGCTTTAATGATTCTGTTTTGCCTTTTTTTCTCAAATAAATATTAGACTGCGACAGGTAGATCGCAAAGAGTGCATACAGATCTCGGGGGATCAATAACCCCCTGCGAGGGGGTTATTTTGTTTGTTTTTAGATTGGTAGGGCTTTCCTGCTTTGATTTGTATAAGAGACCTTAATAGAAAGCAATACGCACAGAGGTAGCCAATGGACCCACAGGGTACCCACCGACAAATAGGAGCAGTTAAAAGGACCCCCCATGTGTCAATATGATGAAATTTTTTTTTTTTTTTGTAAGGACTTCTTTTTGCTTTAGTCATTCTAACTCAATATAGATTGGAGAAAGGTCCAAAATTTAACAAAAAAATTTCAATGAAATTTAAAAAAAAAAAATTTTAAAAAAATTTATTAAAAAAAAATTTTAAAATTTTTTTTCAAAAATATTTACAAAAAAATTTACAAAGCAATTTCAAAAAGATATTTTATAGAAAAATATTCGAAAAAAATTTTCCAAAAAATTTTCGAATAAAATTTTACAAAAAATTTTTAAAAAAACATTTTTACAAAAAATTTTTACACACAATTTTCGAAAAATTAAAACAAAAATTTCAATATTTCTTTGAAAATGAAAATCATGACTGTAACATAACATATATTTAATATTAAGAATAAACATATGTATGTATGTACGTGTGTATATAGAGTAACATATTTTTTTAAATGCGTTTGATTTTTAAAACCTAGGTGCATTAAACACATAGACATCGTCAGAATACCGACTACAAACTGTCAAAAATGAAACGTTGTGGCTGTCGTCAACTTAGGCTAATTTCTATTTTATTCAACAAAAGAAAATGTCACAAAATTACAAATTAAAAATTTTTATGCAAAAAAAAAAGTTTTGGAGGAAATATTTATAATTTTTTGAAAAAGTTTTTTAATTTTATAAAAGCAAAATAAGTATTTCTACAACAATGTCAGAGTTTACGATTTAGCTGTCGGCTTCAATATCATTAAGTAGCTGACAACACGGCGACAACAAACGGAATTTGTTTTCATTTGTCTTCTATTTTTTTAACTCATGAATAATGATTTTTTCTCATACGACTTTATTTAAGTAAAGAGTCAACAATATGGATAATGCAGTACATGTCTGTATAAATAAAATCACCATGGTGAAGGGTATAGAAGATTCGGCACGGCCAAATATAACACTTTTACTTGTTTTTTATTCATTTGTTTATTAAATTTGTACGCATATAAGCAGAAATCCAAAAATATTTAAATGGAGTGAGATGGCTCAAAAAGAAATATGTATGGGTTAGCATTTTGCTAGAGGTTTGGTTTATCGTTTCCATACAAACAAGTTCTATTGTTTTATAATATAAGAATAACATTAAAAATAAAATTTATGCGTTAGTATATTTTTGAACTATTATTAAAGTATTTTTTATTAACATTAATTGTTGTTATCTTTTTCTTTAAATATACTTATCCTCTTTCGACATTTTTATTAATTAAGCCAGGGTAACGTTCAATACACAAAACAGTTTTTATTGTTAAAACAATTTTAATTTATATTGTGTGGTTAAGGGCCGATGTTAAATGTGAACCACACCTAAACGTCAAGTTTATTCTGCATTTAATATGACATTTCGCAATTTCAGACTAACTCAATTTGAACCATGGAAAGACACACAATCGAGCAACGCTCGACAAATTTAGTGGCTGTGTTAACTCACGTGGTGGCGATGTCAATTGGCCGCCAAGATCATGTGATTTGACACAGTTGGACTTCTTTCTTTGGGGTTATATGAAAGAAAAGGTGTTTAACGATAAACCAGCAACATTTCAAGAGCTAAAGAATGAGATAATTCGGCACATTAATGGCATAGAACCAATTAGGCATAGAACCAATTACGCGGCGGCCATTTGGCCGATATTTTGTTCCATACATAATTGAACCATATCAATATTATCAAAATAAAATAATGAAAATAATTTCCTAAATAATTTGAGTGATAATCAACATCGGCCCATTAAATTTAACCACCTGAGCAATCAGTGAAATACGTATAGGAACTAGCTCTTTTTGCCCAACAAACAAATTGCATTTTTATTAAAAAACGTTATGGGTAATTAGCATAATATCAAAACTTAATTTATCCAAAAAATTGTTTACATATACATGCATTTTGTTTATGCATGCAAAGAAAAAACATGGTTTAGGTAACCATAATCTAAGAGCAACATGTTATGGTTGAATTATATGGTTATATTCAAACTATTTTATTTTAAACTATGACAATAATATTGTTGTCATTGGAACATATTATTGTCTTAGATAAAAATAACATTGTAGAATACAACCATAATTATGTTTATAATATAAACATACTATAATATAATTTGAAACATGTAAATGGTTATATGTGACAACGTATGATTATATGTATTTATAACTAACAAAACACAAATACACGAATATTTCCATTTAGAAACATAAATATTTTGATATTTTATGCTTACCTTTTTATATATTTGATTTTTCTTTTTAATTTAAAACTATCATTTATAATAAAAACCAAACTTATTAGTTGACAACAAATGTGTATTTAATGTTTTTACGGGTTTAGATGAACCAATAGCTCACACACATATTTCTGAACTGAAAAAAGGTCAAAACCAAAATATGTATTTGTAAAACCACACATTATTTCTTTATTTTTAGTCATACTTAACATACTATGTTTAATAATAATATATTATGGTTATAAATATAATTTTATTTTTAAATATTAAAAAAAATTTGGTTGTGGTCGAAATTTAATATGGTTCAAATCATTTTGAATGATTAACTGTTAACAAAAACCTGTGTATCGTGACCAAAGTATTGTTTAAAATAACTATAATTTGTTTACAGCAAACATGTATTGTTGCAGAGAACATAGTGTAGATGCCGTGACCATACAATAACCACGATTTTGCTTTGCGTGTGTACACAAATTAGTTCTATGGAAAAATCAGTTTTTTTATTTTTGTGGTTTTTGTTTCGAAAAGAAAAAAATTTTCTATACAAATCGACTTAATTATTTAGGACAGGTTTCTCTCAGCGAGATCTTTGTCGTTATTTAGAATTTTTATATCGTTTCTGTCAACCTAACCAGTCTCAGATTATAAAATACGAGATAATTGCATTCAATAATCTATCGTCAGTCGCTGAGAACCAAGTCTATTACCATCTTAAGCTCCCTCCCTCTTGATGATGTGTTTTTCTTTAATATTGGCATTTTACATTTTTATGTCTCTTAAGAAAATTTGAATTTAAAAACAGATAGAAAATTCTGCGCTTGATATCTAAAACCTTTAGAACTTTTTATTGATAATTTTGTTGTTAAAAAAAAAAAGTAAAAGGTTTTCGAGAGTGAGGGCCATCGCTATTCTAAAAATATTATATATCGCTATAAAGTTTACGATCTATACTTTAATACTGTATAAAAAAACGTTGGGCAATTTTGCGCCATTATTTTTTGCGATTTTTTCCAAATTTCACCTTTTTTCTGTTTTTGCTCATCTTGCATCTTGTAGATACGAGTAAGAAACATTTTTTTCGGTCATAAAATGGTTCAGGTGTCTAAGTGGTTTTAAATAAATTAATTTTTATTATTTTAAATTAAATTTATTGTTACTAATGTAAATTATTCATTATCTATACATATAATAAAACTGTGATTTTCTGCCTGTCTGTATTTTTGTGTTCGCATCACGTAAAAACTACTAGAAGAATTAAAATAAAATTTTATGGATTTATTAGTATCGTGTTTCATATAAAGGATATTTTTCCCCTCGTAAAAATATCTCATTACCAAGAATGACAGACAGAAAACAACTAGTGAAAGTACGCAATTTTACCGATTCGATGGTACGGCAAACTTGGCAGCAACTTTTATTTTTCGCAGCGGGTAACTTAAAACACTATTTGTTGAATTGGTTTGAAATTGTACTTTGCAATGCAAATACTTTGTTTAATAATTTATTTTTAATCACTATAACTTTGCTTTATATTGTTATGTCAAATGTAAAAATAAATTATTTTTTCATTCGCTCAAAAATTCTTCATGGAAATAAATACATTTTATAATAAAATCTAGAATAGTATTATTCTTTGGCTATATACCTGGTTTATATAAAAGCAAGACTTCCAACAGGTTATGGGCCTATGAGTCAGTGTGTATAGTCAAATAGTGTGGACAAAGTGGGAAGGAAGAAATAACATATTCGAAGTGAGTTCCGGATTTCAAATTGAGAAATTGGATTCAAATAATTATGAATAGGACGCTGCGAAGTCGGGGCACAGCTAGTTATGAATAAATTAATTATTCTCAGATAAATCAAAAATTATAAAGTAATAAATTACAAAAATGACTTTTATTAATATTATTCTCTTCGACATTAAAGCTTAAGAACGAATATTTTTTTGGAAAATAGCAAAAAAAAAAAGAAAATAAAAAAATTCACATGTACTTTTCGGGGGGTGTGATTGAAGTGATACTTCCCCCTGCCCATGAAAATTTAATAATTTAATTTTATAGGTATTAAGGCGTGTGTAATGATTTTTTTTTATAATTACATTATTTTTACAAATAATAATAATTTGCATTAGCATGTAGCGTTTATTCATTCATACTATTGATGTATTTTATGTTTATTAAAATAATACCTTACAGTTTTGAGTTACTTCTTTTATTATCTGACTTATCATAAATTTTTATTTCTATTTTTAAAAGTCTCAATAAAATTGAAATTGAAAATATTTTATGTCCCCATCCACAAAAGGGGCAGGGGCGGAAAATGGCATTTTATAATCTTAAGGGATAAAGTTTAGATTTTTAAATATTCGCTGACTATAAAAGTTGCATTTGCTAAACAAAAGTAAGGGAAAGTTTAAAAAAAAATGAATTTTTCAGAGGTAGTATTAGTTCTTCTAAGGGGAACTCTTTTCTCGTTGGTCCGATTTTTTTTTATTTTATTAACAGCCTATGACCATAAGAGATTTGTCTGTCAAGTTTCACAAAATAAATTTTCAGAGCCAATATAAGCTAAAAAAGTCATGTCCGCCTAGATTGGCATAACATCCGTATGTGCGATGAAGCGAATTCAATGGGTTTTCTTCAACTAAAAATGCTCAACGTGCCCGAAGAAGTTTTCGCTTTGAAAAAAGATTTGTTCTCTTCAAGCACAAAAAGTAAAACGCATGTGAAATATATTTAAGAACGCATTTTTTATACATTATTTTTTCTAAAAAATTCAAGCATAGTTTTCATACAAGCTTTATTTCAATCTAAAATGACATATCAGTTTACTCTCGCATTAATGTTTCGCTCTCTATGCATGAAAATAATGCTATTATAATACTACGGCTTTTTGTTTGTCTAAATACCATTAAACAAAAAGGCTTGTTCGCAAATTCTAAAAAAAAAATTACAGGGCAAAATTTGATTTTCTTGGAAATTTTTTAGAAGGATTTTAGGAATGTTTGATTTGGGGTTATCAATATCAATAACTTGATCTGATTTTAGTAACTATATGTTTAATATTTCAATGAAAATGATGACCATGCAAAGTGTTTGTAAAAAGCAAATCATTGCCTCACGAAAATTGCAATATGACAATGAAATTTTATTATTTGCAGGTATTAATTTTAATTTAAGACACCACAGTAATTACGAAATGTAAAAACCCACCTGTCCCTATTGGTGAACCATTTATTATCGCTTATTATTTTATTTCTCTTACAGACGTTGAGTTCCCTTTGATTTACTTCGTAATCAATTCTGCACATTTTGATGTATTTTATTATGTGTGCTGATTTGAAGCATTTGCACGTGTATGTGTTGATTGAAGGGCAAATTAAATTCATCATAAAATTAATTTTTATCTCCTCACTATACAGTTTCAAAAATCTTTTCATCAATATAAAAATGAACCATCATTATTATCGTCACCATCACTGAACTTTGTCTTTAGCTTTTGCACTGGAAAAAAAGACAACCTGATTTTTGAATGTAGAATTGTCGCACGTTGTAAAATAAAAAATTTAAAAATATCCACAATTTAAAAATCTACATACATACATACGTATGTATGTATGTACGTATGTATGTATGTATATTGAATTTTTTATTTTTGTACAGGCTTTAGATATATACGAAATGCGACTTTAGAAAATCTCTGCAGAATAAAGCTAACGGGGCAAATCATGCCATCTTGGTTTCCAGTTTACTTAATCTCCTCGAAAAATACTGGTGTGCTTTTGTTAAAAAAGATAACACTACATGCAATGCTTTTCGCTCGTCTGTAGAAAACACCCAGAGTCTTTGGTGGGCATCGAACACGCAACCCCCAGTCTGATAGAATAGAGCTCTACTAATCAGTATATGGAGGCAATCGCTTAAACATAATGTACGTTTCGGTAGAAAAGAAGTTGGTTATAACTGATCTCTATCGCTCGCCATTGATGGAAATAAAAGAGCCATCTTCGTTTTCGAAAGTGTACGGAAAAAGGATTCCTCCTTAAACTTGCACCGAACGTAACTTTTATAAATGCAATGCCTCCTGTATGTCAACTCCTTTTATCTGTAAGGAAAAAAATTTTCTTACTGTGTATACCATTCTTAAACGTATATTTTTTCAAGTGCAACGTTAGAGAACATAACCCAAGCCAATTTACTACGTATAACTAATATATTCTTTTAAAGAATAATAGCAAAGATTTTCATCAAACGTGCTTTCGAGCGATTAAGGAATTTAAGTTAAATTCATTTTCAATTTCTTTAATAATTCCTTGGATAAATGTTATCACATTAGAATGGGATCAATAGATTTTAAATTTAAACACACGTTCATACACACTTACATTTATATAAATCTTATTTAAAATCTTATTTAAATTCTTTTATTTAAAGTTAAATACTGCAACACTTAGAAGTTCTCTAGTATTTCTATGACACAGGTGTTCGGTTTGATTGTATAAACACAACAACTGCAGACAAACTTATGAGTTTTTATATCCGTAAATCTATATAATGGGTGATTTTTTTGAGGTTAGGATGTTCATGCATTAGTATTTGACAGATCACGTGAGATTTCAGACATGGTGCCAAAGAGAAAGATGCTCAGTATGCTTTGACATTTCATCATGAATAGACTTACTAACGAGCAACGCTTGCAAATCATTGAATTTTATTACCAAAATCAGTGTTCGGTTCGAAATGTTCAAATGTGACAAATTTTGTTCAGCGATGAGGCTCATTTCTGGTTGAATGGCTACGTAAATAAGCAAAATTGCCGCATTTGGAGTGAAGAGCAACCAGAAGCCGTTCAAGAACTGCCCATGCATCCCGAAAAATGCACTGTTTGGTGTGGTTTGTACGCTGGTGGAATCATTGGACCGTATTTTTTCAAAGATGCTGTTGGACGCAACGTTACGGTGAATGGCGATCGCTATCGTTCGATGCTAACAAACTTTTTGTTGCCAAAAATGGAACAACTGAACTTGGTTGACATGTGGTTTCAACAAGATGGCGCTACATGCCACACAGCTCGCGATTCTATGGCCATTTTGAGGGAAAACTTCGGAGAACAATTCATCTCAAGAAATGGACCGGTAAGTTGGCCACCAAGATCATGCGATTTGACGCCTTTAGACTATTTTTTGTGGGGCTACGTCAAGTCTAAAGTCTACAGAAATAAGCCAGCAACTATTCCAGCTTTGGAAGACAACATTTCCGAAGAAATTCGGGCTATTCCGGCCGAAATGCTCGAAAAAGTTGCCCAAAATTGGATTTTCCGAATGGACCACCTAAGACGCAGCCGCGGTCAACATTTAAATGAAATTATCTTCAAAAAGTAAATGTCATGGACCAATCTGACGTTTCAAATAAAAAACCGATGAGATTTTGCAAATTTTATGCGTTTTTTTTTAAAAAAAAGTTCTGAAGCTCTTAAAAAATCACTCGTTACTTATGTTTGTAGGTGTTTTTCTACAAGTGACAGCATAAAGTAATTTTAACTTCTTAAAGATTATTTGTCTATTATTTGTCTTAGAATGTCTGCTAAAGCAAGAACACATAAAGAACTCTTGATTTTGATTTTGTTGTCACAAACAGATGTTAGTTCTTGATAAGAGCCAACAACAACAATAATAATAAAATCTGATTTTTTTAAGCGTTAAGCTGAAGTTAAGTCCAGGCATATATACAGATATACATATGAACGAGTATAAAATGAAGTTGAACAAAAACAATTGTGTTGTTGAAAGCTATGTTAGAGGCCAAATTCATGAAAAATATTTATGTTTTGTTTTATATTATATTATCGTGTAAGGATAGTGTGGCTTCCAGGACGAGATGTCCCATCAATGTGCAAGAAACAGTTCGAGAATGCACGTGGTAAATGTGGTTCGCTAAAGAAAACGACTCAAGGATGGTCTACTTTAACCTATTACAGATTGCATAAAATTCTTTGGCCCTGAATCGACAGGAGTAGCCTACTAGGATTTGAGAGAGTACTGGAATTCTATATGTTCAAGTTTTTTTATTGGCCTTTTTCACCATTTCCGTTATTGCCTTGGAAATAAAATGAATTAAATTGTATAACCAATACGAATTTATTTCTATATACCTTTTCGAAATTTGTACCACTGTTTTGGTGATAAAACAAAAAAAAAACCAAGTGATTTATATTAGATGTATGACCAAAATTTTTTAATAAGGAGATAAAAAACTTAAATATTAAACGTTTTAGCACGTATTGGCACAAACAGTTTTTTAAGGCAAAAACTGGGGTCTTTATCTTTACCACTACGTAATAATTTTTACAGAATGCATCCGATAACTCTTTTAAAATACTTGTTGTATTTAAAAAATATCCATTCTTTGAACAAATAATAAAAATAAAAAAGTTCTACACTAGTTAACAACTTAAGTTCTAAGAATTTAGTTAAATACCTAAGGCTGCTGGAATCCATTGAAAACAAGTTAGAGTGCTATATTCTCGCGTGATGAATCTTATATACCCTACACCACAGTAATTTTATTTATGCATACAAATTTAAGTATACACCAGAGACTAACAAAAAGTACTTATTAAATAAATGTAGTTAAGTATTTACACATATTTTTGGGTATTAGTTATACCTATACTTATAACACAAAAAATACCTACACATACGCATTTGCAGTTAAATAAGTATGGGTGTACTCAATACTTATAACAAACATTATTTATACACAACGAACTTAAAAATGTATACGTAAAGCATGTATGAGTACAACTGTTTGTAGGTAGATAATGTGATGAGTATCTGTCATACCCATACTTATACCTAATACTTACAAGTATGGAAAAGTAGTTATAATACTCTAAGTATACTTATAAGTAAAACAACTACTTTTAGGAATTGTGTGTATAAAACGGTGTATGATGTTTGGCAATATTTTTTTATAACCGAACATTGGTTAAGTATGGAAAACCAAAATTATTAGGATGAAGGAATGATCGTATTTTTAAATTGTGAAATAATTAATACATATAGTTATATATATATATTTATAAAATACTCTAAGTATACTTAGTATACTTAGAGTATTTACATACTTGTACTTATTCCCACTCTATACTTACAAGTATGGGTATAGCCAATACTTTATCCAACTTTTGCTTATACTTGGTTGTATTGCGAAAAATAATGAACAAGTATGCGAACACTTATTCTCTGCCTATACTTGTAGTTATTTAAGTTGAAATTGATATGAGTATGTGTGTATGGTATGTTGTTTGAGCTGTAGCTATACACATTTATACATGTTTTGCCTCAGATCTATATATATATAAAGCACAAAATGTGTTTGTTTGTATGTTTGTTTGTCGAAAAGCTATAGCTGCCTACACCAATGAACCGATCTTTCTGAAATTTTCACAGTTTGTTATTAGATACACGGATGGTAAAATAGGGTACTTATTTTTTTGATATTCGACGTGGGCGTGGCATCTCCCATACAAAGTAAATATTTATCATCGTGTTTCTTGGTAGCAGTATAAAGTAGCACCTTGAAATTTTTCACCAGTAACCTCTATATTAACGTACATAGTTTAGAGAAAGATGGACTGCAGTGGAATAGCGGGAGTGGTACCTCCCATACAAAGTGAAAAATTATTATCTGTATCTAGAGAACTACACTAGCTAGCGCCTTGGACTTTTGCACCAATAACCGCCATATTAACGTACATAGTTTAGTTAAACACAGACTGGAATGGAATAGCGGGTGTGGTACCTCCCATACAAAGTGAAAAATTAATCTCCTGTCCCTAGAGAACTGTACTAGCTAGCGCCTTGGAATTTTGCACCAATAACCGCCATATTAACGTACATAGTTTAGCTAAACACAGACTGGATTGGAATAGCGGGAGTGGTACCTCCCATACAAAGTGAAAAATTATTCTCCTGTCCCTAGAGAACTGTACTAGCTAGCGCCTTGGAAATTTGCACCACTAACCGCCATATGAACGTACATAGTTTAGCTAAACACAGACTGGATTGGAATAGCGGGAATGGTACCTCCCATACAAAGTGAAAAATTATTATAAAATCTAGAGAACTGCACTAGGTAGTGCAGTTCTGTAGGAGGCATACACTAAAAATTTACAAACTGTAATAAAAACGTTGTTCGCCTTATATACAAGTCTAAAAAATAAACCTAAAAATTAAAGGGTGTTCCGATAGTGGTGTTATTTTGATTTATAAGGCCTAAGTTTTGAATCATAACAGGTAGAATCTTGAAATTTTTACAGAAGGTGTATAATTTTGGTCGCTATAGCAACAAATACTAAAACTTATAGGGTGTTCCGAGAGAGAGGTGTTATTCACGAATATATGCTTATTTCTTGAACTGTAGGAGGAATTCACTAAAAATATGCAAGCACTAAATCAAAATTAGTTCGCTATATAAACAAGTCTGAAAAAATAAACCTAAAAATTAAAGGGTGTTCCGATAGTGGAGCGATTTGCATGTATAAGGCCTAAGTTTTGAACCTTAATAGGTAGACTCTTGAAAATTATACCAAAGGTGTATAACTATGGCCGCTATAGCAAAAAATATTAAAACTTATAGGGTGTTCCGATAGAGAGGTGCTATTTACGAATATGTGTTTATTTCTTATAAACAGTAATTAAAACATAGTTCGCTTTATAATTTTAATACTTATAAAGTAAAAGTAATTATTTCAGTTTTGCTTTTATATTTTTTTTATTTAAATAAAATTAAAATTCCCAATATAATTTCATTTCTTTTTGATATAAAACCATGAAAATAATTGCATAAAATATTTCAGTTTTCCCTTTTTTGGTCACATTTATATAGATTTATGTATGTGTGCAGTAGTATTTATTTCCCATGTTTATTTGTATGTGTTAAAAAACGTATTGCCAATTAAAATATACCCAGTCAGCGAAATTCTTAACTGCGTGTAACGACGGAAGGACAAGAATACGACAGCAAACGTTTTATACTTTTGTAATTTTGCCATTATGGAAAAGGTTTTAATTGAAATGAAAACGTATTTCACGCTTTCAGCCAACTCCTTCATCGCCTGTTACATGATAACTAAATAATGAAAATGAAAATTTTTCCTTACATTCATGGTAGCTTTTTTGTGAGGGGTGAGAGTAAATAAGAATGCAAAATATGTATAAAGAAAATTATTAGAATTTCTATGTTATAGGATGACAAAGAACGAAGTGATAAGATGCTACCTCGTATTAATATTCAAGGGAGAGCTGGAAAATAATATAAATTAAAAATTTTACAAAGACAATGTTTGTCCTTTTTTTAAAATTAATTATAATTCTAACCAACAATTGGGGTATTCAAACGGTGCCTTATCGAGTCATATTGTCATTATGTCATAATATTTTAAAACAGTTTTAAACAATTGTTATTGGTTTGTGTGTAAAAAAGTCATAAAAAATTAAGACTTTTCTACATATGTTTATTGTTTTGTCATAAATTGGCAAAAGAATTCGGAGTTAAGTGGTTAAAGCTATTAAGTTAAGCCGGCGATGGTAAAAAAAAGCTGCTGCCAAAAAAATCGAAAAGCAGAAATTATTATTAAAAATAAATAAATTAATTAAAAATAACACTCTAAATTACAATGGTCGTTCACAGCAGTCATATTTTTTTCATTTTATTATTTTATGACATATGACTTTAGAACGACCGTTTGAATACCCCAATTAAGTGTTGACATCATAAATCCACAGAATTATTAAAACTAAGTTTTACCAGTGCTGGGAATTATTTATTTTTATGGTTGTTGTTGTCATTTTGAATTTATCTCTCTGGTGTTCGGCTAATACAGCCAATATCCCTCCTTCTTAATCGAATATAATCACGATGGCTTAGGATGCTACGGAATAGCGGACCTTTTTTAAATACATTGCCGCATGTTTCGCAACAAATAAAAAAGGGTCCAGGATCAATGTTTTCTACGTTTTCCTCAGAACCTAAACTGATGGTTTAGAAGACACAGAAAAAAATATTTTATATAAAATTTTTACAAAATATTTCATATAAAATTTGTACATAATTTTCGATAACATTTTAGGAAAAATTTTACAAAAAAATTTCGATACAATTCTTACAAAAAATTTTCGATAAAATTTAAAAATTAATAATTGCCTATGTCTTTATATTAATAATGAAATTGAAAATCATAATCATAAAAAAATTTAAATATAATTTTTCCAAAGAATTTTCGATAAAATTTTTCCACTAAATTTTCGATAAAATTTTTCCTAAAAATTTTCGATATAATTTTTCCTAAAAATTTTTCGAAAAAAAATTTTACAAATTTTTCCTAAAAATTTTTCGAAAAAAATTTAAAAAAAAATTTTTGATAAAAATTTTACAAAAACAAATTCGATTAAAATTATACAAACAAAATTCGATAAAAAATTTACAACAAAATTTTCTATAAAAAATTTACAACAAAATTTTCTATAAAAAATTTACAAGAAAATTTTCAATAAAAAATTTACAACAAAATTATCTATAATTTATTTACAACAAAATTTTCTATAAAAAATTTACAACAAAATTTTCTATAAAAAATTTACAACAAAATTTTCTATAAAAAATTTACAACAAAATTTTCTATAAAAAATTTACAACAAAATTTTCTATAAAAAATTTACAACAAAATTTTCTATAAAAAATTTACAACAAAATTTTCTATAAAAAATTTACAACAAAATTTTCTATAAAAAACTTAGAACAAAATTTTCTATAAAAAATTTACAACAAAATTTTTTATAAAAAATTTACAACAAAATTTTTTATAAAAAATTTACAACAAAATTTTTTATAAAAATTTTCAACAAAATTTTCTATAAAAGATTTACAACAAAATTTTCTATAAAAGATTTACAACAAAATTTTCTATAAAAAATTTACAACAAAATATTCTATAAAAAATTTACAACAAAATTTTCTATAATTTATTTACAACAAAATTTTCTATAATTTATTTACAACAAAATTTTCTATAAAAAATTTGCAACAAAATTTTCTATAAAATATTTGCAACAAAATTTTCTATAAAAAATTTGCAACAAAATTTTCTATAAAAAATTTGCAACAAAATTTTCTATAAAAAATTTGCAACAAAATTTTCTATAAAAAATTTGCAACAAAATTTTCTATAAAAAATTTGCAACAAAATTTTCTATAAAAAATTTGCAACAAAATTTTCTATAAAAAATTTGCAACAAAATTTTCTATAAAAAATTTGCAACAAAATTTTCTATAAAAAATTTGCAACAAAATTTTCTATAAAAAATTTGCAACAAAATTTTCTATAAAAAATTTGCAACAAAATTTTCTATAAAAAATTTGCAACAAAATTTTCTATAAAAAATTTGCAACAAAATTTTCTATAAAAAATTTGCAACAAAATTTTCTATAAAAAATTTGCAACAAAATTTTCTATAAAAAATTTGCAACAAAATTTTCTATAATATAGCACTATTACGTGTTTTTATTTTTGTGATTTTAGGGTTAGAGATTTTGTAGCTTTCACGCACGAGTGATGTCTTGGCTTACCTATGATATCTTGGCATACTTCTAGGATCTACATTTCATAATACAACAAATTAACTAGTTGTATATAAAACCAAAATTTGTGCAACTATTTGAATGAGATAGGGATTGCTTTATTGGGAACACATTTGGCACCGTATACAAAGAAAAGGACCTAACGGAAGTTCATCGAAGGATGAAGGATTTTTTAACTGTGGTAAAATTTACCTCATTATATAGCCCTATACGAGTATTAAGCTGCAATGAAGTTTGCTTTCTTTAGCATATAATATTGGAATTAGAGCTAGATGATTTTATTATGACAATTCATGAATCAATACATAATTTTATAAAAAATTAGTGTAGCGTGTTTAAGACAATGAAGTTGGAAAACTTTGATTTACAATTTCAGCAAATGTTTGAAACACAAACGGATATTGTTTGTCTTAACATAGTCGAACGATAAAATAGATTTTTCTATAGACCATGCAAAACTTGAAAGAAAAAGCAACTAGGACTTCAATAAAACAAACACAATTCATCGATTGAGTTGTAAAGCTTAAAACTCAAATATTTCATAAAAGGTTTAATTGAAACAATTTTTTAAAGCGATGATATCTATCCCTTTGCTTGAAGTAAAATTGATTATGGGTAAATTTTCGTTAAGGCCTAAAAGTTTTCTTCTCTTTTTTATATAAATATTACAAACTTTTACTTGCTAAAATTATTTCCAACAAACATACAAACCCATTGTAAGCTGAAACAAAAAACTCTTAAGAAATTCAATTTAATATTCCAATTTTCTTTATTGTTAAGAAGTGTGTTAAAAATACATAAAGAAAATAAAGTTTTGTTAAAGAAAATTGGCTATTAGCGCCTAATTTTTGTAGCCAGCAGGTAAATGTGTTTGCTCTAATACCGCCTGAAAATAGACAATGAATTTGTTAGATATTTTGTAGCCCAAATTTATGCTTAATAAAAGTAAATGTTTTTTTCTCTTCTGCTTTTAACTTTAATTGCCATTTAAATGGGATACACTTAAAAAAGAATTACAACTTATTTTTCATTTTATTTTCTCCTTTTTACATTTTTAACATTTTTTTGCCAGCTTGGGGCTAATGAAATTGAAATATGCAACCAGCCAAAAACTGAAAACTTTGCAAACAGAATTTCGCACCAAAACGTTGTATACTTTTAGACATAAAATATAGGAGCTACAGCCCAACAAATATACTTTCTCTTCGAAATATTGTAGCTGCAGCCAAAAGGAATATTTGGGAGTGTAACGATACACAATAAGTAAAAGCGCGTTGTGGCAGTCCAAGCATCAAAACACACCGACACTACTATGCTATGGATAGCCTTCTATTGCTTTTGGCCTAATAGCAATGGTATTATACGAATTCAAAAAGGGGCCACAATAGGGATAACATTTATTTGCCTTAGCAAACATCATTTTGTTTTTTTCTGGAAAAGGACACAAGGTACCTTATGTCCTTTTACTTATTGTCATTCGTTGTTTTAAAGAAAGAAAAAGACATCCGATTAACAAAAGTGTTGACAACAATTTACAAACTTGTTTTATTATTTCTCATTTTTAGTCGTACCTTTGTGTGTGTTTGCAATAAAAATAACCCTTTTCTCGCTATTCCCATCTTCTTTATTTTCGTAGACTGTGAGATCTCCAACGACACCCAAAGCTGTTATCTAAAAAGGATTCACTTTTCTTCGCTTTTAGTTGTTATTTTTTTTTTCAACGAAAATTTATTGCATTCGCGATAATTTAAATAAGAAAATAACAATTTTCTTTTCGCTGAAATTAATGTAGAACAATAAACAATTAAATCTTAATAAAATGGATTTAACGACGGAGTGTAAATAATGTATATGTGAGTATAATTTCGAAAATTAAATCTAAACTGCAATATCACTCCTTAAGGCATTTTTTATGGTTGATGTTGTCCCTAAGGAAATATTAAATAAATTTTTGAAAATAAATATGTTTGGTTGGTTGTTTGGCTGCTGGCTACTCACAAGTTTACAAGTAGAATCAAACGATTCTGTTGTGGCAAAGTACCAATTGACATGTCAAAATAATACCGTCGCATTATAATATTTTTTAAGTTCACCTAGACTGGTTATTGATAACTTCGAAGGGTCATCTAAGAAATTTGGACCTTGATAATTCAGTAGGATCATCGAAGAAGAATTAAATGTCCAACATTTACACAAAAGGTAAATGATGTTTTCCCTTTACCATGTACCCCGCACCAACGACAGTGCACTGTGAGTAGTGAAGAGATGTTCTTCCTGTTCCTATTAAGAAGTTGCTCCGAATGCTATTCATTCTGATACGGTCGTTTGCCAAACGACCTGATAATTCTCCAATTTGCACCTCTTTACCTCAGCTGTGTTAATATGTTTCTAACAGTGTCGTTATCGCATTTGAGACGAACAAAGTAAAGCCAGCCCTATTCAATCTATCGTACCATTCATTACCAGAAATAAAAATCACTATGAACAGTTACCTGTTTTGTAAAACTTATTTTATAAATGAAGTGTTACGAATTAGAATATATTTAGAGAAATTTCTTATATCTTGAACGTGTACTCCAAACCAGTGCTAGAATGTGATTCAAAACTTAACAGATCTGCCTCGGTTGATGATGTAACATTAATATAGATTAAGGGACACAAAGGCACAGTTAAGAATGAAGCAACAGGACAACTATCAAAAAGGGGATCTGCTGTGACCAGAACCCAGATTAGCACTGGGTAATGGCATAATGCGAGCTAAGGTCCTACACTGGGTGAACTCAATAAACCCGGAAAGGTGGAGGGAGGCCACTACTTATAGGCAGACTCGAATTGTACCTTAATAGGCCATGTGGGTAGGAAGGCTAGTAAGGAGCTCATATATAAATGACAGGTCATGGAAACTTTAAGTATCATCTAGCCAAGATAAAAATCGAAGATGATTTTTGTAGACTGTGCCGGAAAGAGACTGCGACGGCAGCGCACATTGTGTTTGAATATCTAGCACTGGCTAGCGTAAATCTTGGGATGACTTGTAGAACCTTGTTAAATATGGATGACATGGGGGACCTAAGCCTTGAACAAATGCTAGCAATTACTAGAGACAGCGTGATGAGAAAGAAGGCCGATAGTTAGCAGTCGGCAGTCTGAAATCACTAAAGTTAAGATTAAAGGCTCGTTTTTTATACAACCTCTACGAAACTTTTTGCTTGTCTGCAGAAAACACCCAGAGTCTTTGTCGGGAATCGAAACCGCAACTTCCAGACAGAAAGTCTAGCGCTCTACCAATCGGTCTATCGACGTTGTAGCACGTGACTCGAGTAAGGTTGCCGTTAAATACATTTCGCTTACCTACAATCATAGAGGACTGAAGGTCGAAAAGGGACCCATTAAAGAAGTAGTTTGATATGATATTTCCCCTATATTAATAATAATAGTAATAATTCATTTAAATTTAAATCTAATTTTAATATGAAAATTTATAAAAAAAAAATAGATTAACAAATTATAAAAAATTAATAAAAAAACAAAAGACCAGTTCGAAAGATATTTTAGTTTAGCGATTTCATTGGCTGAACCATCACTAAATCGACTTTCCAATGGGTGTTTTTTATAGAGGTATAGAACTTTAAATTGCAATAAAACAACGATGGATTATTCGATTGACATGAATGTTATTTATCCGAAAGATATTCTTGCGGCATTACATTTTAAATATGATTTCTGGCATATGACCGCCACGGCTGGCGCGGATGTAGTCCAATCTGGACGTCCAATTTTCGATGACTTTTTTCAACATTTGTGGCCGTATATCGGCAATAACACGGCGAATGTTGTCTTCCAAATGGTCAGGCGTTTGTGGCTTATCCGCATAGACCAATGACTTTACATAGCCCCACAGAAAGTAGTCTAGCGGTGTTAAATCACAAGATCTTGGAGGCCAATTCACAGGTCCAAAACGTGAAATTGCACTATTGCACTATTTGCAAGCGCTGTTCAGGCGTGAGTCTATTCATGATGAATTTCCAAACCAAACTGATAATATATCACTTGACAGCTGTTAAATCGGTCGCCATCTTGAAAAGTAATGCCAACTTAAAGTTCTAAACCTCTATAAAAAACACCCTTTACATGGATACAGAATATCTGTATACATTTTATGGGGTCAGAAATAAATATTGTAGAAATTGCAAATGGAATGACAATCTTATATATCGACATGGTGAATGCAATAGCCTGTATGTCACTAAATCATACTTTTGCAAGAAAGACAAAAAACTGAATATTTCTGAGAACCAAAACAAACATGCTGCACATTTGTCATATTGCAGTAGTGCGCAAAAGCTCTCTTCTGATTGCCTGAACGGCATGAGATAAATTGCAGTTGTAGGAGCCCCAATTTTGGTTACAACGCTACAATAAAACCAAATTAAATTTTTTTTGACATACAGCCTATTACATTTACCACGACGATATAATCTTTTTAACTTCGGCGAAGGTTATAATAAAACCGAAAACGTAGTACTTTTTCGTTTAGACGAACTACATCTTGAAGATATCATTTAATTACTTTTGAAATTGTCTCTGAAGAATGATCTGCAAATTTAATTCGTGTACGTCACATTAAGGTTACCAATTGCGCAATATATGAAATTATTGATTCCAAAACTGACTTTGCAAAAATATTTACCAATTTCTAAAAATAATTTCCTTAGGACCGATAATTACTTCATTATCTACAATAAATAAATAAAACACAATAAAAATTAAACCTATTTTGCGATTAATTTATATAAATGTGCGAATGATATATTAATGCTACAGCTGAAGAATCTATACATATAATAAAAAATTAACTGTCTGTGGTCATATCACGTAAAAACTACTTAATGGATTTTATCAAAATTTTGTGAGGAGGAACTTTCGTATCCTGATTTATAGGATTTTCTTTTTCCGCAAAAAATATGCGATTTCCAAGAGAAAGTGAAGAAAAAGCAGTAAAAGTTGGCCGATATGTTTTACCGAGTTAAAGGTACTGCATACTTTAAGGCAACTTTTATTTTTGAAAGCGGGATATTTTAAACACGGTTGTGCAACAGATTGCGCTGTTTTAAAACAATGACAAAATCTGAATTGAAAGCAGGATATTTTAAACACGGTTGCGCAACAGATATGCCAAATAGCCAATTGAATAAAATTTGTATTTGATTTATATTTTTACTTTGTGAAATTACATTGTTTTGTTATTAAAATATTTTAAGCACATTTTACAGAGCTTTACAAAAATTTTTAGAATTTTAAGATTTCAACCAGGTATGGGCACCTTTATATAAAGTAAACAAGTAAGAGTCTTAAAAGTTGGTGTGGATTACTTTCAAAGCAAATTAAAAAAAAAAATATTGTCAGGAACACACAACGTGTGTGGGCACATGTAGTTTAAATATATGTATGTCATAAATGAGTAGGCATATTTTAACAAAATTTTAATGTTTTAAAAGAAAAGCCAAAAAGTAATTGTCTGTAATATTATTGCAGCTTTATGTACATACATACAAACATACATACATACATACATACATACATACATACATACATACATACATACATACATACATACATACATACATACATACATACATACATACATACATACATACATACATACATACATACATACATACATACATACATACATACATACATACATACATACATACATACATACGTCTGTATGTGACTCGTTGTGGTTGTGATTGGTTTTTCTAAGATAATGTTAATAATACTTTTCCTTATTCTTTAAATAAAATGTCACTTCGTTGTCGAATAAATGAAGATTTTAATAAACCATTTCTAAAAGTTTTAAATGATTAAAGAAAATTGTAGTAAACAACAATTAGACAATAACTAAAGGGTGTTTTTTATTGAGGTATAGAACTTTAAGTTGCAATAAAACAACGATGGAATATTCGATTGACATCAATTTTATTTATCCGAAAAATAATCTTGTGGCATTACATTTTATATACGATTTCTGGCATATGACCGCCACGGCTGGCGCGGATGTAGTCCAATCTGGACGTCCAATTTTCGATGACTTCTTCCAACATTTGTGGCCGTATATCGACAATAACACGGCGAATGTTGTCTTCCAAATGGTCAAGCGTTTGTGGCTAATCCGCATAGACCAATGACTTTACATAGCCCCACAGAAAGTAGTCTAGCGGTGTTAAATCACAAGATCTTGGAGGCCAATTCACAGGTCCAAAACGTGAAATTAGGCGGTCACCAAACGTATCTTTCAATAAATCTATTGTGGCACGAGCTGTGTGACATGTTGCGCAGTCTTGTTGAAACCACATCTCCTGGACATCATGGTTATACAATTCAGGAAGGAAAAAATTAGTAATCATGGGTCTATACCGATCACCATTGACTGTAACGTTCTGGCCACCATCGTTTTTGAAAAAGTATGGACCAATGATTCCACCAGCCCATAAAGCTCACCAGACAGTCAGTTTTTCTGGATGTAAAGGTGTTTCGACATGCACTTGAGGATTACCTTCACTCCAAATGCGGAAGTTTTGTTTGTTGACGTAGCCATTCAACCAGAAGTGTGGTTCATCGCTAACCAAAATTCGCTTATGAAAATCGGGAACAACGGTAATCTCGTTTTGGGCCCATTCGACGAAACTACGCCTTACTGTTCAGGCGTGAGTCTATTCATGATGAATTGCCAAACCAAACTGAGAATAAATCACTCGACAGCTGTTTAATCGGTCGTCATCTTAAGAAGTAATGCCAACATAAAGTTCTATACCTCTATAAAAAACACCCTTCACATGGACATGTTTGATTTTTTACAGCTACATACACAATCGATCAGATGATTAGGAGCACTTAAATTTCTCTTTTTAGCAGGATATATTTTTTTAAACTCTTTGTCGACAGCTAAATTTTACTACCAAGTACCAACGTATTTTACAAATCGATGTCTATCGTACACAACAATAAAAAGATTTGAAAACTATAAAACGAATTACAAAGAAATAAATCCAACTCCAACCGAAAAGAGAAAATCTTGAGAATTCATTCAAACCCATATCTGTCAGCACCAAACGCAGTTAACAAGCTTGTATTACAGGCAAGTATCTCATGGTAAAAAGAGCTATTGCGACCGGTAAATACCTGAAATTTTACACATAAACATTATAATTTCCTAGAGAGCTTAAGGGGTCACGTAAATTATTGACGTACTTTGAATTTAAATTCTGATAGCTCAGACAACTTCAATTATTATTTCCACTATATCAGAAGAGCTGCTTTTAAATCGCCATAGCAGCCGAGAGGGTGGAGTTATGCTACTATAAACTATTAGAATTTTATAGTGTAAAAATGCCTAGACAAACTCACAAGACTCTGTTATAATCACCTTTCCCTGAAGTAATTGCTATTTTTGGATAATGTAATGCTCATATAAATAATGCCAGATTTGTAAAAGAATTTATTTCAACCCAAAATGTTCGTCTTCTTAATAGAAAAAAAAAAAATTAAAAAGACGTGGCCCACGAAAAAAAACCGGAATCTATGTGGTTCTAATCATCTGATCGAGAGTGTACATCCATTTTGAAATCATTTATTTTGAATGCCATAAAGAATATTTAATTATTTATTTCCATTATAAATTTAATTTATTTTCATAAGATATTCATCTGTATAGAAATATGTTGTGTGTAAATAATTTTATAAAGAAAAACTTATTTATTATTCATAACAAGAAATTGAATAAAAACAATAAGAGCATTGAAAAATAGAAAATAAAAATATGAATTTTAGTTGTATCTACTTTATGCAAATTGCTTTTTAAAATATGTTAATTCCTTAAAACTCAATTAAAAAAATGTTTATTATAAAATATTTATTTTTAACAATTATTAATAATTTGTATTTATACGTAAGTTTATGAAAATATTGTTTATCGAATACAGGTGTGTTAGTACAAGGATCTGTAATTATAAAATGAAATTGAAAAGAAAAAAAGAAAAATCAGATAAAAAATTATTATATTTGTACTCTACTGTATGTCAGCACTGGTATTATGTTAATAAAATACTGATGTTTAAATAGCGGATATACTTAGTAATTTAATGTAAGTAAAAATTTCGAGGACTATAAAAATGAAATTACCGCATCACTGACAACTAATTTTTCTTAATAAATTTAAAAAACCGTTTGCAAGAATTATGAAAATGTACACACAAGACAACACAATTGGTTGAAAAATGATTCGAATTGTGTAGTTCAGTTGCTCACTAGTTCACTCAGCTCACAAGTTCAGTCAGCTCACTATATCAATAAACTATTAGTTCAGTCAGCTCAGTAGTTCTGTCAGCTCACTAGTTCAGTTAGCTCACTAGTTTTTGTTGTGATGAAGCATAGATTGTTTGAATTTAAAACTTTTTCCTTTAAAGATATAAAAGATATGATCATCAAAATAATTTTAATTTATATGCTTTTGTGATACTTTTCGGCAGAGATCTTAGTCAAAGGTTGGCGAGCGCTTTCTATGTGACTACATCATTATCAAGCTTTGCCTTGAATAAAATTGGAGAGTTAGTAACGATTAGGTGTCATAGTGTAAATAGAGGCATTATTTATTAGAATATTGTCTATTGTGTGTAAAATTTAATATTTCTGCTCTTAATTACACAGTTCTGCAAAAAATTAGATGAATGCAAAAAATTAGATGAATGGGAATACGTTTATACAAAAGGGACACCAGAAGATTAAGAACAAAATTTCCTTTAAGGTACACAATTTTTGTCTGTTCAGTATTGAAATTTTTCGAAAATAAGCAGGTACCGTAAATAACAGTTATCAAAAAAAAAAAAAAAAAAAACTTAAAATCTATTTATGTTAGAGTTAACGGAGACCTATACTGTTCCATATCATGGTATAATAATACAATTATATGCAAGGCAAATTAAAAAAAAACTAAGCAACCTGATTTTACCCGACTGTGTCAAAGTATTTTACCGAAATATAAAGAAAAATATAAATAACATGAGCTGTGTTCGCAAACATTTCTATGAAGAATTATTTATTATGATTAAAATAATAATAATTCTTACAAAAAAAAACCGACTTCAAAACAGATAGAAGGGCACCAATTCTAAACTAAAAATGTAAGAAGTAATCTGTAAGAATTAGATTTGAATCAAATAAAAGATGCGCCAAACTTATAGGGAACAAATGAAGACTATTTGAATGTCAAGCCTCTCCTCTTTTCATCAGCCTCTATCTATAACGGTTTCAAAGATAGGGGCACACAGATCAAATAACTTCACCTATTCGGACCCTTTAAATTACAATGTTAAATTAAAGACCTGTTGTTATAGAGAACTTGGTCACAAAGATTCTTTGTAAATTTCAACTATCTGTCTATAACGGTTAAAAAGTTTAACCATATATATCAAATTACATGAACTATTGGGACACCCTTTACATTATAATTCCAAATATTTATATTTGTTATCATACCAGAGAAAGTAGTGGACATTCTGCCTAATTTTCAAGTGTTTGTGTTTAACGGTTCAAAAGATAGGGTCATATAGATCAAATTACGAAATTTATGGGGACACCCTTTAATTTCTACCTTCAAATTGTATACTTGCTATAGTGGACTTTGCAATACAGGTTCCTTGTAAATTTCAGCTGTCTGTCTCTAACAGTTCAAAAGTTTGGCCACATACATAGAATTACATTAACTATTGGGACACCCTTTAAGTTCCAAATTCAAAATTTTATACTTTTTGTTATAGCTGACTTAGCACTACAGGTTCTTTGTAAATTTCAGCGGTCTGTGTACAACTATTCAAAAGTATGGCCATATACATCAAATTAAATGAACTATTGGAGCACCCTTTAATTTAAAATTTTGAGTATTTATACATTTTATTATAACGGTCAGTAGTCGACATTCTGTCAAATTTTCAAGGTTTAGTCTATAACGGTTCAAAAGATAGACCCAAATAGGTCATATTATGTCACCTATGGGGACACCCTTTAAATTTTAAATTTATTTTTTATTAATTTCTGCTGTTGAGAGCTATAGCGGCAAGCAATTTTTTAAAATTTTAATTTGCTGCCCTTTACGGTTCTTAATACACGTAAAAAACCTGTATGTTGTATGGGGACACCCTTTAATTTTTAATATAATGAACTGTTTTTAAAATGGGACCAACCTTGAAGCATAACCTTTCAAATAAAGCAAAAAATTTTAAAATCGGTTCAGAAATGGCTGAGTTCTGCGGTTACATACATAAAAAAAAGCAACATTCAGACGAATAGATAACCTCCTTCTTTTTTGAAGTCGGTTAAAAAATAATACTGGTTTAGTTAAAATAATAAAAATAAATTATATTTATGTAAAAGGAAGCAGGTTTTATATATTTAATACTACGTACATAGAAGTATAAAAAGATAGATACTTGTTTAACATTAGTAATGATATTTAATTTAAAAGATAAAATTTATAAAGATCAATCTCCAAAAATTAATTTTGATCAAGAATAAAATTCCTTAAGTTCAGTTTTCAAAGTTATTCTGGTTGGTCGCCTGTACAAGCCATAATAGATAGATTAATTAATTAACCCTTATGTCAACAGCAGAAAAATTATACGTACGTCAACAGCAGCATACCCGGGTATACAAGTGATTTTATTTGGCAATATTTTTTTATTAAGTATGTTTTTGGTTTTATCTATATATGATTATTTAAATAACGCATAACATATGAAAATACAGGTAAATATGAACTTATTTGGTCTATTGTGCACCATAAACTGCCTGGTACCTTACCCTCAACATATTGAGATTTGGACGAAGTATACAAGAGCTATACATTTTGGAAACATTCAAATTAATAATTTCGGATAAAATGTGCAACATCATTATTCGGAAAATAAATAGAACAGCGAACCAATTCTATGGGCGTGAGAATGCACAAACCCAAGAGATCAGCAAAAAATAATTTTTATGTATATTTGACTATTCTTTTGACAACGGAAACACACACCAGCAACGTAAATAAACAAAGCGGCAGCAATAACGGAAATATTTCTAATTCTAAACAACAAACATTGATTACGGAAAGCATACAATTGTTTTCCGTAATGGTACTGTTTTCACTAAATTCATACCATCAAAATCTGCCAAATAAGGAACAAAAGGGTTGTGGGTATGTGGCTTTACTCGTCTACAAGGCAATGGCGGCATCCGGTAAACAGGAAAAAAACGTAGGTGGAAAAGTGTTGAAGGACTTTTACGACAACATTTTCTATAGAAGTGGACGCGACATTGTGTTCCACAACTTATTACCAACTATAATTTGAACAGCAATTTATCGATGTTGGGTACAGAATATAAAGGAAGAACATTTTTATCACCAAAATTTGCTATTCCAAAAGGACGTGTAGTGGAATGCACCATATTCGATTTTAGCATCAAAATTACAATGTATTCTACTTGACCAAGATAAATAAATCAGTTGTAGTCCTTTCACCATAATAAAAGCGAAATAGAAGGTCTAAAGAAGAACCTAGTAATGATATTAGACTAGAACAAAGGTAAAGGTTAATAAAATGGACAAAGGTCTTGTGGAATATTTAACCAAAGGACTGCATGTAGGTGCCTTTGAGTACATAATTTACGTGGAGAACCATCCGGTTTCTACAATCCGTCGTAGGATGTCCCTTTGTGAACAACTAACGCAATCTGAGCCAAAACTAACCGCCTAACTAGAATATTTTTAAAAATTGTGTACCCTTGAGGGTAATAGATGTTGCACTACATTGCAATAGTTGCCACAAAAAATTTTTTAATTCTTTTAATTTTTCAATGTTGTAAATACGCTTGTGTGTACATATGTTCATACCCGTATGTATGTATGTTCTATTTTTTTTTTTATTATATTTTTATATATTTTTTAATTATACTTTTATTTTTGTACTATTTTCAAAACTTGTCTTATATTGCTTTTCAATACCCGGGTATGCAGCCGTTGATGTAAGGGGTAGGATTCGAAAAGTGGACATACCTCTGACCTGAGTTATCCAATTCCACTCAAACATGACATTATGATATAAAACACTTTTTTTAAGGATAAATTTCAGATCAATCTGATAGCTACTTTTTGAGATATAGTGGATTTTGCTATGTTGCTGTTGACATAAAGGTTAAGGGACACTGTAGATATACATGAACCCTGCAGATATAACAAGGACACCTAAATAAATATGCAGTTCTTTTGAACTGCATATGGCGCTAGCAGCACCATCAAATCCAGCTGACAATATTATTTAATTGTCATCAGGTTATTCCGAATACCAAATTTCCGGCTACGAGAATTAAATTAAATTTACTTAAAAAAAAATCATTTTTTTTTCTTCTCTTTAGGAAAACATTGAAAAAATTTTAATTTTATTAGAACTATTTTTAAATGAATAAATTAATTATAAAGAGATAACGAAAAATTAGACACCAGTAGTGTGGAATGCATTTTCTAGGCAGCTACTTCCGTCATCAGCACTCTTCGTATTTATCTACTAGAGAGTTTCAATTGGTATTATTTTCTATTTAAACCAACTTAACAAAGAAATAGGATATGAGAAATTTTAATTTTTATATTATATTTCATAGAAGATAGAGCTTTTTGAAATTGTTTTACACTTTTAACCACTATTTCTTTATATTATACTACCAAGCAAAATTTTTTTCTTTCTTTTTATTCTCTTTATATATTTTTTTTTTTATTTGAAAATTGTATATATCTGTCATGCTATTGCAAGTTAAATAAAGGATTGAATAAAATATAGCAATTAGTTTACAATGAACTGAGTAATATAAAAAAAAACTGTATATAGTTTTAGAAATTATTACTAATTTATAAGTGCGCGAACAGAGTTTTATACAAGGTTTGACATTTTCAGATAAGCAAATTTAAACAGCTGTTCTAACAGTTTTACCTGTATTATTATACCATGGTTACATACAAGGCGAATCCATAACAGGTAATTGCAGTGGCGAAAAAGCTCATCATATGCATGAAAGCGAAAAGTCAAAGTCCATATAAAAAAAATTATAAACAAATTTTTTCTATATGAAATTTGACAACTGCCAAGGAGGCGAAAAAGCCTGAATTCGCACGTGCAATCACCTAGTATTAATTCGCCTTGGATACATATGAATAGATTTGTATTGCGGTAAATTCATACCAGGTAAACTCAAGGGCGAATTCATAATCATATGGTTTTTCTCGAGTGCCAAAATTATATTCGCGTTATTCCTATTTTGTTATGTGTTTTATGTTTATTTTTATATTGTTTACACTTTTTAAAGAAATAAACAAAACAAAAAGTGAAAAAATGTTAAATTTTAATTATTTTATTTTTTTAAAATAGTGTTTATACTGCGGCCCCAGGACATTGCAGTTTTCTGCCCTCCTCCTCTCCTTATATCATTTAATATTCTAAGATATTTTTCAATTGTTCGAAAAAAAAAATAAAAAATTGTGTTTTTGTTTTGTTTTAACCTCTTCAAGGACGAATTTTTTAAAGTGAAAAAACATTGATTTTATTTTTACTTTACGTAGTGTAAGGTTAAGTACAGTAATCATGAACAAAAAATCAAGGTCTGGATTTCGGCGGATTTATATGTTTTGAGGTTTCCTGAATCCATTTTGGTTATTTTTGCGATCAAGTCTGCGGTAGCGTGGGTGTGTATGCCACTATTTTTGTGGAGTTTGTATAGGTCATACCGTTTGACACATCAAAATGAAATTTATTTGACATATAAAAATGAAATTTGTTATATAGAGATGAAAATCTGTATAGGTTTTGGGCATAGCCGAAAAGGGACAAGTGGTAGTTTCCTTACCCCCAAATTTTGTGAACGATTATGCCCAAAATTTGCACAACTTTTTATATCCATATACCAAAGGCACATACTAAATTGCGTATGACATATTAAAATAAAAATAAAAATAGTAAATTTAAGAAAAAAAAAATATCGAACTTATGTTGTTGTTCATCTATGAATCGAAAGATTTCATGCACTGAGGGCATACGAATTCCTTACACTTTTCACACATATAGTCAGTTCGTCTCTTAAAATTTTTATCATGACATCGTGGAGGTTTTTTATGTTCAACTTTTTAAGGATAGTGTGCTATAGAATCTTATCTATTTTCTGGAATAATTTTAATCTTGTTTTCAACTTTTTAGATGGTTCAGAAATTGTACATGGTAAACCTCGTTTTTTGTTACGTTTACATATCTATATTAGTGAGATGGCCAATTAGGATTTAAACTCAAGAAGCGACATCTTTTTTTTCTTTAGCATAGTTAAAATGAATGCAATAATTCGAAATTGAGATATTTTAAAATTGAAATGTAATCCTGTGAAAAAACTTTGTGCTAATTCCTGTTAAAATAATTTAATTAAAAAAAACTAAATGTACACATACATATGTACCAAAGTTCCTTATGAGGTTAATATTTTGTTTGTGCCACAAAGGGTTTTTTTACACAATCAAAATACCTTTGGTTGTAGTGTTTGTACTAATGAGTCTACCTTGTTAATATGCCTTGGTATTGGTTATTAACAAGGCATTAGCCTCACTACAGAGGCGAAATATTAAGTCGAAAATAATAAATTTTTTTAATCAATTTTTTACTTAAAATTTTTCCCTTAAATGAAAGTATCTAACTATCAAAATCCATATAAAAAAAATTGAAGATTTTCGCCTGAGTAGTGAGGTTACCCGATCAATGTGCCATGGTTATTAATTTACAAAAATGCGTTTTATTTTGTGACAAAAAAAATATTTTATTACGGCAAAATAAATTTCTTTTTTTTAAAACTTTTATTTGAGTTTTTATTTATACGTTGAAAAATAGCTGTTTTTATGGAGTTTTTTTGTCTAAAAAGTTTGTTAGCTGTATAATAACCTACTTTTCTTCAAATCTACACCCCATTTTACAGTATTTAGTCAAAAATTTCCGTTGAATGTAGTAATTATTTTTGGTACCATTTTATAATAGTAAACTAAAACCTGAAAACGAGATATTGTTATTGTTGTGAATATTATAAATATTATATGTAATGGACTAGATCAAGGACACAGTGGATTAGCGGGCATGTTTTATGATTTCTTTTTTTATCTCGTGGATCATGAAATATTGATTTACAAACTGCAGTACTACGGCATAATGGGTGGAGCATTAAATCTTTTCAAAAGTTACCTATTTAACAGAACACAATATGTAGAGTTGAATGGTTGCAAAAGTTTTCGGAGCGGAGTACCCCAAGGTAGTGTCTTGGGTCAACTTCTATTCGCTATATATATTAATGACATTACGAACCTTCAATTACATGGAAAGCTATTTATGTACGCTGATGATATATCAATTTTTTACCCATATAAACACGAAGCTGCTATAAAACCGTACATGGAGAGATATGCTTCCTTAATTTTTGAACATTCCAGACTGAATAAATTAGTAATTAATGCCAAAAAGACAAAACTTGTAAGATTTAAACCTCGCTCGACCAATAATGTTGGCAGTTTTATATATAGTATATTTGTAAATGGCGAAGAAATATTTGAAAGTCAGTCAGTTAAGTATTTGGGTTTGCACTTACAAAGTAATTTATCATGGAATCTACATATTCAGGAGTTAAGATCAAAAATATTACCAGGTGTGGGATTGCTATAAAAGTTCAAGAATAAGCTTGATCAACAAACGAAATTACTTCTCTACCAAGCATTGATACAGAGTCACATAAATCCCTGCAGAGAGTACAAAATAGAGCTATAAAAGTTATTTACAATCTACCTTTGTTATACTCAACACTATCGTTATATAAAGATGTTGCTAAAACAATTTTGCCTATCATCGTGCTTTACAAAATGCAAGTTTTAATGTTTGTTTTCAAATCACTGCAAAATATTGGTCGACATTAAATACATTTTTCAAGGAATCAAAATAATTTTAATACTAGACACTCTTCAAATCTTTGAATTGCGAGATGCAGACTAGACACCACGAAACAGAGAATTGAATACAGAGGACCTCTTGAATTTAATAATCTACCACCAAACTTAAAAAACTTAGAAAGAATTTCAATTTTCAAAGAAAATTTAAAAAAATATTTATTGCAAAGTATAGAAATGCTTATACGTAGAAAATTATTTTATATATTTTTTGTAATCTAATTTTGTAATCTAATTTTAATAGTGTAATTGAATAATTTATTTCAAGTTTATATTATATGCCAACTCGCCTCAATAATGTCTTCGGACGCTGAGGCAACTTGAATTGTTTGATGAATCAAAGTTAATAAATTAATAAAAAAAAATTCATTAAAATTTAGTTCAAACAAAACAAAATTATATTAAATCTGTTTAGAGTTAATTAATTTTAACATTAACCTGTTCCTAATGGAACGCCTTATAGTTAAACATTCCGAATATCTTTAAAGTCGCTGTCTCACCATACAGAATACTCTTCTAGACTACATAACACAAAATTCCATAGCGTAGAATGTTATATTAATTGTCTTTCTTTTTTTTAACAAATTAATAATTACAGCACATTTCGCTTCGTCGTGGCTATTAAAAAAATATAACCTTATTTAATCACATTTTAATATTCATTAAATTTTTTACTTAAATTGTTAATATTATTTAATGCATAAATTGGATCATTTTCTACTCATTTAACTGGAAAATTAAATTTGTTACAAAAATAAATACCTGGCCTTTATAAATATCTCTCTTATACATATACACAAGCATATACATACACATATACTGTTACACATACAGGCCCACACAAATCCATAACAATTGCTAACTGTAAGAATTGGAAAAAAATAATTGTAATTGTATTGATAAAAATATGTAAGAATTTTAAAACAATTGTTTATCGTTTACACGGTGATTAAATAAAATATAACCACCGGCAGCATTAAAATCGTACATAATAAAAAACACACAATAACAATAATATAAATATGAATATGAATAATAGGAACAATATAAAGGCAATTTTAAGGTAAATGTTTAGGTCAAAACGAATTCACATGCAAACTAGTGTCATCTACAGCAATTATAAAGCTGAAGATTAGTTTTACGTTAGTAGCAGGTATGTGATGGAAAACGATTTTGAAAACGAATCGATTTTAAAACGATTTTGTCGTTTTGTATAAAAATTAGTTTTCACTAATTTTTAATTTTTTTAATATTTTTGTCTAAATTCCTCATTATTGTTAGATTTTTATTTTCTTGAATACTTTTCAAACCCAAATGTTAAGAGATGCGCTTAAAAACAGTGCTCAAATTCGATCGAAATTCATCGTTTTTCATCACATACCTGAATATTCAAAAGTTATCTTTACGTACCTCCAAAAAATTAATTTTTGGGAAATAAAAAAAAAATTGATTGATTGATGTCAATATATTATATGAAAGACAGAATTATCCTCACTTGCATTTTTATATCTAATTATATGTAGAAAAAAAAAACATATCGTGTAATCATAACCATAATTGCCGTGTAAACTTAACCATAATGTGAAAAGTATACCTGCAACTAGAAATCTATTTATAATTCTAATTTGGTTTATCTTAAAATAAATATAAGTAGCAATTGTTGGCAATTAACCGGCATTTTGCGATCCCCCTAAATGACTAACCTAAATAAGGGTGTAAGGCGTAACGACATCTAGCGCCTAGCTTTGAACAAACCTAAATAAGTGCGCAACGTTTTGTAATAAACAGTAATGTTAACATATTTTGTTTAGTAAAATCTAATAAATTAAGGCGCAAAATAGAGATAAAATCACTAGATGAAGCAGAAAATGGCACCACTCTTACACAAAAAAAAAAACAATAACATTTTGTTTGCACACAACTTCACTCTCTAACGCTCTGTCAAAATTGGATTTTCCAATTGCCAGTTGCGTTGACGCCGCTACTTAGGTTTGCTTCATACATTTTGTATGTACATGAGAAATTTTGATAGTTATTTTACGCCTTACGCTCTTGTTTAGGTTTAGCAGTAAGACGTGCAATTGTAACATCATATACTTGCACACATATAATAAAAAAGCCGCCTGGTTTATAGTATAAACACAAATTGAACGAACGACTAACTTCGCGCAGTACATTCTCACGTATATACGTCGACTATAACACAACGAAGATTGGGGGACATATAATCCGTCATACGTCGTCTTTTTCAACGTACAAGAAAGTTGCAATACAGCTTTTCTAATGAGTGTTGCCACAATTAGTACGTCTCCGTCAATGCAAAGTACCAAAGTTGGGCAACAGTAAAATTGTGAAAAAAGCTTTGCAAGTGTTTTCTTTTCTGATTTAATATCCGTAAACAAAGTACTCATTGTGTCAACCTCTTTCGTTGTTACTTTGATATCAGTTGATTACGTTAAAGTATAACGTATGACGGATTCTATGTGCCTCTTCCTTGTGGACGAACAAAATTTTAAGAAGTGCCAATACTTCACCAAATCTCCTTTTTAATGTCCTTTGGTACCAGGTGATATGTATAAATATTTGTTGTTTTTCACTTCTTGGATAATATTTTCACTATCGGCTTCCCAAAGTGGCTTCGGCCGAATCATTGCACATCTATCAGGAGGCCTCACTACAAAGGGAAAATATTAAAGCGAAAATTTTGCATTTTTATATGGATTTCGCCTGTTTAACTTACAAGTTTCAATAGTTATTTTTCTAACACATTTTCTCTGTTTTTTCTACTGTAGTTTCAAAAGAACTAGAATAACTTTTATCTAGAATCTAAAAGATAGAAGATCCAGGGTGAAATGAGCTTATCTGAAATTGAAACAGAACACCCATTATAGAATTTAATTTTTAAAGTTGTAAAAAATCTTTAAACATTTTTTTGGCATATTTTTATTTAATTTTTCTTAAATATAATTCAACTATTAATAATTATTCATATCTTAAGCCTAAATTAAAAATAAATATACTTTTTAAGTCCAGCCAGTGCTAGACAAAAAAATGTATGTGTTTCTTCCCTGTTGCTGCTATAATTTGGGGTCATCCCTCTGACGTTCGGATGAGAAGGATGAACCCTCCTTCTTAGCCGAATGTAACCACCGTTCCTTTAGTATTTAGTTAAGGACCAGCGGATTTGAATGAGCTTCAAGCTCCCTTAATACGTTACTGAATGTTTCACTATTTCTGCTTTAACTGATGGCACGTTTAGATCTTTGTGGTTGATCGAACTGTTATCGTTTGTAGAATCTTGTTTTGGTACCTTTGGATTTTTTCTACATTGCTAGCTGAAGCAATTGCCTTTAGAATTGACTTGTACAGTAGAAGCTGCAATCTAAGCCGAGAATATAATTTCTGCCAATAAGCCATCTTAGTTGGACTGCTTTTAACTTTAATTCTATAGGAGATTTTCACGTAAGGTGTCGAAATACCAAGATGTATGACGAGGTATTTTACGTCTGGAAGCTGATGTATCATTTGAATATTTATGCAAATAGGGGGCCTGAGTACCTCCGCAGTGTGAATGTTATATGGTTATCGTGATGCTACTTCGGGACTTTCGTGAATGCTTAAAAAAGCTAATGTCGATGTGTGGACTCGGTTACTAGGTGGCATATCTGAAGTATACAATTAGTAAAAAAAGAGCTCCAATATACTACCTTGGAGAACTATGGTTTCAATTGGCTGAAATGAGGTCAAAAAATCTTCTTTCTTCACAATGAATTTTCTATCAGTTTAATAGATAGTTATTTAACCAATCGAAAATTCATTATATAAGTTTACGTGCAAATTCAGTTTTAGCTTTTTTATCACCCCTTGATGCCATACCTTATCAAATGCTTCAGAAACGTCGATAAAAAGCGCAGTGCTATATGTTCTTTCTTCAAAGGTCTTCTTAACCAGAGACTGACAAAAAGTACTTATAAAAGAAATGTAGTTAAGTATTTACACATATTTTTGGGTATTAGTTATACCTATACTTATAACACAGAAAATACCTACACATACGCATTTGCAGTTAAATAAGTATGGGTGTACTCAATACTTATAACAAACATTATTTATACACAGCGAACTTAAAAATGTATAAGTAATTCTGGCTACAGACAACGCAATTTGTTTCTGCAACACGTTTCACATTCAGGTATCATTTGTTGACACAAACACTGAAACCAACAGTGGAAACATAAACGCAATCTCAGTTCTGTTATTTTATATTATAACATTATCAACGCGCGGAAGAGCGGATGCAAAAATGAATCGTGAAGTAATTCACTTAGCAGCAAGGGTTGTTATTGATGAAGTTTTATATCAAGAGGAAGAAGAGGAGTAACAACCGAAGAAAAGAAAAATGTGGTCAAAAAATCGCCATTTTGTTCTTTCTTAATTACATACATGTTTACAGCTTACTTGTTGTCAATGTACTAAACACATAAAATAATGAAACAGCGATACAAACAATGAAATCTGTTTCAATGCATCCAAAAAATATCAAAACATTTTGATGTTAATGAAACCTGGGTTGCAACTCGAAGTAAAACACGAAACACGAATTCATGCGACGCAATCTGTAATGAAATGAAACAGATTTCAGAAACACATTGCGTTGTCTGTAGCCAGCTTAATGCATGTGTGAGTACAACTGGTTGTAGGTAGATAATGTGATGGGTATCTGTCATACCCATACTTATAACTTCCTAATACTTACAAGTATGGAAAAGTACTTATAGTGCTGTAAGTGCACTTATAAGTAAAACAACTACTTTTAGGAATTGAGTGAATAAAACGGTGTATGATGTTTGGCAATATTTTGTTTATAACCGAACATTGGTTAAGTATGGAGAACCAAAATAATTAGGATAAAGTAAGGAACGTATTTTTAAATTGTGAAATAATTAATACATATAGTTACATATATTTCTAAAATACTCTAAGTATACTTAGAGTATTTACATATTTGTACTTATTTCCACTCTATACTTACAAGTATGGGTAGAGCCAATACTTTATCCAACTTTTACTTATACTTAGTTGTATTGCGAAAAATAATGAACAAGTATTCGAACACGTATTCTTTGCCTATACTTATAGTTATTTAAGTTGATATTGATATGAGTATGTGTGTATGGTATGTTGTTTGAGCTGTAGCATTAGTACTAAAAATGACACTTTTGCCATTCTCTGTTCTTAACTACCTTAACTAAACTGCGAGTTTGTTTTATCGTACTATGTTGGTTCGGAATACTTCCTTTGTCGCTTAGAATGGGGTTCAGATTACTTTTTAATCAAACAGCCTTGAAATATTTGACAAAAGGCTTGTAGGTCTGTATGATTCAACTTTTGTGTGGTGTTTCCCTGCTTTAGGAATCATAGTTATTAAAGAAACCTTCCAATCAGGAGAAAAGTACTAAGACGCAAAATTGCATTAAAAACAAAAAAAAAAAAAAAAATAATTTTGCGAATTATATGGGGCATCTTGTTAATGGCCTTTTTAAAGCCAGGGTCTTTCTTGGTGATTAACATCATTTCAATGTGATTAAATTCAAATCTTAGTAGTACTTCAGCACCAGCCTCAACAGTTTACAACTCCCATATCAGTCGACTGTTTTTCAGGGATGCTGCTCTTGGAGATTCCAGTATCTCTCTTAGCCATTTCGTGCAGTTTTTTTTCCTGCTTCTGAGTTAAGGAGAACTGTGTGACTACCATTTTCTACAAATTTTTTAGTTTTTCAGTCAAGATCCGCTCGACGTCTACAATATAAATTTGATTGTATCAAGCTAGTTATCTTTTAACATGATATTTAAAAATTTACTGTTACAAAACTTATTTCAAAATTAGTATGCCTACACCATTCTGTAGTTAACAAAGCAACAACTGCTACCGCCATATATTTCTAAACCTCTTTATTAAATTCATACAACTAAATTGGCTATCAAATGTTTGCGTTTAATGATGTCGAATTTGTTTTGCCATTAATAGAAAATAGTCTGTTTTAAACAGTTGAGTTTTGTTTGAATAGAATTATTGAAGTGAAAATGACATAGCAATTGCAAGATTAAAATTTTAATATTTAAACGATACTTGGGCTTTATTCAGTTAGAAATTTAAGCCAGGCCTTACATAGCATTTGAGAAAATCATTTGTAAAAAAATACACTATCAGCCATCCAAATTAGGAGTGTTGAGAATGGTTTGTCTAACAATTTTCACTATTTCAGAGGTTCTAATTCTTCGCCTGGGCCCTCGGAATATCTTGCGGTTACCAAAACACCTCGTTTTCGTATTGTTGTGGGTTTCTGCAAACAGCTCGAGCTTTGAAGATGTTAAAGTGGCGAAATTCACGAGGAACTGTAGTGATCGACTATTTTTTTTTTCACAAAATTGTCTTATGGAAAATTCATCCAATGATCCAAGGCCTTAACCAAATTTATGTAGAAAAATCCGAAACATTGCGAATCAGAAGGACCTGCCCGCACAGCTGTTGACATAACAGCCCTTGAGCACTAGCCAAATCAAAAACATCAAACTTTTCTTACTCGTACTGAATAATTTCATTTTAATATAATGCCCAAGGTAGATTTATCTTACTAAGTAGTGTCGTCCGCCCAGCTGATTTAGTAGTTCGACATGTGAAAAGTCGTATGTGTTTAAAGTAATAAAACTAATATATGCTTTTTCAATTTTCTTCTATATTTCTTGACATTTCGAACTACAAAGCAACAATAAAACGCCATGTTGTATTTGTTCTAGGGACGCCACTACCTACTAAGATAAATCTACATTCGTTATGCTTTTTAAAAATAGACTAAAAGAATTAACGACACTGCACTGGAATTTCGAAGAATAGAATAACTGAGAAATATATCCTTGAAAAGTTAATCTGCGCTTTTCATTCATGTTTCTCCAGTATTTAGGGAGGTATGGTGTACAACTAAAGCTAAACTCACACGAAAACTTCTATAAGCTGTTAGAAAGTTGTTTAACTAATCGAAAATTTATTAGACTCAAACCCTTCTATTTCCGTAAATAAACAATTGATACCTCATCTATACATATAATAAAGTAGTAACTTATTGCCGTCTGTCCATCTGTCTGCTTTTCATTTACGTTCGCATCACGTAAAAAGTACTGGATAGATTTTAACAAAATTTTGTGAGGAAGTAACTCAGTATCCTGGTCACAATATAGGATACCTTTTTTTTCCACTTTCTCTTATTTCCAAGAGAAAGTGAAGAAAAAGCAGTGAAAGTACGCAGTTAAACTAACCGGATGTGAATACTTTATTTTTTATAAAGTAAAAAAATACATAAACTAATATGTAGCATATCTTAAGGAGGAACTAAGTACTACTTAGTACAGCACGGCACCTTTAATTTTTGAAAGGTGCCGTTTTAACTACTTAGTACGGCACGGCACCTTTAATTTCATTATTTAAACTCAGATGGCACTAAAAACACACGCCAAATAGCCAATTGAATAAAATTTGTATGTGTTTTAAGTCGCGTACGTGTTGTATAATTTGGTTATTTTGTGAAATACATACTTAGGTAATTATGTGATTACATTATTTTTGTTATTTAAAGTTAATTTTTAAAATTTGGTAAGGATACTACGACTTGAGTGTGGCTATAAAATTCTGTTATTATTAGTTTCTTCTTAGTTTAGTTGCATTTTTCTCTTACTCTTACTCCTAGGTGCTACTTTATATAAGTAAGTCTTACAATAGGTGTGGAATACTTTCAAAGCGAAATCGAGGAAAATATTATCAGGACGCCCACGACGTGGCGGTCACAGCTAGTCTTTTATAAATTTGGAACATCTTAGTCGGCGCCTTATGTGGAAAAGCTATATAGAAAAAACACTAAAACAGATGCAATTAAAATGAAAGAATACGGGTTATTTCACTTCTGATTAACATTTTTCTTAATAGGATTACAGAACATGGTTGTATATGACCTATTCTTCTGTGGGAGAATGAACATTTGCCTAAAGTAAGAGAGGCTGACTTCCAAAACGTCAATTGCTTTGTCTATATAAAGTATAGTATTTCCTAACACCGCACAGTGATTTAAGAACTTTTTATTTTGGAAATAATTCGGTAGCTCATGAACCAGTAAAGTTCGTTCATGATCTATAAATACAAAGCAAAGGTGTTTTTGAGTAAAGTTGTAGAACCTTGAAGTGAAGGGGTGCTTGTGGATATTGGTTGCACTAATACTAATAACTTAAATTTTGTCAGAAAATGCCAAACTGGCCCCCGCACTGTGACACATATTTTGAGAAGGGTACAAAATTTATTTGTTAATGGTTATCGATTTCAAAGTTATATTGCTCATTTGAAAGTAAATACCAGTGTACCTTCCGATCCAAAAAATTACTATTCTATTTCAACTATATCATAGCGAACAGAGTGATCCAAATTGAAATTACATTAAATTAAGAAATTTTAAAACACATGAACTTTTTTAAAGAAAAAGTTAAAAAATTTTTGAAAGACAAAGATTTTATTTTATATAGATCAAAAGTTGTCTAACTATACGAGGTATGATCAAAAAATAACCGTTATTTTCAATTTTCGTGAGGTACGTATGTTCGATTTTCGCATTATTTTTTTGATGTTGGTACACATGTCTGTTATTTATGTTGACATTTTGTATTGTCAGTTTGTTTTTGACAGATAAAAAGGTTAGTCGTGTTATGGTGTGCTCTTCGATTTTTTACTATTTCAAAAAATGGATCAAAGGAACTGTCAAATATTTATAAAATTATTATTTTATTAACACATTATTTGTAAGGAAAATAACGTTGTCTTGGAAATATTAGCATATTTAAAAATTTTTGATCTAAAAGTTATACCTACTATGTCATACAGACTACGAGACGATTGTAGTGTCTTCCAGGCAGAGGTGTTGGCGATTTTAAAAGCCACAGAGCTGGTGTCTGGACAAGTTTTAGAAGGGGAAGAGGTCACTCTGTACGTCGACAGCCAGGCGGCGCTTAAAGCCTTGAAAAGACACAAGGTCACATCTAGGCTGGTAGGTGATTGCAAAAAGGCTATCGACGTACAAGAATAGGGTTAGATTGTGATGTTGAGGGCAATGAGATTGCTGACGAACTTGCGAGACTGGCCTCGGAAGGGGTAAATTCAATTAGGGTAGAATCGGTTAAGCCACCGATTAGTCACTACTACAGGATGATATCAGACTGGGTAGTCAGGAGAATCAACGTGTCTTGGGAAGTAAGGGCGGATTGCAGAGTGTCAAGGTCAATCTGGCTTAGACTGGACGCTGCGAAAACCGAGATACTTCTGGGTCTAGACATGAAGGTTCTAAGAGCCGTGATAGGGTTGATCACTGGTCATTGCGCCATTAGGGCAATGACTAGAAACAGGGTCGTCGGCACACCAGATTTTTGTAGGTTGTGCGAGGATGAGGAGGAGCTGGAGCTGGAAACTGTTGAGCACGTCGTGTGTCACTGCCCGGTATTACAAAGCCGCAGACTTAGATGGCTAGGTGATAGATTTATCGAGGGGCCCTTCGACATCGCGCTGTGTAAAATCGAGGATGTCGTCGGCTTCATCAAGGAAATCGGGTGGCTAAGTGATAGGTGGAGGGAAGTCTCTCTTTTTCCCCATAGTTTTCTTAGTTTTATTGTAGTTTAGCTGAAGGGAATCACAATGGACCAACAAGTCTCCGAGTGGATGTGCCATGTTTGGCACAACCCTTCCAAACCTAACCTAACCTAACCTAACCTATACCTACTATATCGTGAAACATCAATTTTCGTTTCTAAACTAAATGTATTATTTTATAGAAGAAAATAATGAGTTATATAATTCATTATAAGGAAGTAGTTATTAAATAGCTTCTAGGTAATGGGAATAGCGAGTGGCGAATAGAGCTAGAGAAGTTGTTACGACTGAAGTTGTGAGTAAAAATGTTGCTGGGAACTTAATCAATGCTAATGATACCCTCTGTTTTGCTTTTGGAATTTAAAAAACATGAACATTGACGCCTATAATCCACACAAAAAAACAAGAACAAATTTCTGATCGTTATCCTCTGCAGATGTTTTGCTAGTGTGCAAACAAAGGGAGGCTCTTGCGAACGAGGTGTTAGCTTTAGTTTACTAGTGGTGTAGTGGTGAGTGGTGTAAAATATACATTTCAAATCTTAAGAATTTTGAATTTATTACGTACATTGATTTTTACTTAATTACAATATTGATTAATAGAAAAACCAAGAAATTGCATGCACCTCTAAATAATGGTGTAACAGAAAGTTTAAATGAAAGTTAATTTTACAAAACAGTCTTTTTTTTTTGTAAAATCAACTTTCATAAAAAATTTTTGGTACATACGAGTATACAACGTTAATTGCGATAAAGTTTTTAGCGGCGAGCACTTTCAAAAAATAGCTTATCAACAATATAGAATACATAAATTATAATAATAATAATTAAAGTTGGCGTTCTTCTTTTAAACTTTTCATAGCTGTTAATTAATGAGTGGATTTTCCAAGTTTTTGATTTTAAGCTGTTGGAAAAAAATGTCCTTTATGATTAGTACTGCAACAAGAGGTTTGGAAAACATCACGCAATTACCTGTGAATATTATTGTCATGGAATTTAAATGCTAATCGTATTACTATATACTTCGGTTTCAATGGGTTTATGATAATAAAACTTGAATTTTGTAGTCTGTATAATATGCAACAACTTTCCTTTTCATTTTTTTTTTTATCTTTTAATTTTGTTACATTTTTGCAGTTTAAAAATCTTTTTTACCTTTTTAGATCTTTTATAATTCGCTCACAGCACCGAAATAAAAATTTGATAAATCATTAATTGCATTTTCAAATCTCTTTTGATGTTTAAAGGACTTCTTAGTATTAAATGTTTCATTTAAAAAGCCTTGCATTTCGTTTTCCGCTGAAAGTTTTAAATAACTCTGCTTAGTTTTTTCAAAGGGTTCATCTACAGTAGATTTATAGAGTCGAGATAGATAGTCTTGACCATTGGACCATCCGTCTAAAGCACTTTCATACTTAGAACGGTTCGAATCAAATTTTTTATTGCTTTTGATATTTTCTGATTTTCCGTACAAAGGCCAATTAACACATGCTAATGGTATTTTCAGCCACGTGCTCAAGCAACAGGTTTTGTTAGTGCTAAAGCAATATATGCACATTTTCTTGATTTTGGTATTAAATAAAAAAAATTTTTTTGGAAGATAATGTCAGAATAATATTCAAATAAATAGCATAGAAGTTTTCAATAAAAGTGTTCGATCGGAATTGAAATTCTAGTGTTGGATAGTGAAAATATTATTTTAAAAGCAATTATTGTTTCATTAACATTACACGCAGTCTTAACGAGCCATTGATTTGTTCAACCATTGAACAAATTCATGTGCGCACATCAAAACCCCTCGTGAAGACCGTCGTTGTCGTTGTCGATGTCATGTTCTTGTTTAAACAGCATTGTTCGAACATTTGTTGATCCAGCCATCTGTTGATCCAGCGTGCAAATCCTATTTGCTGTGCTATAAGCATTCAAACAATATTGACGACAAACAGAAAATTATGTTTAGTCGGAACATGCACATCGTACGTTTTCTCCACACAGAAAAAAGTAAACAAATTATTGTTCCTTATTCTGCCGACGCTTTGTTCATGTGCAAGCAAATCAATGGCTCGTCAAGACGTAGTGTTACCCCCCGTCGCCTTTACATATCAACATGTCTTAATAAATGTCAAACTTCATAAAAAAATATACTGTTTTGTTTTTTTGATTTTAATGACTAATGTAGACGAGGGGGGTCGGGGTACGTCTTGACGAGCCATTGAGTTGTTAAATTTTATGTGGGTGCAAACATATCTCGTTAAAGCCATCGTTATGGATGTCATGTTTTTTGTTCAAACAGTATTGTTAGTATATTTGTTTGCACAACGATGTCTGCCATCAAATGTTGTTTTTAACCGACTTCAAAAAAAAGAAGGAGGTTATAAATTTGTCTGTGTGTTGCTTTTTTTTTTTTTTGTATGTTTGTGCCTTCAGTATTCGGTCATTTCTGATCCGATTTTAAAAATTTTTTAGCTATTAGAAAGGTTACGGCTACAGATTGGTCCCATTTTAAAAGAAGTTTAAAATTTTAAAAATTAAAGGGTGTCTCCATTAAACATACATGTTTTTTACGTGTATTACGAACTTTATAGGTCACCAATTTAAAATTAAAAAAAAGTGCGTATCACTATAGCTCCCAATAACAAAACTTAATTAAAAACTAAAATTAAAAATTAAAGGGTGACCCCATAGGTGACGTAATTTCACCTTTATGGTCCTATCTCTTGAACCGTTATAGGCAAACACTTGAAAGTTGCACAGAATGTTCGTTACTATGTATGTTATAATAAGTATAAATATTTAAAATCAGAAATTAAAGGGTGTCCCATTAGTTGGTTTATTTTGTTATATATATGGCCAAACTTTTGAACCGTTATAGACAGACAGTTGAAATTTACAAAGAACCTATATTGCTTAGTCCGCTATTACAACAAGTACAAAATTTGGATCTATAAATTAAAGGGTGTCCCCATTATTGATGTAATTTGACCATTATGTTCTCATCTTTGGAACTGTTATAGACAAACACTTGAAAAATAGACAGAATGTTCACTACTATGTCTGGTATAACAAGTATAAATATTTAAAATTGGAAATTAAAGGGTGTCCCAATAGTTGATGTAATTTTATGTATATGGACACAAAGTTAAAATTTACAAAGAATCAGGTATGACAAAGTCCTTTTTAACAAGTATTTATATTAAAATTTGAATTTAAAGGGTGTCCCAATAGGTGACGTCATTTGATTTATATGACCCTATCTTTTAAACAGTTATAGACAAACACTTAACAATTAGACAGAATGTCCATTACTATGTCCGTTATAATAACAATGAACCTGTATTGCTACGAACGCTATAAACGGTATAAAATTTGAATCCGGAAATTACAGGGTGTCATTGCGACAGTTAGTGTAATTTTATGTATATAGCCAAACTTTTGATCCGATGTACACAGATAGTCGTTTGGCATTGGTTTGACCTGAAAAAGACCAGAACCCTGGGGACTTGTGTCCCTATATACTCCAGAAGCACTGTTCCCCCGGTAGAAAATCGACTGATATTTGCTTTAGATTATTGAATTCAAAAATTATTTTTTGTATCTGAATTGAGAGTTTGTGCTAAGACATTTAAAAAATCCCGCTACAACCTTCCTCGAATATAATATAATCATTGTATAATTACGGTCTTAAAGAAACATGATTTTAAGTTTGTCTGTTATGAAGTCGGTTTTTTTTTTTGCAAGAATTATTAGTATGAAAATTTGATTTTTAAATAACGCCATACTTTGATCAAGCATGCAAATCCTCTTTGCTTTGCTATAACTAGAGTACGGAAATGCTAAAGCACTGCTAAATCATGTGTGAGTATGTTCATTTTAGTTTTTTTCTGCCTCTTTTCATATATGTGTGAGAGACTAGAAAATATTTTTTGTTTTTTCATTTATGAATGAGTATGATTTATTGTTGCCTTTCTATTCAAAAGTGAATAAATTAGAAAATATTTATTTTTTAATTTTTCATAACTGAAAAGATCGTATTTATGCATTCGCATAAATGTTTTTTTCGTACTGGAGGTATGGAATCTCATCACATAAATACTAAACCACACACCCACGCGTCTACCACTCTCCTCCACAGAACTGCTGAAATATTACTTAGCAGGGGCTGGTTAGCAATTATGCTATCCGCGTGTATGAATTTTGTTATATGTAGTTGGCCAGTTTTCCTTGCTCTGGAGCATATATTCGACAGTACTTTCTGCTTCGCTTATAGCATTTGTTAATCCGCTTAAACAAGGACACAGCTTGGGAATATAGCGAATCTATCATATCCAAATCTCTCTAAAGAACAAGTGGTTAGTTGAAAACTGGATTTTTAGCTTTGCATAGTCTATGTGTTTTTTTTAATTCATTCTATTGTCTATTACTACCCCTAGATATTTTACTATGAAAGTTGACCGTATAATTGGTCTCCAACTCTGACATCCGTATACTCATCTTTTTTCCTGCCAGTGACAAGGACTGCTTCAGTCTTATGCGCTGCCAGTTCTAAACAAACTGATCATAGCGACGTTTTCACCATCGCTATAGCCGTATTATACCATGTTTCCACTACAACTTGAATTACTTCATTCGCTCTATGAATTACTTTTTTGAATTACCCCGTTTCCACTACACCTGGGTAATTCCACGTCAAATCAACAAGGCACTCAAAATGACTACTTTAGATTTTATTGAAACTTTTTTTATATATATTCTTTGACTCCCTGAATCCAAATATGATTTTTAAAAAATTCTATCTCTTACAGTTTTTCCGCTACACAGTTATCAAAATTGAAAAATGTCGCTTTTTTGCATATGCGCTCGAGGATTAAATATATTCTAAATCCAGTTCTATAAGTTCTAGAAAGTTGAATAATAGCTCATTTTAAAGGGTATTTCATATGCTTTAATTTGATATCAATCATGGATCATGAAATTTTTTAACAATTTTTTTTATGCTATTTAACCTTCCTGACCATTTCGTCGGTCTGTGAGATCGATGAATCACTTTTGTGTTAATTTCACGAAAACAAAAAATTGCAACACCATCCATCATTCTCTCAGTATCTTCATTATTTCTCATTATACAACGTTTAGTGTAACAAGTGCGTTTGAGTTAAAGTGTTGTATCGGTGATTGCTAAGCAGACGGTCTGTGAGTCCGACTAATAGTTAAGTGTCACATTTTCGACAGGTAAGCTGGTTTTGCTAAATTGGAAATTTTTAGATGAAAATGGACAATTAGAGATCAGTTTATATGATTTAATAAAAGAATTATGTTCAAAGTTAATTATCGTAAGATTTTCGTTAGATATTGCAGATATTGAGCGCATAACAGCTTTTCTGAATGAAATCGATTCAGATCTAGATTCTAATGTGAATAGTGGTACTGAATGCGAAGATAATATTCATGTGTATGAAGCAAACACTGATACTGAACAATAAGACTCCGAGGAAAGTGATGTTGAAGATTTACAGGACGCTGAATCGAGCCACAAGCTCTAACGACTGATTGAAATTTACAAAGACTAATCTCATAATGAGGCATATATTTTAAGCATTTTGAATTACATTTTTTTAGTGTTCCTCTTTTTTCTTGAATTCATTTTATTTTTTTGTTTACTTCTAAAATATATGTTAATAGAAAAACCACATTTTTTAAATGTTGTGTTTTGTGAATTAATTTTTTTTTTATTTTTATATTAGGTATAGGATCCAAAATGCCAAATTATTGTGATGAAATATAAATTGATGCTGTGAGCTAAAAAAACTTAATTTTGTTTTTTTTTTCTTACTTCAGTTATTTCAGATTAGTTTGTTAAATATGACCACTGTACAGGTTTTGAAAACTTTAAAATAGTTTTGAGATACCGAGAAATACTTGAAATCGGTCTGAGAGACCGAGAAATATGAATGTGTCGCACAAAAATGAAAATAGTCAGGAAGGTTAAAAAAAATTTATTAAAATCTTTGAGATAGTGTCTTTTATTTTTTTTTAAATTTATATATGTTTTTTAACGTGGCTTAATGAGTGCGTGGGACCATGGTGGGATCAAGAGTTATATTAAAAATATCAAATGACGGCACCTATTGGGACACCCTTTAAATTCTAATCTTAATTTAAATACTTATTATAGAGGACTTTGTCATACAGATTCTTTGTAAATTTTTAACCGTGTGTCCATATACATAAAATTACATCAAGTATTGGGACACCCTTTAATTTCTAATTTTGAATTTTTATACTTGTTGTTATACAAGACATAGTAGTGAACATTCTGTCTGATGCGTTTATGACGTGCATTGAAATTGAAATGGCAAAAAAGTTTAGGAAGAAAATAGTATTAAAGTTATCTGGAGTTTGTGATGGATTTGAGTGACTTTAAATAATAAATAAATTCCAAATCATGATTGAATAAAATTTGTTATTTCTATTAGAAGCGAACATTCAAAGAATATGTAGTTGCTGATGACGAGCTAAAATTACCAACCTCCATAATAAATTAAAATTATTGCATATTTCTTGGTTGTTTTTGATTTTAGAATCACATACGAAGGTCGCTCTGAAAAAACATAATGTAGAAAAGTTAAACAGTTTATTATTTCCAATTCACTAAGTCAAATAAAGAAAGCTGCAGAAAGAAAAGTGCTTATCATATCGTATTGATTAATGCTACAATTGGTTGTTAAACATACTTTTTTACTACATATGCAGTGTGGATGGCAGCAATAAGATCTTGATATATAGAAGTCATTTTTCCAAAACAGATATGTTTTTTTCTATTTATAAATGAAGAAAAAAGACTTTTGACTTGGGCCAAACAGTTACTTTTAGACCTCCTTGTTGTGTGGATTTTTTTTTCTTTACAATAAAGACGATCATCTTCCGAAATCAGTTGAACCAATTTAAGAAACCCTAAATTCCTTTGTATTGGGAGTAGCCATTTTCTGAATTTTTCATAAGGGTGATGGCTAACATCTCTGTGCAAAATTTGTACAAACACAAATGTACGAAAATGTATGTAAAAGAGCATTAATGAGAATGAGCTCTCCCAGGGGGCACTAATTGTCATTGCGGTTTATTCTCAAAGAAGTGCTATCGAGGAAAATGGGGGCACCAGACGCCAGGATTCTTTGAACCTTAATCTGGAAGAACCCCACCCTAATCCACTGTGGAACAGCATACGTTAGGGATGCGTGGTCAGGAAGGTGCTTGGCCGTTAGTAAGCGAACTCTGGATACCAGTCGACCTCCAGTTTCAATGTAGACGTACCCATGCATAAAGGAGCTCTATGTGGGCGGACAACGTTTTCTCCAATAATGGCCTAAGAAAGAATTCAGAAGGGATGGACAAGAACGCCTTGCAAGGGTTTAACAGGTTAATCTCTAAAGGTTCTCCTATGGCGTTGAACCGGGATATTTCGATAGGGATGGACAAGGAAGCCTCGTTAGAGGTGGAGGGATTAATCCCTTTATGAACTCCGGTTGCCACTGACCAGGGGAGGATATCGAAATAGAATGACAAAGAAACCTCGCAAGGGGTGGACTGGTTAGTCTATGAAGATACTCCTGCGGCTATGGAGGTAAATGTGCATAAATTGGACGCACCTGGACCTATGGGCTTAGGCAAATCCTTTTCGGAAGAGGGCACGTCAAGACGTTCCTTCAACGTCGAGTCGGAGTCTCTACAGCTCCTGCCTAAAAAGAGAGGAGACGGAGAAAGGAAAGAGGCTGACATGGCAGCGCACATTGTGAGTGAATGTCCAGCACTGGCTAGCATAAGACTCAGGACCACTGGTGGATGCCATGGGGGACCTCAGCGCATTCTCATACACTGAGAGAAAAACGACGTTGCAAAATCGACAACGATTGTAGTCACTTTGATACCTTTTCGTTGTCACTTTTGTTTGACAACTGGTGTTGTCAACTTGTAAACGAACTTGGTCTAATTGACAACGCGTGTTTTCAATTTGACAACGAACGTGCGTTAATTACAACGCACGTTGTCAACTTCTAAACGTGGTCGAATTGACAACGAGTGTTGTCAACTTCTCAAGGAACGTGCTCAAATTGACAGTGCAATGTTTTCAAATTCCACGGGTTCTAGTAAATACTTTTCATTGTGTTATTTTCCTTCAATTTATCCAGACGTATTTTTTTTAAATAACAATATAGAGCAAGATTCTATTGTAGATTTAAAGGAAGTACTGCCGCCAGAGAGAAGATATTTGCCTGAAAAAAAAAATAGGTAACAAAATGTTTTTATTGTAAACTGCTTATTATTTTTATGTTTTTATATATTTACAGTTCAAAATTAATGTCTGAGCAAATCAAGGTTGACCAATGGTGGAGAAATGATGACCACCAACAATACATTTGCATCATATTGCTCCAAAAAGCGAGGGAGTTTTAAGAAAGGTAAGAGAAATTGCGATAGGAATTATATAGAGCATCGTGAACCATTCTAATGTGATATAATTTCAGATTTGATGACACCAACTAATGAAACATTAAAGGAAATATGCTGATCAAAATAAAAAATTGACCTGTGAGCATAAATATTAAATATTATTGTTATTATTTATAACATAAATTTATTTTAGAATTATGTTTATTAATATTTTGGTTTTTATAATTAAAAAATCATTTTGTGAATAAAATAAGTTTAAAAACTATAATCTATTACAATCTGTTTTATTATAATAAATTTGAAAAGGAATGAGCATTTACAAAGCGACAACGGTATGGTGTCAACTTTACAACAGTGTGGTGTCAATTCGACACCCTAATGGTGTCAGTTTGACAACAATACGGTGTCAAACTGTACACGTTCGTTGTCAATTCGGCAATCCCGCGTTGTCAACATTTCGTTGTCGAATTGTACAATTGAGTACAAACGTGGTTGATACACTTTCGACATCGTATATGGTCGTTTTGATAACGGATGGTGTCATTTTTTCTCTGGGTTTAATACGGATATTCTTCGTTTTTCACCGTTCGTGTATGTATGGTAAAAAACAACCTGTTACACTTATTCATGTGTGATCGTAAGCAGAGCATTTTTGTTGTTCATTTATGACTGTGAACAAAAAAAGAAAATTTTAGAAATCTCATTTATGAAAAATACTATAAATAGTGAAATTTCAATGCTCATAAATGAAAAATTCTGATAATTCAGCAGGTGAAGAAAGTGATGACGATGAGAATGAGGATGACATATTAGGAATATTGGAAAGTAATTTACGAGATTTTGTAGACTATGATTACCTCAACCATGTTTTTCCTTTGCGTTTAGGGAAAAACAAATTTCGCAAACTAGTTTATCACAATAATTAAATTATAACTTGTTTATAGCTCAGATGTTAGTGGGCTATTAAGAACTTCTTTCACTTTTAAAAAATTTCAATTTTCTTACCTTTTTTAAATTTAAAAACGTGACGCTTGAAATTTAGCTGTACAAGGAAAATAACACATTTCAATGATTTTAAAAGTTATTTTTCTCTTTATTAAAAACTTAAAATAGCTTAAATTTAAATAAATGCAGAATAAAAAAAAAACGGAAGAATTTCTTTGCATCGAACAACTCAATAGATATTTGTTAAATGCTTTCATCTTTTGTTCAAACTGTTGCGTATATGTTTGGAAGCAGTAACGACAGATTCGATTATATATTTTATTATACAATAAAAACGGATTTATTTAATATTAAAATGATATCAATAGCTTATGAACAAAAGTGTTTATTTGACATCTTACTTATTTTTGTTTTTTTTTTGTATTAAATGTTTTTTTTTAATATTGTAACTATGATTTAATTATACGAATACATACTTGGATTGTATAGAACAAAATTAATAATATTTGTAATAAAAAATAAAAAAAAAAACTAACATACATACATACAATTAAGTACAAACTATAGTAAATATAACTTATTTTATTACTTAATAAAATAATTATAAATGAGTTTAATTAAGCTGGAAACTTGAAAATTGTTCAAATAGACACATAAGTATCCCAGCAAACTTGTTTTTCGATAAGAATTAAAAAAAGTTTTTACTTGTTTTTGGTTTTAAATTAATTTACATTTTCTGAATAATGCATTTATAATAGTGAACTAGTGCTGGCAAAGTATTGAGTAGTGGGTACCGAGTACTCGATAATTAATCATTTTTTGGGGTACTCAATACACAAAAGTAGTTAATTCATACTTTTAGGCCCATTATTATAACTTGCCTTTAGCTAAAGTTAGGATTTTGTTGGAGCGATAAATAGTTTTTCGTTATTAAAACTAAGCTAAAAACCATTTTTAACTATCACGTACTATAAGGACAACTTATAGCAATGAGCATTATCCTCATTATTATAACGCAAAACTGCTTATCGCTCCAACAAAATCCTTTAGTTAAAGGCAAGTTATAATAATGGGCCTTACGGTAGTATTTTTAGAAACAAATTTATAAAAATATTTGACAACTACAACGATAAATTTCTTCTGCTAGTATGTAAACGGAAGTATTGAGTACTTTTGAGTACCCAATTGAAAAGTATTGAGTTGTATCGAGTAATTGAAAGTAGTAGAAATTGCCAGCACTATAGTGAACGTCAAATCAAACGGTTACCGATAATAACTATCGAAAGCAGAGTTCGCAGACCGTACATCAGAAAAGCGCAGTAAAATCCTTAAGAAGAAAATGTAGTTTGTGTTAATAGGCCATGGATCTATAGCTTCCGTGTTTTGATAAAAACTTTCATTTAAGTCAACAGTCGACTTGATGGTAAATCTTCATATTTATTTTGCCTGAAGTACTATATTGATGAAAGTTTTCTGCGTATCCTAACTGTTTGAAAGATAATTAATTTAAATCAGCTGTCGACTTAATGGTAAATCTTGATATTTATTTACGTCTGAACCACTATATTTATGGAAGTTTTTTTTCGTGAGCTAACTGTAGGTAATTCACTGAAAAGTTGTCACGTCACTAGTTACACATTAATAGAAACTAAATCTAAATCAAATAAACTCTATCCAGATGAGCTGTATTTTTAACTATGTTGACATTGATGGGTCAAGTTTTTTTGTTTTAAATTGTTTTAAATGTTCCAAACATTTGTATGGAGATCGTCTAAACGGCTTGAATATTTTTGATAATATAATTCAAAAATGATATTTCTAAATTAGTTTCACTTGTAAAAATTATTATTACTTTCAACACTTTGATGGCAGATGAAAACTTGTAACCTAAGGCGTAAAATAGATCATGAGGTCATGTCTGGACATGTCCGGACACGTCTTTACGAGAGACAAGAATCAAACCGAAGATTCACGGAACAGAGTGAATAATAATTAACTAATAAAATCGATTAATAGTTATGTGTAATGAGCAGTTAAAGCTATTTAAAGCAATCATCGGTACTTTTTATCGATCGTATTTTAGCCGAGCATTAAAAAACTTGCGGTCTTATGTAAAACGAGAAATACGATAAATTGATTTGTGAAGTGATTTGAAAGAGAAACTGCTTAACTATAGCTCAAAGTGATGATGCGGTAAATTTAAATGATTGTATATAATAATTAAATATAAATTATTTTAAATAATGTCACTGAAACTGGCCGACAAGCTTTTTCTAGCTTACAAAAAATACCTAATCCTTTTAAAAGATAAGAAGCATTGTCAAAGCTGGTGCTATATGCCGGTTGGCTTTGAATGGGTACTTCGTTAAGATCATAAGTACTTATAAGTCGATTACGGATGGCAACCGAACTTCAGTTGCGTTGCCAGTTGCCAAAAATATATTACGGATGGCAACTGACGGCTGGAAACGTGAGTTGCCGAATAGTAATAATATTGGCAACTATGTTTTTCTAGTTGCTTTGAAGATTTTTCAATTGAAAAAGGCCGTTAAATAGAAATGTAAGAATGTTTTTTTATCAATTTATTTTTTAATGAAAATTTAAATATATTTTTGCTTATAGATTACAAAATGGTAAAAATCACCACCAGGCAACAATTTGAGCTATTAATACAAAAAAATGGAAAATAACCCATTGCTAGTGAGTAACGAAACTGCAGTTCGGTGCCATCCAAAATCGACTTTTTAGTATTTCAATTCGAAAAGAAAATTATTTGAATAGGATTTTTTTAAAAACGTTATCTTTCCAATAGAAATATACAGTAAATTCTCGGGGTACCATGTGGTACTAAAATGGATTTATAGGTTTATATATGTGGAATGGTTAGTATTCGGATAGTCTAACCCGCGTATACTTCTCAACCAATGATAACAATTATTGACCAGCAATGGAAAACACTTTAACTTCTACATAACAACCAAAGTATTTTTAATAAATAGTGTATTCGCCACTTGGTTCTTAAATTATTTGCTAGGAATTTCTGCGGTAGTATTTAAATTTTTTTTCTTCATTTCTGTAATAAATTCAAATAATTTTTCATTGTATAATTATTAGTTTTTTTTACTATAAAATCACATTGCTTAATAACGACTTCGAATACAATCTGATTAAAACTTTTATTTATTTTTTTTTTTGTATTTAAGAGCTTTAAGCAGCTATTCTCTGTAACTATTTTTATCATTTTTTATTTTTAAGGTATAATTAAGTTTTTTTTTATTTTACTAAAATTAATTTATGTCAAGTTTTTAACTTTATTTCTTTATAGTACGATATGAAAATGTTGTGTGTTTTATTTGTATTTATGTTTGTTTAGATATAATGATGAGTATAGAAAGGCAAATAAAAACAATTTGTTTAATAAACTTAATGCCATTTAATACTCTAAAACACATATAAAAATTTTAAAAATTAATTTGTAGTAAAAATTATTTGTCAATAATATGAAATAAATTTCTCTGCAGAATAATTGCTCAACTATAAATTTGAAATAAAAAGACAACTATTTGTGGAACATTTTTATTTTTGCAACAAATATTTTTCCTCAATAGTCGCACGAAATGTTTTCTGTAGAAATGTTTTTCTTAATAACTCTGTAGAATTTTCTCTGTGGAAATAAATATTTATTTTTTTCAATAGTCAAACGAAATTTTTTCTATTAAATTTTTACTCAATTATGCGAAATTTTTTTTTCAATAAATGATTTAAATTTTCCTTCAAGAGCTTTTCAAATAATTAAAAAAAAAATTTATACATAAAAGTTTATATATAATACATTTTATTTATATTTTTGTAAAATTTTTTTTAAATTAATTTTTTAGATAATTATGCTCTGTTGTTAGATCTTACAATATTGTCAGATCTAACATTGTGCTGACACACGATTGCATCATATTTGTCATTATTAATGTTAGTTTGAAGTCTGACAATGCTTTTTCCGACAATATTGCCAGACAACAATTGTAAGTTGACACGATTCTTAGACGTTTTCTGTATATTTTTCTGATAATATTGTAAGATCTGACAACCGTCTATACAGAGCTTTATTATAAAAAAATATTTTGAAAAAATTTGAAAATTTTTCTCATATTGAAATTTTTTCTCCATTATTGAGAAAAAATTTATATGGCAGTTTTTCTCAAAAATCGAAAATAATTTTTCATAGAATTTTTTTTTCAGTTATTGAAAAATATTTTTTTATAAAAGATTTTTCACAATAAATGAAAAATATTCTTAATGATTGGAAAATATTCGCAATAATTGAGATTAATTTTGTCACTTTATTTTTCTTTATAATTGAAAATCGTATATTCACCATATTTCAGCAATTGTGAATAATTTATTATATACAAATGCATTTTTGAAGTTCATTTTATTCTATCCAAGCTGAGAGAATATTTTTACAAATTAGATGATTAATTTTGAAGAATTTTTTACTTCAAGAAAATATTAATAAATTATAATATAGAAATTATAATATAGAAATGAATAATCTTTTATTTATTTAAAAATAATAGAAAACTTGACCTTAAAAGCCTAAATATAAATTATATATAGACACAACAAAATAAAATATAGAAAATTTATCGACAATAATATTTCTACAGAAAATGTTTCCTGTGAAGAATTTTTGTCCATAAATATAAAATAGTTTTGCCTTTATTTATAAAAAATAAAGTTTACTTTAAATATACTTTACGGCAAATTATCATACAAAATTTGTCATAAAGAATACTTCAAATAAAATTTGATTTTTATGAATATGGGCCCTTTTATTTATATAAAAAATTTTTCTAATAATTGAAAAAATATATTTTTACCAGAACATTTTTTCTATAGCACTATTCTGGAAAATTGTGAAAAAAAAATTTTTACAATAAATTCATTAAAAAACTTATTATTTTTTTTCTTTAAACAATTTTGTGCAGAAATTTTGAATAAAGATTTTTATAAAAAAAAAAATTGTGGATAATGGAAAATAACATTTCCAAAAAAAATTTTTTTCTAAAAGTTTTAAAATTAAAATAGTTCATAAAATATTTTTTTTTAAACAATTATTATAATTTTTGACCTTTTTAATAATTTTATAATTAAGTTTTTACGCTCTAGGTCTTTTTATAAAAATATTTCAATTTACTTTTATTTTTATATTTTATTTATTGAATATAAAAATAAAAGTAAATTGAAATATTTTTATAAAAAGACCTAGAGCGTAAAAACTTAATTATAAAAATATTTTTTTTTTAAATATTAAATAGAAAATTTTTTTCTATATGAGAAAAAATATTATATAGAAAATTTAATAATTATGTTTTTCAAGCCAATCCACAAAACTGAGAATTTTCGAGGCAAGTGTTAAGTCGGTGCCCCTTTATGGCTGTACAACCTGGAAGGAATTCAAACTTTTATTAACCGCTGCTTAAGAAGAATATTACGAATCTTTTGGCATAGAACGATAACAAATGCTGAGTTGCTAGCAAAGGCAATCCAAATGGAAATAGCAACCGAGATACGTAAACGAAAGTGGCAGTGGATAGGACATATCCTCCGTCGAGACGACAACAATTAGATACAACAATCGCTTAGATGGAACCCATTTCAAAAAGATGGTAGAGAAATTGACAGGCCTCGCACAACATGGAGACGTTCAACGGAATCCGAGATGAATCAACTGGGTATATCTTGGAACGAACTTAGGTCTATTGCTCAAAATCGGGTTAGATGGAGAACAGCTGTTATTGGCGCCCTAGGCTTCAGTGGGAGTTAGAGGAATATATATATATATATATATATATATATATATATATATATATATATATATATTATTTTTTCCTGACGATGCTACCCAAGGATGTAGCAAAATATTGAAAATAAAAATAAATAAAAAATATTATAAAAAAGACCTAAAGCTTAAAAAACATAATTATAAAATTATTAAAAATGTAAAAAAATTACAATAATTATTTAATTATATAGAACAGTTTTCTCAACGTTCGAGAAAAATATAACAGATAATTTTTTGCCAATATTTAAGAAAATATTAAAGTTGAAAAAAAAATTTTTTTTCTCAACATTAAAGAATAATTTTTCTCAATAATTGAGAACTATTTATTAAAATTTATTCTGTAAAAAAGTTTTCTCAATAATTAACTAAGATTTGTTACATAAAAATTTTGTCTATGTAATTTCTTAAACCTTTTAAAAAAATACTTTTTATATTTCTGATTTAGAGAAAATGCATATTTAATGAAATTTTCTTTTAAAATGCATTGAGAAATTCTTTTCTCAATGGTTTAGTTAAAAATTTTTTTTTTCTCAATAGCTAAATAAAAATATTCTGCAGAGATTTTTTCTTAATAACTGAGTAGTTTTTATTACAACAAGCTTTTTGGATAGAATCTTTTTTCTATTTTCTCAATATTCTCCTTAAAAATCGTGTCATCATTTTAGAAAAAATTTAACTTAGTAATTGTTTTTTGTCGAATTTAAGTAAATTTATTTTATGAGAAAATTTTATTTAGTACCACCATTTTTAACTTTTTTAACTTAACTTTTTTAAATAAATTTAATTTCCGTATAAATAATTGAAAAATATAAAAAAATTAATTTTTATAATTATTATATTTTTTTTGTTTTTTGTAAACTTGGTATAGGTGTGTATGTTTTATTAAATTTAAACGCTGTTAATTACAATTTCTTTTCGTTGTAGGCAGTTTTATGTAAAATAATTTTTTAATTTTATTTTAATTAAATTTTTTCTATTACAAGTATCAGTTGCTAACAATTCAGAAGCCAATTAAGTGATTTAAATTTTAGTTTATTTCGTCATAGAATATGCAGTTGAGATTAAAAGTTATATTACGATAAAAGAAAGTGTTCATTTTTTGATATATTGTTTGTTTTTTTTTTGTTTGTTATTTACTTACAATTTATTTAAATAAATGCTGTTAAAAAAAGTTTTTATTTTGTTTTACAATCATACTCTGCTTAAAACATGTATTATGCGGGAACTTTAGTTGTATTGTTTATTTAATTATTAAAATTGTTTAATATTTGTTTTAATTTGCTTTGCTTTTCTTTTGTTTTTAATTTTGTTGCAGCTATTGCTTTGTATTGTTTTTTGTATATTTTTAATAAAAAAAATTTTAATGGACGTTAGTGCGTATATATATTAAGTCCTTGTTGATATCAGACTATATTTTTGCGAAAAATTTCATTGGGATGTTGTTGACTGTAGTTTTGTCGTGTAGAACATTGCTGCAAATAAAAAAGTTAAGAAGGTATATTAATGTTTGTGTTAAATTATGTATAAAATTAAGGGATTAATACAAAATAAATACAAGTTTTTAATTGGTTACTACTTGTGCGGTAAAGTGTTGCGAACATGTTTTATTGAGACAAGTTTTTCGGCTGTAATGAAAATGAAAACATAAAATCAATATTTTAACATTTCACATCTGATACTATTTGGAGACATTAAAAAAATAAAATACGGGTTGTAGCACCCGTTGCTCTATTAATAACCTACAACATTTGTCAACTGTTTTGGTCTCAGATGACAGTAGGCATACAAAAGGTTGTGAGTGAAATAAATATGTGTATAAATTAAATTCGCCCACAATCAAATTTAGTCTTTAGATTTTTAATTAAATCAAATCCAGTCTGTGATTTTGAATTGTTGATTTTTTCAAATTAGTTAAAAGTTTAAAAAAAAATTATAACATGCTTCTTTTGAAAGCCAGTAATTAGTATTATTTTAAACAATTCAAGTATTTAAATATACGAGGTAACTTGGCTTCTATTTTGAGCAAAGATTACCCAAATATTAAATCTTTACATTTTATTTGATTTATTAAAAAAGTACATAAATATAAAGGGTGATCCACTTCGAGGTACTTTTTTCAATAGCCTTTTTTTGACAGATCACGTGTGAGTCGTGTCTTGTTTTTTTATTGTTTAGTATTGTTTGGCATTTCATAATGGAAAGACTTACGCCTGAATCGCTTCGCTCTATGGGCTCTTGAAAAGTTCCAAGAAGATCCGACGTTTTCGAGGCAAATTTCGTTTAGCGATGAGGCCCATTTCTGGCTCAATGGGTATGTAAACAAACAAAATTGCCGCATTCGGGACGAAGAGCAACCTAAAGAGATTCAAGAGCTGCCACTTCATCCAGCAAAAACAACGGTTTGGTTTGTCGGCCGGTGGAATCATTGCTCCATATTTCTTTAAAAATTATGCCAATGCGAACTTAGCCGTGGCGATGGTTATCGTCCATGATAACCGACTATTTGCTGCCTGAAATTGAAGCTGGTGATCTCGGCGACACTCGGTGGTTTCAGTAAGTCGCCGCCACTTCCCGCACATCGCATCAACCAATGGATTTATTGAGAGAACATTTCGGTGAGCTCGTAATTTCACGTTTTGGGCCGGTCGATTGGTCACCAAGATCGTGTGATATCACACCGTTAGAGTTTTTCCTGTGGGGATATGTAAAGTCTAAAGTTTATGCGGACAAACCCGCTTCGATTCAGGCCTTGGAGGAAAACATTACGCGTGTCATTCGCCAGTTACCAGTCGAAATGCTCAAACGAGTCATCGAAAATTGGACCCAACGGATGGACCATCTGCGACATAGTAACGGCCAACATTTTATAGACATAATCTTCAAAAATAAACGCCAAAGAATGTTCTTTCAAATGATAATAAGCATTCTCCATTAAATTTGAATTTTCTGTGTTTTTTTTTTTTTCTTAAAAAAAGTAGGGAACCTCGAAATGGCTCACCCCTTACAAGTACATATATATATATTTTATTTTTTTCTATTAACATATTTTAATTTTCTTCTTTTAAGATCTAAGCACTTATTGTTAGTTAACGTAATTGGAAGATGCAATAATATAAAATGAAAAAAAATATATCGCAATAGTTATTATTTTTAACCAAAAAATAAACAAACTTAATTTTAAATGAAAAAACATACAGCAAAATTTTATCGATTAACCGATTAACAATTAATCCATTATTTATAAAAAAAATTTAATAACTAGTAAAACGTTCCAAAATATGTCTTTGCATTTAAATAATCAAAATTGTTCAGACACACATATTCGCCGTTGATTCTAAGTCAATCAAACCATTTGCTTCTTGTTAACCGATTAACGATTAATCGGTTATTTAAAAAAAAATCATAGCCAGTAAAACGTTTCAAAATATGTCTTTGCATTTAAATAATTAAAATTTTTCAGACACACATATTCGCTGTTGCTTCTAAGTCAATAAAACCATGTTGGCTCTTTGATTTTAATCACCGAACGCTTCTTGTTAATCAGTACGGAGTAAATTCGCTTCTATCAACAGCGATTATTTTAATAAAGCATTAAACACATATTCGTATAGTGGATATGAGAGAGGGACAAAGTATAAGAAATTCCAAGGCAACTTTATTCAAATACTTCTTGCACGTTGATTTTATTCATCGTCTACGATCGGTGTTCAAACATGTTCGCTCATCAGGACGATGTTAATTTTATCCTTTGCTGGATTTTGTTAAATAATTAAATGTGAATGAAATATGCTCGATCGTCAGACTCACATCTGAATAAAATTAACTAGCACGATAATGATTTTAATCAACGCAGAGTTTTGTTTGTTGAATAAATAGGAATTTTTAGGTATGATGAAATCAAGCAAAATGTAATTTTTTGCAGTTCTGTGGTACCCTCTTGTTAAAAAGCCTACAGCCTCTGCTATCTCAAGTACTTACATATTCCGGACCTCCATTATCTATCGATTTTATTGACTATTTGGGCGACCAGAACGATTAGTTAAGATAAGTGTGGAATACTTTCAAAGCAAAATCGAGTAAAATATTGTTAGGACGCCCACGACGTGGCGGGCCCTAATAAAATGCATAAAGCAATGACAACAACATCAATATAAGTGTAATTAGTAACTATGCGATTTATCTTGCCCTATTATTTACTGTCAGAAGTTTACATAAATTATTCTCTGCTATGCTCGGTTCACAGTAGTCAGGAGTACGTAAGAAAAAGTAATGTACCAACCAACGGTGTCAAATTTTCATGTTTCAAGTTTTGTGTTATAAATTTGCCACTATGCACAGCTTCTACAACTTTCTTAAAACTGACCTCACACTGTTCCCGCACATTTTAATTGCACTTAGGTTAAGAGTCAAATTATAATACTCCTGAATACCAAATTTCTAAATAACTAGATAATTCTTCGATTGTGAAATTAAGGTGTATTGTGTGCACTGACATAATGAATATTTTCCCAGACTCATTTGCTTTCATAACAAGCAATACAATAAATAAATAAAACGACTGCTACAATTGTTCATAATTATGATCAATTTGATGTGATTAAATTAAATTCCTTCAAAGTACTAAAATTTGTATAATTAAAAGCACAAACTGATAACAATATTTATTGGTTTATTGCTTGTGGTAACAAGACATAATTATAATAATATTGAGCGAAGTAACCGCAACATTGAGGATACGCACAGTTGAAATATAAACAGGGGAAATGAATATTTTCGTTTTTAATTTTTTTAAGTCGAAAAAGACGTTGCCGCAAGTGCAATAAAAATTAAAAGGGCACAATTTAGATATTGGTGAACTAATTAAGAGAACACTATTATTAGCTTGTCTTATATAGCATGTCCTTATACTTGAACAGTAGGCTGCATGCAAAATGACCCTATGAAAAATCACACAAAAGCATAAATGAAAAATAGCCCAAGAAATCTTCATACAAAATTGAGTAATATTTCATATGAAAAGTAACCCAAAAATGTTTGGTGTTTTTTCGTCGTTTTTGGAGAATAATTCATTTTATATATTTTTGGCGATTTTTCTTAATGAAATGAAAGATCACCCATTTTTCAGCGATTTTATATGATGAAGAAATTTTTTAAATGAGTGTAAAAATAATGGTTTGTCTTAAAAACGATATATTTTTAATAAAAAATTATCACTAATTATAATAAGTCGGTATAAAGTTTATCTTAAACCACAGAAGTATTAACAATAAAAAATTATCACGATATAAACTGGAAAAATAACCAATTTATTTTCTGTCTTTGCTTTTCCAAAAATATGCTGAAATTACAGAAAATATATAACCATCACGTTTAAAGTTGTACCAGTGGCAGTGTTTAAAAAGCTTCTGATTATACTGGGTTCGAATTTGACATTTATTTTTTGAACAAGCTGGGCACCCTACTGGTAAAGCTAATTCGAGTACGCTAAATTCAATGGCATTAGCTGTTTTTAGAAGTTAGCGCTCGTGATTCTTCTTTTAAATCCCAGCAAATGTCAACTAACAGCGAATTCAATTTTTTACCACTGTACCAGTGTTCAAGTCTGGCCTTGATGGAATCGCTCTCCATGCTCGTTATAAGATAAATTAATGCAAACCTTCTTTTATTTTCTTACTACTTAATCTTTGAAAAATACGACATAATTCGTTAAACGAATTTCCATCCGGATTAAGTACTTTAATAAAGTTTTTTACAATGCCTAGTTTTATATGTAGCGGCGGTAACAAAACTTTATCAATTGATACAAGTGGCTTTTCAACAATGTTTTTTTTTCTCAATTTAACTTTTTCACGTCATGTTTGTTGTACTGATCACCACAATTGTCAAAACAGTATAAAAATATCGTTTTTATAGTACTGATCACCACAATTGTCAAAACAGTATAAAAATATCGCTTTTATAGTACTTTAGCGAATAAATTTTAAATCGCGAATATCGCGAATACGAACGCTAACTTCGAAAAACGGCTAATGCCATTGAATTCTGCGTACTCGAATTAGCTTTACCAGCAAGGTGCCCAGCTTGTTAAAATTTGCGACTAGCATAGTGTTATTTACGTAAATTGTTTTGGCGAAAAAGTAGAATCCGTTTTGTTTATTTTATACTAGTTAATATTTCTAGTTATAATATTATAAATAAGTTACTAATATCAGTTGATATATATTTATTATTATAAATTTGTTTATTGTGAAATTTTAGAATTAGGCACCGTAGGCAAAAAATGGTTATAAAATAAAAAAAAAAAATCGCTCGATTTTTTACAAACATTTTTCAACTCATATTAGCAAACTATTTGCAACTTTATTATTTTTTTTATTCACATATATTTCCTTTCATATTTATTTTAATGAACGCATGCAATAACTTATTTGCGTACATTGGCAATAATATATTTAACTTGGTAGCAAAAAAACTTCCCAACAGACTGTGATCACAGATTATATACAACTTCTTCTCAAAGCTTGATCGATGAGTTAAATCAACGGTTAAATTTAGTAATGAATGTAGTGACCGTGGCTACGGTTATGCAGAGGTCCTTTGGCAGCACCACCACGAGCAGCAGGTGAAGCTGCTTTCATGGGTTTTAATCAAAGCTTGCTCGATGAATTAAACCAATATGAATGCGCTTACTAAAACTACTGACATTTTTATATTTTTTTAATTAATAAGAAAACTATAGGGTGGTTAAATTTTAAGAGCCGATGTTGAATATGAACTACACCAAAACGTAATGTTTATTTCTGCATTTAATTTGAAATTTCTCAATTTAAGACTAAGTCAATTTGAACCGCGAAAAGAGACACAATCAAGCAACGCGTTAAAGTTATTTAGGCTTATTATGACATTTTCGAAGAAAATCATCTTCAGTGATGAGGCACATTTTCACCACGATGGATTCGTCAATAAGCAGAATTGCGTCGTTTGGGCGAATGATAACCCAAGAGTGATTGTCGAAAAACGAATGCATCCACAAAGAGTGACTGTTAGTTGCCGACAAGATCATGTGATTTGACACCGTTGGACTTCTTTCTTTGGGGTTATTTGAAGGAAAAGGTGTACGTCGATAAGCCAGCAACAAATCAAGAGCTAAAAGATGAGATACTTCGGCACATTAATTAATAATATAACCACAATTATGCCTCAACGTCATCGAAAATTTAGAGCATTGGATGGAGGTGTGCCGCCGAGGTCGCGGCTACCATTTGTCCGATATTTTGTTCCATACATAATTGAACCATACCAATATTATTAAAATAAAAAGAAATGACAACAATTTCCTTATTAATTTGTGTTTTATTCAAAATTAACATCGGCCCCTTAAAATTTAACCACCCTTTATAAATAACTTTGACCGATAGTTCATTTATGTTTAGGTTTTTTTCTCACAATTTTGGGCCAAATTTCCATTTTTCTTTTTTTTTGGAAAATTTTTCATTTATTTAGGGCAATTCATTCATTCGGCAATTTTTCATTTTTGTTTTTGGGCGATTTTTCATAGGGTCATTTTGCATGCAGCCTTGAACAGTAATAGGTAGACACTTAAAATTTACACAGATTATTTTTTACAATTTCTACTGTAACAACAAGTAACGAAAATAAGTTTAATAAAAATAAAAGGATGTTTCCTAGATGTCGCGAATGTGAGGAATTTGACTTTCTCTTCTAAACTTTATAGGCTAACACTTGGTGTTTACGCAGGATATTAAGAAGTATGCTATTGTATAAAAAATAGTTCAAAATTAAAAGGTGTCCCACAAGACGTGAGAAAACTAACAAATTGTATTTTTAAAGTTGTACTCAACATAGTACGGAACCCTACGTTTGTAAGTCTGGCTCACACTTAACCGATTTATTTATTATTCAAGAACAAATGATTCAAATTTTATGGCTACCTCTCTGTTAAAAATTGATAATAAAATTATTCTAAAATGTGACACCATCAAATGTTCTGTTGATTTCACTAATTGGGTCATTAAATAGTCCATCATTCCTAACATTATTGTTGTTCTTGTGCCAAACAAGACAAAGTAATATTTGTGCTAATTTTATGTCAATAAGAAACAAACCACAGCCACTTAATTATTCAGGTGAATTTGCATATGGGGAACATACAAGTAAGTTTCTATTATAAATAAACAATTTAAATGTGATGGCAACAATAAACTACCTTACCAGTTTAATTAAATTGGGTTAAAACAATTGTTATCAAACAAAATATGAATATAATAATTTAATGACATACCGCTTGTTTCTTTTCCCAGGATTTCATGACAGTTTTATATTTTTCAAATTCATGACACCAATCCGAATAAATTTTCTGATAATCGTTGCTTTTGTTGGGAGGAGTACATCTGGAATTAAAAAAAATTATTAATGGGAATTTTTTTATAAAACAATCGATCATATATGCAGAATGCAGAATTCAAATTAAACAAATAAGTGAATCAATTAATTGTTTAATTAAATTTTAATCTAAAACCAATTAAAACCTTTAATTGGTAAAAATATTTTTTTTCTGTGTTGCTTTTTTATCACTAAAAATTATTGAAAATTCTAAGTACCTGTGAGCATCTACTGTTATATTATAACTGCATAATAGAGAGCCTCCCAAATGACAATCATAACGTCCACCATCTGCCTCATTTACTGAAACAACCACAAGACCTCTTTCAGTCGTTTCTATATATTTAGTAGGACTGTATTTGATTTCATAGCTAAAAGAAAAACAAAATGGAAAAAATAATCAAAAACACATTTCAGCTATTGAAGACAATTTTAAAAATTGGTTTCTATTTTCTGCATTTTAATTTAGAAATTCGAGCATTTTCTTTCTTTCCATTTCACACTTACCGTCCTTTGTCCTTTGAATGATGATACCAGGTAACTTGTTCATTTTTCAAGACTTCTGGTATTTTAACAAAACAACCCAAATGTACACTCTGTCCATAAGTGACAACAATTTTCTTTTTCAAAACACTCGAATCACAAATGTCACTTGTCTCGTTGCCAACATCCTAAAAATATGAAAGAAATATAAAAGAAAAATGCATTAACTACAATGATTTAAAGAATTTTTTGCTATTTAATATTGACCAAAAATTTAATGGTCATCGAAAAAATAAAGAGAAGAGAAAACGAGGAAGATATGTATTGAATACCAAAATGTTGAAACACAGATTACTTAATAGCTCAGTTGACAAGCTCCCTTGTATCGCTTAGGGTTTGTTGAAGTAGACTTTTAATTAAATAGCTTGCAAACAGGCTGTTCAAAAGCCGTGGTTTTACCCAAGGCGAATTTTCGATTTCTTGATTATTTGCCTTATTGAAAGTTTTTGCTAGGAAAAGTGTGCTGTGCTCGTTGCACAGCAACTGTTTTACAGTTACTACATTTTGATTTAACATCAATCAAGGCGAATCCATTTATTGTGGAATTTTAAGCCAACAAAAAATTTGAAACGTGTTCTCAGTATTTGTCAGGGTATTTATAAGCAATCAACAATGGCAACGCTGGTTGCGATTGTGAGGAATTTATGAGATTAAAATAAAGAGTGGTTAAATTTTAAAGGCCGATGTTGATTATCACACAAATTGTTTAGAAAATTGTTGTTATTTCTTTTTATTTTGATAATACTGGTATGGTTCAATTATGTGTGGAACAAAATATCGTCCAAATACTCGCCGCGACCTCAGCGGAACACCTCCATCCGATGCTCCAAATTTTCGATGATGCTGAGGCATAATTGAGGTTGTATGCCGTTAATTTGCCGAATTATCTCATCCTTTAGCTCTTGAATTGTTTTCTTTAAAGAACCCCAACGAAAGAAGTCCAAGGGTGATTGGATCACATGATCTTGGCGGTTAATTGACATCGCCATCACGTGAGACAACACGGCCATTGAATTTGTCGCGCAAAAGAGCCATTATTTCGATAGTTGTGTGGCAAGTGGCACCGTCCTGTTGAAACCACATATCGTCCACATCCATATCTTTCAATTCGGGTCATAAAAAGTTCGTTATCATCTCACGATAGCGAAGACCATTCACAGTAACTGCCTGACCGGCCTCATTTTGGAAAAAATATGGCCTGATGATGCCGCCAGCCCATAAACCACACCAAAAAGTAATTCTTTGTGGATGCATTCGTTTTTCTACAATCACTCTTGGATTATCATTCGCCCAAATGCGGCAATTCTGCTTATTGACGAATCCACAGAGGTGAAAATGTGCCTCATCACTCAAGATGATTTTATTCGAAAATTGATCGTCCACTGTTGCCATTTCTTGCCACCACTCTGACCATTGACGACGTTTGGAGAGATCAATCAAAGAAAGTTGTTCTTTAGAGTGATGGTTTGCAAGCTTTCAAAATTTCATGAGACCCAATCAAAAATCAGTTGTAAGGTAAAATTTTAATTGAACTGCTAAAAAATCTACTAAAGCTCTATTACGAATTAAAAGTTTGTATGACCGAAACAGTTTAACAATTACTTATTTATTATTTATTTATTTATTATTAAAATTTATAAATGTACAAATTAATAATTACAGGCTGTGGCTGCCTGCGTCCTTCAGTTTAAAAGCTATATGGAAGAATACATCTTTTTATGGAGCTTTTTACCACTTTTCTTTCGTAAAGAACTATTCTCGGGTCATATAACGAAAAAAATATTAGTCAAATCCGGCCGTTCTCAACAAATACTTGATGTTATAGGGTGTTTGTAAAGTGACGTTTTCTTTCGTGTATACGCCTTTATTTCTTGTAGAAGGCAGACACAAAATTTAAACACAGTAATTAAAATTATGTTCGCTATGTAAACAGCTATAAAAAATAAACCTAAAAATTAGAGGTTGTTCCCACAGTAACGTATTTTGTGTGAATATAGCCTAATTCTTGAATCATAATAGGTAGACTATTGAAATTTCAGAGATGGTGTATTACTTTGGCCACTATAACAAATATTAAAAGTTAAAAGGTGTTCCGACAGTGACACGATTTGCACGTATATGGCCTTATTTTTTGAACCAGAATAGGTAGACTTTTGAATTTGTCGCAAAAGATGTATTACTATGGTCTCTATAACGAATGGTAAAAATTAAAGGGTGTTCTGACAGTGACGTGATTTACATATATAGGTAGACTTTTAAAAATTTTACAGAATATATGTTGCCACGGCCGCTATAAAAATGACTTAAAATCATACATGGGCATACTGCATAATTTAAATAATGTAGTAAAATTTTGGATTTTACTGTTTACTGGTTACTGCGAAAATTTTCAGTAATCAGTAAAACTTTACTGTTTACTGCATTTTTTTCAGTAACCAGTAAACTTTTAGTGGTTACTGGAATTTGGCCTTCACTTTATAATTACGCAGGGTGTTGAGTATTGTGCTCTAGTAAAAAACAAATAATCTCTACATATCATAAAATAGTAACTCATTTCCGTCTGTCTGTCTGTCTGTCTGCTTTTCATTTGTGTTCTCACCACGTAAAAACTACTAGATGGATTTTAACAAAATTTTTTGAGGAGGTACCTTAGCATCCTGATTCCAATATATAATACTTTCTTCCGTAAAAAGATCTATTTTCCAAGAGAAAGTGGAGAAAAAGCAGTGAAAAATCGCAATTTCCGGTTTAAAGGTACTGCAATTTTCGATTTAAAACTGGGATATTTTAAAAACTATTGACCAACATTAGGCGACAATTGAATAAAATTTGTAGTTGATTTGCATTTTTACTTTGAGAAATTACATTGCTGCCTTACAAATGGTGTGGAATACCTTGAAAGCAAAATTGTCAGGACGCCCACGACATGGCGGACACAGATAGTTTAAAATAAAATGGTGTCCCATAAGGCTTTGAAAAAAAAATGAACAACTTGTGCTTTTAAAGTTGAACTGAACATATTATAGTACCGAAACCTACATGTGGGAATATAACTCGCTCTTGACTGATTTATTTAATATTGAATATCATCTGTATGAATTTCCTTTTTATTTATATGTAGAAATAGAGAATTTAGATTTAAGTATCTAAGAAGAAAAATATAAAGTAACTATTGCATATTCCTTCTGTTCAACTTTCAAAAACAAATCGGTTTTTATATATATTTTGCAAAATATTTATTTGATACATAAAATTACCTGCAATAAATCCAATTCATAGGGACGACATGTATTTGCTTCCTTATCCCAGCCACAATATGGATCACGCACACAACGGAAACAATTGTCATAACGACGATTGCACATGGCCAAATCGATTTGTTTAACACGATGATCAGTTGCCACATACAAGGATTTACGTGTCTGACTGATTTGCATCACTTGGATGGGTTCATTTTGTGCAATTTCAAAAATGTCCAAAAGTTTCGACAATGATTCACCATTACGATAATATTGAACAATTTTATAAATGCGTCCCAAATTCGTGCCCACATAGAAGACGGTATATTCTTGATTTAAAATGTCGATTTTTATTCTGCAAAAAGAAAACAATAAAATTATGAAACAATGAGTATTAACTTAAATATTTATATGTATATGTGTGTGTATGTGCACATAAATAAAGTTGGCCAAAAATTATTACTTTATTGTCTGAAAGAAAATGTAAATCCCTCTATTGTATTTAAACATTAATTTCTTTTTTTTTTTATTTTTAATTATTATTTGTTTTATTATTGAACAAAAACAATTGTGCATTTTATGGCCATTAATATGATACCTTTTCCCTGTTTTGTTTGTTGTTCTTGTCGTTTTTTGTAATTAAAGTTTTACAAAAGGATTTTAATAAATTCATGTTTGTGAGAGAGCAAACGGAAGGGAGAAAACGGATAAAAATATGAAATGAAAATCCCAATTACAATTTATAATACCTGAGATTTTATGCTTCCAGAGACACACATACATATTCAGGTTCGTGTTCGGCGCTTTAGTCCTGCTGCCCATTCAAAAGAACTGGCTGTTGATTACAATTGAACCTCTTTCTCGTTTTTATTTTTACATTTAGCCCTGATTTTATTTTTTAATATTTTAAATTCAATATTCAGCTGCATCATCACCAATACAACATTGCTGTAAAGAAATGCATTATAACACTGCCGGTGCAGCTTTTGCTACTGGCGCCTGAATGTATGCCAGCCACAATACAATGAATCGAAGTTTGCTTTCGCTGTTGTTAAAGTATTTGTGCAAGTGAATGTATTTTTCTGTAAGCGCAAGTGTGTGTGAGTATGGCTGTATTTTTTATTAATGTAATCATAATGTCATTAAAATATAAAAGTATCAAAAAGTAATTTAATATTAAGTGGTATTATTGCAATTGCCGTCAAAAATACATTTATTGATTTTTTATTACCCGCCACATAGTTTGGTGGAATTATAATGCATTTAATATGTTTTTCCTCTTCATTTTTTTTAATATCATTTATAAGTATTTAATTAATATTCACAAGTATTTTTTTTTTGTTTTATAAATACTATAATTTAAATATTAAATTTTCTTTTATGTATTAAGTAAATTGATTGGTAAATTTGAAATGGTTTAAACTTATCTTTTACACTATTGATGTTGGTTTAAATGTTCGGGTTGAAATCAACTTTGACAAGGCACCAGACAAGATAAAGAAAATTTAAAACCACCGACCTGCCAGGCATAGTTTCGAAAGTTTCACTAATAGAATTGAGCCACATCAGACCCTTCCATTCAAGGCTGTGGGCAAAAAACCACGCCTACCTGTATTTTTTCATGTTGTTTTTATTTTTTTTTCGTTTGTAATGATTCTGTTTTGCTTTTTTTATTAAATAAATATTAGACCGCGATCAGTAGATCGTATGGAGTGCATATCGATATCGTGGGATCAACCATCTGCGAGGGGCGAGTTTTGGTTGTTTTAAAGTTGGTAGGGTTCTTCAGCTCTGATTAGTATTAAAGACCTTTATACACATAGAGGTAGCCAATAAAACCACAGGGTGCCCCCTGGTTATCAGGAGCAGTTAAAAGGTATTCAGGGGGTGTTGTGCTCATTATAAGGCAATTTTTTATTAGGATTTTTTTTTTCCTTAGTCTGACCATTCTAACTCAATGAAGATTGCAGAAATAAATTCAATAAAATTAAAAAAAATGAATAAATTAATTATTTAGGCTTAAGTTTTTAATTATGAAGAGATAAAGAAAAAATTAGACACCAGCAGTGTGGAATGCATTTTCTAGATAGCTACATCCGTCATAAGCACTCTTCGTATCTATCTACAAGGTAGTTTCAATTGTTATTAATTTTCTATTTAAAAAAAAAAAAACTTATCAAAGAAATAGGATATGAGAAATTTTAATTTGTATATTATATTTCATAGGAGCTAGAGCTTTTTTGAAATTGTTTTAAACTTTTAAACACTATCGGGTATGTTCTGTAATCCGAAACCGAGTGAAATTAAAAACGAATAAATTTTTAAAGAAATATATAACTTAGTTGCGCCTATTATTTTGAATCATTAGCAATCAAGGAAATTATGTGAATGGTCTTTAATCAAATGTATAAAAAATAATATCAAAATGTTGTAAGATTTAAAAGTTATAACAATTTAAAATTTCATTCGGATTCAACTTCACTCGGTTTCGGATTACAGAACATACCAGTATTTCTTTATATTACACTACCAAGCAAACATTTTTCTTTTTATTTTAATTCTCTTTATATATTTTCTTTTATTTGAAAATGGTATATGTACAGTGGCGAGCAGAAGTGACTTTTTCTTAAATAATAACAAAACCGTAAAAGCAAATGAAAATCATTTTTAAATTTTGTATTTATTATAAAAAATTAGATTAATTCAAAAAATTTTAAAGCAAATCAAAAATAACCCACATGAACTCAATTTTGCAACTTTCAAAAAAAGTTTTAATATTTAGTCCACAGACCCTTATTCGATATAACATGACTTACGCGTTTTGGCATGCTTTCTACCAAATTTTCGATAACGTCTTTGCGAATTCTATTCCATTCCGCATTTATACGATCCCAAAGATTGCTCATACTTGTTGGAGCCGCTTCATACTGCCCGAGCCGTCGTTTCACGCTTGACCAAAGATTTTCAATCGGATTGAGGTCAGGACTTTGTGCCGGCCATTCCATCAATTGAAAATTTTGTTTCCCAATCCATTCCTTTACAATTTTTGCTGTGTGCTTCGGATCACCATCCTGTTGGAAAACAATTTAATTATCGGGATAAGCACATTTGTTCGTTCGTTCGTTTCTTTTGAGCTGCGATCACCGTCGATTGACTAATACCAAGCCTCTTGGAAATAGTACGTGAAGAACAGCGCTCTACGGTCAGACACACAACACTATTTTCAATTTCTGTAGACATTTTCCTCATTTTTATGAAAAAATCAACTATTAATTTTAAGTATTATTTATAGTAATTATAACTCTAAGAACGAAAAGAAAAACACAAAAGCAAAAGTAACGGTAAATCTGGATGATGCTGATAAAAGAAGTGAGAGAACGAAAATAGGTGCATTTAATAAAACGTGCAAAATTGAGTGTATGCGGGTTATTTTTGTATTTTCTTTCAAACTCTTTGAATTTATCTCTTTAATATTATTTTTATTTACTCCTATTTATTACAGATAAAATAATAAAAAAATATATAAAAACTTTTCTGAATTGGTTTAGTTTTCATCGATGACGAAAATCAAATTTGTCAACATGCACTCGCTTCTGCTTGCCACTGTATATCTGTCTTGCTATTAGCCAACCTTTGTTTAGCAATTAACAACAATTAGATATTTTTATTTTACAAATGTATATTTTTGATTATTAACACCATAGTGTTGATGTTAACAATGTCAAAGCCTAGCCCGCTCTGCGAATTTTATATGAATTTTATTTGAACTATTTAAAGAGTGATTTTTTAAGAGCTTGAGAACTTTTTTTAAAAAAAAAACGCATAAAATTTGCAAAATCTCATCGGTTCTTTATTTGAAACGTTAGATTGGTCCATGACATTTACTTTTTGAAGATAATTTCATTTAAATGTTGACCGCGGCTGCGTCTTAGGTGGTCCATTCGGAAAGTCCAATTTTGGGCAACTTTTTCGAGCATTTCGGCCGGAATAGCCCGAATTTCTTCGGAAATGTTGTCTTCCAAAGCTGGAATAGTTGCTGGCTTATTTCTGTAGACTTTAGACTTGACGTAGCCCCACAAAAAATAGTCTAAAGGCGTCAAATCGCATGATCTTGGTGGCCAACTTACCGGTCCATTTCTTGAGATGAATTGTTCTCCGAAGTTTTCCCTCAAAATGGCCATAGAATCGCGAGCTGTGTGGCATGTAGCGCCATCTTGTTGAAACCACATGTCAACAAAGTTCAGTTGTTCCATTTTTGGCAACAAAAAGTTTGTTAGCATCGAACGATAGCGATCGCCATTCACCGTAACGTTGCGTCCAACAGCATCTTTGAAAAAATACGGTCCAATGATTCCACCAGCGTACAAACCACACCAAACAGTGCATTTTTCGGGATGCATGGGCAGTTCTTGAACGGCTTCTGGTTGCTCTTCACTCCAAATGCGGCAATTTTGCTTATTTACGTAGCCATTCAACCAGAAATGAACCTCATCGCTGAACAAAATTTGTCACATTTGAACATTTCGAACCGAACACTGATTTTGGTAATAAAATTCAATGATTTGCAAGCGTTGCTCGTTAGTAAGTCTATTCATGATGAAATGTCAAAGCATACTGAGCATCTTTCTCTTTGGCACCATGTCTGAAATCTCACGTGATCTGTCAAATACTAATGCATGAAAATCCTAACCTCAAAAAAATCACCCATTATAAATGAATAAATTAATTATTAAGGCTTAAGTTATAAATTATAAAGAGACAGATATATACCATTAAACAAAAGACATGTTAAAAATATTTCCAAAAAAATATATTTTATTTTTATAAAATTTTACAAAAAAAAAAAAAAAAATAAAAAAAATTTTTGCAAATATTTTTGCAAACAATTTTCGAAATATTAAAAAAAAATTAAATTTTCCAATATAACTTAAAATCCTGAGTGTAATATAACATATTTTTAAGATTAAGAATATACATATGTATACAGAGTAACATGTTTTTTTAAATGCATTTGATTCTTAAATAAATAAAATGATCTGTTTTAAAACGTAGATGCATTAAACACATAGACAACATCATCCTGTTGACTACAAAGTGTCAAAAATAAAATACACACGTTTATAAGTAAAAGATGGCTTCAAAATAGCCAGCAAAGCTACATGGCTACACGTCCACCGTTGCGGCTGTAGTCAACTTATATGTGAGAATTTTATTTTACAAAAGAAAATATCGCAAAATTATGAATTACAAATTCATATACAAACAAACAGTTTTGGAGAAAATATTTATTATTTTTTGAAAACAGTTATTTTATTTTATAAAAGTAAAGTAGGTATTACTACAACAATGTCAGAGTTTACGATGTAGCTGTCGTCTTCAATAATATTAAGTAGCTGACTACACGGCGACAACTGTAGCTAACGGAATTTGTTTTCATGTGGCTGCGTAGCCGCTGTCTTCTATTTCTTTAAACCATGAATAGTGAGTTTTTTCTCATACGACTTATTTTAATTTATGTAAAAAATAAACAATATGGATAATGCTGTACATATCTGAATAAATAAAATCACCGTGGTGAAGGGTATAGAACATTCGGCACAGCCGGACATAGCACCCTTACGTTAAGTTACGTTTTTAGAATTTGGGTTTAAGTGTTAATAATGTAAAATTTTAGTTAGGGTCCGATTACAGATTTTGATTTTGTGTATCATATTTTTTTAAGGTTTTTTAGATCAGCAAAAATAATTGTGATTTGCTTTCTTGAAACAATAACCAATACTGATATTTTAGTAACTGGCATTGATCAATATTTTTAAGCTTTTATCTGCAACCTACCACAGGGTAACTATGTAGTTTGTACTATGAAACTCCATCTTACAGATACATGTTCTTACACATAAAATATTAAAACTCGAACTGGTCGTTAATACTCAGACAAGGTTACATTCACGTGCTTTATGTCAGTTCTTTTATATATGCTTGTTTCAGATGAAATACCTAACCAGACATATTTGAATGCATTTGTTATGAATTAGATACACCAACACGCAGTTACAAGTAATTGGAAATTAACAATTTCAATTACAGAATTGGGGTTTTTTTCAGAAAAAAATTTTTGTTCCAATTAAAGGTTTTAATTGGTTCCAGTTACAAATTTTATTAATTTTTTAATTGATTCTATTATGTAATTACTTACTTAATGAATCAATTAATTATATTTCTATTTGAAACTAATTAAAGCCATTAATTAGGGCAAATATTTTTTTCTGTGCATAAATAATAAAAACAAATTCCGTTGGCTACAATTGTCGCCGTGTATTCAGCTACTTAATATTATTGAAGGTGACAGCTACATCGTAATCTCTGATATTGTTGTAGAAATACCTATTTTGCTTTTATAAAATTAAATAACTTTTTCAAAAAAAAATAAATATTTCCTCCAAAACTGTTTGTTTGTATATGAATTTGTAATTCATAATTTTGTGACATTTTCTTTTGTAAAATAAAATTCTCGCATACAAAAATATAAATTAGCCTAAGTTGACTACAGCCACAACCGTAGACGTGTAGCCATCTAGCTTTGCTGGCTTCAAAATAATCTTTTACTTATAAACGTGTGTATTTTATTTTTGACATTTTGTAGTCGGTATCCTGTTGATGTTGTCTATGTGTTTAATGCATCTAGGTTTTAAAACAGAGATCATTTTATTTATTTAAGTATCAAATGCATTTAGAAAACATAAATAAATATTTCGATTGAGAATCCTCATTTTTACCCTTCCTTGTACTGTCTACTTCTAAAGCAAATGTATCTGGTTTATACCTTTGATCCTAAAGTTTTACGATGCATTATTAAGAAAAATGATTTCTTTTACAATTACTATTTTTTCTATTTAAATTTTTATAATACAAATAACTACAGATTATTTTTTCGCATACCGACCTATTGTGACTAGTTATTTGTATCAAATACATATATATTTTATATTTTAGAGTCTGTTGAAAAGATTTATTTTAATGTTAATATTGTTCTAATTGTAGTGAGTGAAATACATTTTTTATTAAATTATCTGTAACAACTGCTCACTAAATCATGAATTAATTATTTTGTTTTTTTTTTTTTTTATAAAATATTTGTAGCTTTATTCAATTTAATTAAAAATAAATTTTATATTAATTGTTTTTCTGTTATACGTTTTTGCTGTTGTTTTTTTCTCTTGATTTCAGTTATTGCTGTACTCCCCTTTTAATTAAAGCCATAATTTCACCATTAAGTATAACATTCGCCGCAAATTAGCTTTACGTGTGCAGAGGCCACTTTGTGTACTTGTGTCATGTTTACACTTTTTGATTATTATGCCCAACAGTTCTGACCAAAAGGCGTTTAAAGTCTTAAATGTTATTTTTAAACTGATAGATTTTCTCTGTGCGAAGTATTGACTTTGTCCTATTCACATATCTTCGCGGTTTAAAATTAGTCTCTTTAAGCTTCAACAACACAGCAGTGTTGCCCAAACTGTGTGCTTGTTAAAATAGTTTTACCCGAAATGAAGTCACCCACCGTTAGAGCTGTATTCAAGTTTGTGCAGATGGTTCGTGAGACTGGCTTGGTCGTGAACAACACTCATCGTCAGATGGTGCTTACCGACGACAATGTGGCTGCTGTGTTACTGAATCCAAGAGCGTCAAACCGCCATCAATCTTAATAAAATAGCACACGGAGTGGTGCCATCATTGGCACATTTTTTTTAAATGCTACTGAAACGCAATTTCACAGGGCAGCTCTACTGAGCCATTATTACGGATTTTTTATTGTCTGAAATGGAAAATATTAACTTGGATAATCGGGATGTACATCTCCATTAACCACGCGGAATTGCTTAGGCTGCTACATACTTTGGATCAACTGCTGGAAAGTCGGGAGAAAGGTTCTCATTGCACAGTCGCTTATAAACCGCATGAAACGTGAACATTTATTTCAATCTAGTGCTGGATTGTGTTTTAAAACTTGGATTATGGTGTAGCATTGATATGAGTTTGGCATAGCTGAGAAGAGAAGGCAGCAGACCAGTAAGCTAAACTGGAATCTGCTCTGAATTTCTGTGGACCAGAACCCAGAGTAGAGCGGAGTAATGGCATAATGCGAGCGAAGGTCTTTCAATGGGTGAGAAGGTACCTTCGTATCCTTATTCCAACAAATTTTTCCGCAAAAATGTTTTATTTCCGAGAGAAAGTGAAGAAAAAGCAGTAAAAGAGCGCATTTTTTTACGGATATGCATACACTTTTTATTTCTTAAAGCGGATATTTTAAAGGTACTGCATAGTTTGCATAGTTTACGCCTATTTTAGTAGGGACGAAACCGTTTATAATATAAGTATAGATAAATACATAAACCATTTTTAAAATCGAACAAAATATTGTAAGGACGCTGACGAAGTGACGGGCACAGCTAGTATATTTTCAAAATTTACTTAAACTCTAATAGTTATTCATAAATACTAACAACAAAGCAAAACTGAAAAAAATTTAAATGAAGCGCGTTTTTATTTTATATTAAGCTCGCATTAGCTTCGCATTGCCAGCTGTGCTCTCAGCTATGTGGGGCAATTTTTATGACGTGGGGCAATTTTTATTAATTAAACTTCCTATACGTGTTAAGTATCATGTATGTGTAAGCTTCTCCCGCTATATTTTTTAAATTTTTTTTTAATTTAGTTAACGTGAATACTAATTAATTAAGTATAATTGCAAATTAAATTTTCAACAACAATAAAAGCAAAAAAACCATTGAACTTTATGCATATTTGTACTCAACATAAATATTTCTCCTTGTCACTATCTTTTTTTTAATTAATTTACAAATTGAATAAAAAACATTAAAAAAATAAATTCCAACAACTTCAACGCAGCTGTTACTTTTAATTTAATGCAATATTTTATATTTTCATATTTTTTAAGTTTTAAATTTTCCACTTGTTTGCAGTATTTGTGCATGATTGTTGCAAATTTGAGTAAAATATCGATTAAAACCGCAATTAATGTTTTTTCCTGTTATTCACATTTTATTGAAACTTTTAATTATTTTTTAATTAATTTTTAATTCCGTCTGAAGACTAAAGGATTCATACTCACACCTATATGAAAGGAGACATGGCATGAGAGTGGTTGGTGGTTGATGACATTTTAGATGTTGCGAGAGCACAAAAAATGAAGGAATGAATGCAGATATAAGAAACCTTTTTTTTTTGTATATGACTATAGAATTTTTATAAATCGCTACATCAGGCAAAAACATTTGCTCAGTTATTCACTTCTCCAACCGAATAAAGTTTAAAAATTAAATAATTTCAGTTATAAAACAGTTTCGCACACTTTAAATATTTAATCAACTGTTAATACTCGGTTGGGGAAGAGGAAATCCGTTATTTTTGCGTGAATTTCACGACTTTATTAAACATGTTTTGGATTGTCCAATTTAATTTAAATATGCACAATTTTGTTGTATAGTTTGTTGACATTTAAAAGTAGGTTTCATAATGCTTCCTTCATGGTAGTAGTGGTTCTTATTGGCAAAAACCTCTAGTAATCGATTTTTTTATTACAATTTCTTATAACTAAGGAAGTTTTGTAATGCAAGAAAAAGGTGGTAGTCTCTCTAGTGGATGCATCTAAACTTCCTAACCAAGCTACCTGAGTTTCTGGCGAGTCAGAATGTGGCCTGGCATTGTTGACCAAATCAGGTCTTTTCTGGTCAATTGCTATCTTCAAACAGTCCATACACTGACATAAAAGAAGTACGAATTGTCTATAGCAGACGTATACACACGTATGTACATAAATATAGAATACAGCAAATACAGAAATGTATGTACATAACTACAATAAAAAAATAAAGATCTAAAAAAGGCCTGTCAGATTTTTCTAGAAAATAACATTTTAGGCGTTCTTGCTCACCTATAATTAGAATTATTTAGAACGTCTACGTGATCAGCTGTAAAAAATTGAAGATAGTGTTTGAAGCTGTTTTACATTGTCCCATATGTAATTAGATCTGTCATAAATTTTGGTCGAATGAGAAAAATAGAATAGGGTAGCAAGTTGTACTGAGAAGAAGAGATAATACGGATAGAAACAAGCGTATGGTAACTTTTTTTTAAACCATTTCCATTAGAACAGTGGTGTATTTTAATACAAACAGTGTTACCGAGTGTGATTTTTCATATATTTGTATTTCTTTTTAATAAATATAATTTTAGTAAGAAAAACTTGAATGGTATTTAATATAAATAAATAAATTTTTTTTATTTAAGAAGAATATTTTTAAAATAGTTTGCCTTGTTAAAACGTTTGTTATGTTTTTAGTTATGGTAACACCGTTTCATTTCCTTCTCCTTTGTTTCTACTGCACACTAATTGTTTACAAGTAAAAAAGATTTACATCGGATTTTTGTTTTATTTTTTTAGATACGGAGCGTATTTCATTCTACTTTTGCTTCTACAAAATTAAACCAAAAGTATTAGTCTAAACATACCAGTTTGTGTATTTGCAGTGGTGCCAATAGAAGTTATTCAAAGCTGAATAAATAAATTGGGTTACATTATTTTGCAAGTAAAAAACTCCAAGCTTAAGTAAAAACATAACAACATAATCAATTAAAGCCAATTTTTCTTACAATGTAATCCGCATTTTAAGTCTTTATGGTGGAAAAGATAATTCTGAGTTGGATCAATATCAACATTATTATTGCTAATTAGTGATATCATATCAAAAAATTCTGCAGCTTTAAACATATTCTTCTTTTATTTAGTTAAAAACTCAAACTCATGTTTACCTTGCATTTAAAGTACTTTTAGCTCAAAAAAAAAAAAATAAAGTTTCACTTACTTGTCCACCACCAACTTGGTAAATACTAAATCTCTCTTATAATAAACAGGATTATTGTGTTCATGATTGACAGCCTTGTCCATGAGTGGATGAGAACGTATAAAATTCAAAACTGTATCCGGTAGATTAGAGGTATCGTTGACACAAGTTCCAGGACGAGGATCAGGCACACGTGAATTTAATACTGGCAACCAGGCAGAGTTTGATGAAGATTGTTCCTTGAATTTGCCTAAGAAATAAAAAATTAATAAATTTAGGAATAATAATAATATAAAAATATTATTTATATATATTTAATATTATTTAATATATTATATTATTTATTATTAAATGAAGCTTGAACAACGTTGATAAATATTGCAAATATATTTCCAGTGTGAGTTCTGTGTTGTCCCAACTCTGTGTTAGTTAAAAAGAAGTTTTGCAAAATAAAGCATCCACCGTGAGTTGGTGCAAAATGTTCGTGCGTGTGGCAAGCAAGGTCCATGTAGGGAACGTACCGACGAGAAAGTGCCTGATTTGGCAAAATGTGCCCAAGTTAATTCAAGAACGTCGACTTTGCAAAGCAAACACAAAAATGTTGAGAATTTTGAACAAAGAGTTCAGATTACTCGCTTATAAGGTCCAGTTGATTCAGCAGTTAAAGACAAACGACCATTTAATTCGTTACGGCTTCTCAGTTTCGGCCTTACAGCAGCACCAATCGGTTAACGTATTCGGCGTAAAATCATCCAATCTAATTAGGAATATTTTTATCTCATCGGCTATGCCAAGAAACAAAATAGTCGCATCTCATGCATGTTATTGTCAAGAATCCAATGCACCTACAGAGAGTGCCAAAGGGCATTTGTGCGGATTTTGGAGAGGTTGGACCATTTGCCCATTTTTTTTTCTTTATTGAACATGCTGTTGGGATCACCATTTTAATAAACGGCGAGCACTACAGAGCTCGAATAATTTTGGTTTTATCACGATGGCGGACCAATTCAAGCAACTCATAAAATAATCGATATTTTGCGAAATTAGATTACAGGTTAAGCCAACCAATCGTATTTTATAAATAATGGAAATATTAAGTCCGAGTTTAGACACGAAAACATTTGGATGGTTAACATTTAGGTTGGATCATATTACGGGTGGAGGGAACACATTTTGCTGACATTTTGTTGGCATTTACTTTGCTTTTTGAAATTAGCTTCAATAATAATAACATAAACGACAACGACAAACAACATGTTCATTTGCGTGAACGCAAATCAAAAAACTAAATAAAATTCCAAATGTTCACCCGGCCTGGGACTAATGAAGAAATTAATTTAAATTCATTCTATTAAATTTTTGTAATATATTTGTATGTGGAACACCCGTTAATTTTGATTCACTGGCGAGTAAAAATGGGCGATTTTGTTGAGGTCACGCGCATATCGTATGCATCAGTTATTTTAGTTTTGCGTGAAAAGTTGCTTATGTAAAGCTGTCAGCAAAATGGGTTCCACGTTTGTTTTCAAACACAATCGTGTATGGCACTTGGACATTTCACTACGCGTCCTGATGAAAAGTTTAGCCGTTTCATAACCGCTCATAAAACCAGGATTGACCGCTTTATACCATAGATATTACCAGTTTTAATAAATTGATTTTATCAAGTAAACCCGCACCGAAGACAGTAAGATCAGCTGGTAATGTTTTGATCACGGTTTTTGGTATAACCATCATGTATGGATCGTTGCTCCAAAGTCTGTTTTAGAACTACTCGACCGCGTGCAGGAGAGGGCGAAGAAGCTCATAGGTGACAGTAGGGTATCCATCGCTGATTTATCGCTACAACAACGGCATGTGCTCTGATGAGATATCCACACGTTGTTACGTACAACAACTTTTCATTAAGAGCACATCCATTTGTGGTCGACTTGCCAGTGAACTACATGGACTACAGTTTGGGCGTAGAGGTCGTATGTGAAATCATCTTTCTGTATAGGACTTTCCTGCCAATTACTATGTGGAAAAATTCAAATTGAATGTCAACAAACACAACCTACTACACAACCTCTACCCTCCTTCCCACAACCTAATTTCCTAGTTCTGGCACAATGCATTGCATGAGTAGGGGTCATCCCCTGAGTGCTGGTCCGAAAAAAAACCTACTTTGAAGAATATTATTCATCACTACTAATCCAATTAAGCTAAGAAAATATTCTACCCTTTAGTGCAAGGAACTGCAGTTTCCATGTAAAACCACAATATTAGTTTTGAGTTTTCCTGCATCAAACTTATTCTCTAGATTTGTTTTCTATCGCCTTTTTTTCTATTTTCAATGTAAATATGTAGCTCTTTGAACTGGGCAGATGATCTATGAATGACCACAAACACATTTTTTTTAAGATTAGATATTTTGCTTAGCAGATTACCTAAAAAGTTAGAGAATTCCTAGTTGAAGTACATTGTGTTTTGCTTTGTATCTAAAAAAAAACTTTTGACTTTTCCTCGAATTTATTATAAAACACCAATAAATTACTTAAATTTTTCCAAACTACTTACCATTAAAAGCTGCCAACGCTTCATTGATATGAAAACTGCAAACGGCTGAACCAATTAAACCGTTTGTGCTTGTGGTAAATGTTGCATAAAATCGTGTCTTGTCGGTGGGCAATTGAAAGACTGATTGTATTTCATTGAAATAAAATGGAAATTCACCCGAAATACTACAATTCAAGCGTGCTTTCAAGTAGGTCGCCCAATTGTGAGCCAGCAGATTTTTGCCACCCACATCCTTTTTACAGACGCGAGCTATGCGTGAGTACACTGCCTTGCCACAATTTATGTATTCAACGGCTGTTTCGCGGAAAAAGAAATAAACATACTCGCCAATATCAAAGGATCCCACAAAGTTTGGTTCTATAAAGAAAGGAAAAACATGATTAGATTTATGGTAAAAAATAAAATTTTATTAAAATGAATTAAATTTGGTTGGTTGATCTTTTTCCCTTTTTCTTTCAGCTAATTTTAATTAAGTTTGCATTAAAGCTTTTACAAGGATTTATTATGAATTTGCTACTAACAACTTTATGAGGTTGTGATAAGTAGTTGTTAGTGTTCCTAAAGGAGGATTGAATAAAAAATAAATAAAAAATTTATAATTTGTTATACACACACATACATAGTTGCTACAACTAAGTAAATACTTGCTATGACAAGAAAGATTGTTTTAGTTTTTTTAATGTCACTGCATTTGTTTATACCAATTTATGGAGGACTTATTGAATATTTTCCACGAGTAATAAAATGATTTTAATATCAGAAACTTGTTTTGTGTCACAGATTAGATAAAGGAAAGAAACAGTGGGCTTCAATATGCGTTAATTTTGTTAAATTTATTTATTTGTATTCGCATTTGTAATGTTTTTAAATGTGAAAATAAGACCAAGCTGAAAGTAATAAGACCTTTGAAAGTACTGAGATTAAAATGACAACCAATATCTTGCTTGGCGCAATACAATTCTAGCGATAGGTGTTGGACCAAGCAATAACTTAACTTCTTATAAAATAAAAAAAATAAATTAGTCAAGTGCGAGTTAGACTCACACACTTAGAGTTCCGTACTAAATTGAAGTCTTATGAGTCACCCTTTAATTTTAAAATTAAAGTCATAATTGCATCACTGTTGGAACACCCTTTAAATTTTAGCAATTTTTGTTATAGCGGCCATGGTAATACACTACCTATAGAAATATACATGAGCCTACCTATTGCGGTTCAAAAAATAAGGTAATATACGTGAAAAACATGTCACTGATAGAACACCCTTTAGATATTAGTAATTGTTACAGCGGCCGAAGTACAACATCTACTGTAAACATTTAAAGAGTCTACCTATTACGGTTCAAAAAGTAAGGCTATTTACGTACAAATCATTTCTCTGTCGGAACACCCTTTAATTTTGTTATTTGCTATGGTGGCCGTGGCAATTCTCTTTCTATGAATATATAAAGAGTCTACCTATTACACCCTTTAATTTTTAGTGATTGTCATAATGGCCATGGCATCACATCTTTTATACAAACTGGAAGAGTCTACTTATTACGGTTCAAAAAATATGTCGTTATACATGCAAAACACGTCACTGTCGACAAAACCCTTCAAATTTTTATTGTTTTTGTAGGGGTCATAGTAATACCATTTGTGAAAATTCCAAGAGTCTATCTATTATGGTTAAAAAATTAGTCAATGTGCACGTAAATTACGTCACTGTCGGCACACCCTTTAATTTTTACTATTTGTTATAGTGGCCATAGTAATACTCATCCTGTAAAAACTTCAAGAGTCTACCTATTATCGTTCAAAACCTATGCCATATACACATACAAATCACATCACTAACGGAACACCCGTTAATTTTTAGGTTTAATATATATACTTGCTTATAACGCGAACATAGTTTAAATCACTGCAAATTTTAAGTGGTTGCTTCCTATAGCTCAAGAAATAAATATATACAGGCAAATAACAGGTCACTTTCGCAACACCCTATAAGTTTTAGTATTTGTTGCTATAGTGGCCACAGTTATACGCCTTCTGTGAAAATATCAAGAGTCTACTTATTATGGTTCAAAACTTAGGCCTTATACATGCAAATCACACCACTATCGGAACACCATTTAATTTTTAGGTTTATTTTTTTAGACTTGTTTATAAAGCGAACTAAGTTTTAATTACTGTTTGTACGTTTTTAGTGTAGGTCTCCTTCAGTTCAATATATAAACACATATTTGTGAATAACACCTCTCTATTGGAACACCCTATAAGTTTTAGCGGCTATAGCGGCAACAGCTATACATCATCTGTGAAAATTTCAAGAGTCTACCTATTACGGCTCCAGAGATAAAAGGCGCTGACAGACGGACAGACATTGTAGCGAAAACAATAGGGTTTCGTTTTTACACTTTGTGTACGGAACCCTAAAAATATTTGCACCAATTAATGGTTTTAATTTCAGATACAAAATGTTTCAGATACAAATGTAATTAATGTTTTAATTGACTCAATTATATTCTTAATTCAGGAAGAAAAAAAATTGTTTTCCAATTAAGTAAATAATTGATTCAATCAAAAATTTAATTAAAGTTGTATCTAAAACTAGTTAAATCTTTAATTGGAAAACACTTTTTTCTGTGAAACATTAGTGAAAAATAGGAAAAAAAATTATTTGAAATATGGTGAAAAGAGTGAAAAGGTAGGCTCTTTATAGGGTTAATCTGTGGGAAATTGTGCAAAGTCACAAAACTATACATCTGCAAAGTCATTCCACTCAATGGTTTTTACTTTACCCTACGTAGTATCAGCTAAAGTATAGTAATCATGAAAAAAATCGAGGTCGGCATTTCGACGGTTTTACACGTTTTAAGATCTCCTGAATCCATTTTGACTATTTTCGCGATGATGTCTGTGGGTGGGTAGGCGTTTATGCTACTATTTTTGTGGAGTTTGTACAGGTCATACCGTTTGACTTATCAAAATGAAATTTAGTATTTGGCTTTGGTATATGGAGATGACGAGCTGTATAGTTTTGGTGATAATCGGGAGGGGATAAGGGGTAGTTTCCTTACCGCCAAATTTTGTGAACGCTCTACAGGTCATACCGTATAACATATTAAAACGAAATTTAGTATGTGCCTTTGGTTTATGGAGATGAAGAGCTGTGTAAGTTTTGAACATAATCGGGAAGGAGCAAGGGGTAGTCTGCTTACTCCTAAATTTTGTAAACGCTCTACAGGTCATACCGAATGACATATCAAAATAAAATTCAGTATGTGCCTTTGGTTTATGGGGTAGTTTACTTAACACCCCAAACTGAAAATAATTAATTATTCGATTCGAATATACTTTGAGCTTTTGGATTTACGTAATATATCTGTTTCTATTGCGTATGGTAAAGTTGATTTTAGGCCACTCCAGGTGGCCACTCCAAGTGGCCTAAAATCAACTTTACGATACACGTGAAGATTTCTTAGGCATAATGATTTATGTTTTACCTCATGGGCAAATCGTTTGGTCTGTTACTCAATGAAAACGATCAGCAAATACTGCTTGCTGTAGAGTGATAGAGTGTAAATAGGGTCGATATGCTGTAGTGTGAGAAAGTGTAAATAGTGTCGGCGTATGTGTTTTTTTTAAGATTTTTCTTGATATATGTTTCTTTTTTTAAGCCTGACTCCACTGTTCGTTCAGAAAATAAAATAACTAAACTTCTGAAGAGGGCTATAATGTTTTCAACACATTTAATATTCATAATAAATTTTATTATACTAAATTTTGGTTTTTGTAGAAGTAAACTTAATTATATTTTCAATTTAATAAGATTATGAGGAGCAACTGCCACAGCGTAAAATACTAGCAAAAATACCTGTTTATTGAAAATCCATAAACAACATAAATCCTTAACAAGGAACACAAACAAAAAAAGAAAGAAACTTAATCAAAAGATGATTATATTATTTAAAGTAAATAAACATGATTTTTAAATAAGAGTTAAAAAAAAAACTACAAAATAATCTAATAATTTCATTTTGTTATTTAATAACTTTATATTTAATTACAAATTATATTTAAGAGCTTGTTTATCTCTTGAATTTAATATTAATTTACTACATAGATTATGGTAGATACAAAGAGTTTGTAGATTCAAAAGGCAACAATAAAAAAACAAATATGTACTTACTGTCCAACCATTTGGAATCATATTTAAGTGTACGTTTAAATTTATATTCCAAACGTTTAGCTGTAACATTATACAAGTCCGTACGAAAGATGACAGTATCCGCTTTTGTAAATTCAGCATTTGTACCAGAATACTAAAAGAGGAAATAAAATAGAAGTATCTATTGATATAATATATATATTTAAGTTATGTATGTATGTACTTTATATATATCTACTCGTATGTGTATATTTATGGATATGATTTAGCATGTATTTGTTCCGAAGAGTTAATAGGCTTGACATTTTTATAAACAAAAAAAAAACTAAAATCATCATCTTAAATAAAGATAAAAATAAAACAAAATAAGTAAAATAGTATTAAACCATTATAAGAGAATAATGGGTACCCTACTCTATTGTACAGATTATATATAATTGTAACAGAAAGACTAACATCCGAAGATTGAACCAAAAACAGATATAACGTGGTAAAAATTGGGTAGTGGTAGACTTCGATCTAATCAGCTTATGATAGATAGATGATTGGAATACAATTTCTTGTATTATATTAACTGAGCTTGATGATGAGTTGATGATGTTCACAATTAAAAACTAACCAAAGTATATTGATGAGTAGAATGCTAAACAAGGATTTGGCTAGTTGCTCTTGCTACTTTGTCAGCGTTCTTACAATATTTTGTTCGATTTTGCTTTGAAAGCAATCCACACCAAAGACCTTTACTTTTTTAGTACTTCAGTTATGGTTTATGTATTTATTTTATATAAAGGGTCTCATCCCTACTAAAACAAAGGGCGCATTCAAGTATGCATCTCCGTAAAATTGGGTACTTTCACTAAATTTTCTCCACTTTTCTAGAATATGGATACTAAGATACCTCCTCACAAAGTTCTGTTAAAGCCCATCCAGTAGTTTTTATGCGAACACAGACATAAAGACAGGCAGTCAGGAAATAAGTTACTATTTTATTATATCTTTAGATTAGAATTGTATCTGAAAGTTTTTTAAACGTTTAATTGGTGAAAAGTTTATCTGTGTTATATTGAGCAGTTCGGCTATAACATTAATCGATAATTTCTTCTAACGTTGATATGTGAGGCAATCAAAGATGTTCCGAAAGAATTATAAATGTAACCTAAATAGAAACTCCCTTAACAACATTTGATATGCTGATGATACAATTCGTCTGCTTAATAATCAGACTCCAAGATCTGATAAAAACAAAAGACTGTATCGTGGATGGAGCACAAGTTTTCAAATATTTCAGTGTTACCATCAATGACAATAGGGAGATTTCAAAACAAACCAGATGTCGCATTGAAGTTAAATATAAAAAAGTCATCGCTAGCCTTAGCACAAGCCTTCAAAATTACGATACACATAAAAACATACGAGCGGTCATGTCATGTCATGGAAATCCTCCTATCAGAAAATGCTATAAATTTTGCGATTGGCCCCTAATGTCAATTCTGTTTTGACATTTGTGTAGTAAACACTTGCGAAATACACGTTAATAAACAATGTTACGCTACGCTGCTCCAGAACGCGGAATATTGGTGACTATTTATTTGACCAATAATCGGTCGGTGACTTTGGCACAACGTGAATTTCGTCGCAGATTTCCTGGCCGTCCAACGCCTACTGGTGAAACACTGCGACGTTTAGCCGCTCGCCTCGAAGAGACTGGCACAACACGAGATGCTGCCAGGCGTGGCAGACCCCGGAGTAGCCGTTCTGCAGAGAATATTGCTGCTGTAGCCGAGGATGTCATGGAAGCGACGTCGACATCGACCAGACGACGTGCCACGCAAAGGGGTATCAGTCGACGGTCTTTACAGCAAGATCGCCTGATTTGACAGCTGCAGATTTCTTTTTGTGGGACTTTTTGAAGTCGCGGGTTTATGTCAACAAGCCTCAGACTGTTGCAGCTCTTAAAGACAATATCCGTCAAGAATGTAAGGACCTATCGCCGGAAGTTTTGGCCAAAGTGATGGAAAATGCCATAAAAAGGGCACAAATGACAACCAACTGTGGCGGCGGCCATTTACATGACATCATATTCTCGACTTGATGTAAAAAAATTAAAAGACCAAATAAAAATAATCCACAAGAAGAATCAAAGTTTTTCATTTTTTTTTTAAATTACAGCCAAAAAACATCGGAAGTCATACTATACAAAGAAAGAAGCTATAACGATTCGATGATGTACAAAATGGACTAGAACACATATTGTTATACACCTTTTAGGCAAAACAAGAAATATAGAGACGTTTGCAGAAATAACAAAAAAATTATAGTTGAATATATAAAACTGATAAATGTAATTACATTGGTCGCCAAAAATCAAAAAACGAATATGCAAATAAGGAAGATGTTGCTGAATCTTCAGTATTGCTCCTCAATGCCTCTTCTCTTGTCTGATACCACAAACTACTCGTTTCCTTACTAAACAGAACATTTATTTACATCGACATCAAATACTTTATATAAAAATATTGTCATTTATCATGGAAATAGAAACAGATTATATATTTCATCTTTCCTTAAATACTTTTGTTATTATTTCATGTAAATAAACGATAAAGTCTACTACTCGAAACTTATTAAAGAGAAATAAAAAAAATAAAAAAAAAAAAAATAAAATATTAAGACCAGGCTGTTTGTGTTTTTTATGTCTTACAGCAAATATTTAAAGTAAGTAGCTTTAGATAAATAAAACCTCATAAATTACTTGGAAAATACAACAAGTGTACTTAACGAAATAGAAAATAAATAAAAACAGCTTCGAAACATAAAATACAAGACAATATAAAGAAGCCAAGCAACAACCCTTAGCAAAGAATGCAAAATAACTTTTGAAATTTTCAAATATATTTATATGATTGTTTTCTAAAAGGCATAAATATATAGATATTAATGTTAAAGCTTTTTTCTTTTTTCAAAAATATGAATCAGTACTCGTATATTAGCATCCTTAAAGATCAAGAGTATTAAATGATGCTATAGAAAACAAAATTATTTGTTACCATCTAAATATTAAATATTTACTTACCAAACCTGGCAAACCGCCGGGATTGCCTTCTTCAACATAAATAGCAGTTGAGTTGTCCAATGGATCATAAGGACACTTAGCAATGCCCAAACCAATACCCATTACATACTCCGACCTGGGTAAATGCGTTAAGTTTGACTGTAAAGAAATAGAGACAAATATATAAAGCCATTCAATTTTATATAATTTTATTTTAGTTGAAAAATTTTATAAATTTAATTTAATTATTTATTTATAAAAAAAAACAATAATAGTTAACTATTAAAAAGTAAGAAGCTGTAGAGAGTACTAGCTACTAATGCCATTAGGTCTTTTAATTGATAATTATTCATTAAATTGTTCAATCAGTGTCACTTTTTTTACGAAAATTTATTTCCATTAAAAACACTGGTCTGCAAAAACATTGCTCCTTGAACATAAGTATGTGGAATATAGTGATCTCAACTTGTTAAACTAAAATCCGCTTTCAGTTTTCGCGTATCACGTACAATTTTTGTTTTGTGGGCATGGCTAATATTTTTCCCTAAACAAGGCGACCACGCTTAATTATTTCCAAATAACTCTTTAACGAATTGTTCGATTTTAATAATTGAAACACCAAAATATGCGGGATAAAATTACCTTTAAATCAACCTCACGTATTTTTTTTTTTGTTTTCAACTGTTTCGGAGTTACTCAGAAATTGGTGGCGAACAAAGAAATATTTTTAATGAAAAAATATATTTTTTTTTTCAAAAACTTAAAGAAACTTAAATCGGAAAATATTTTACATTTTTCTCCTTAGTCGGAAAGACAGGTATACTGGGAAGGCGCAGTGTTATAAGGCCATACGAAATAAAGTCATATGGCATTATTTCTCAATAAAATGAGAAATAAAGACATATGGCTTTATTGCCTCCACCCAAGTGCGTGATATTGCACTTAATTAATAATTAAAATTTTCAAAATTGAAAATCGCAAAGCCCCGCGCAATCTTGTTTACTCAACAAAGTTTGGTTTGATACTAGATTAGTGTCAACTAAAAACAAATGTTGGCAATAAAACAAATAAACAAAAAGTAACTTTCATTGCTAACCGAAGGTTGGCTGAAGGAACAACAACATATAAGGTGGTAAATATTAAAAGTAAAAATATTCAACAAGAGGGAAGCTTAAGGTAGTGGTAGACTTCGTGCTCACCAACTGACGATTTATAATTGAATACAAGTTTTCTCGTATTCCTTTATCTGGGTTTGGTTGGTTGGTTAAATAGATGATGCTTACAACTAAAACACTATCCTAAGTAGATTAGATACAAGAGTGCTGATGGCGGACGTGGCTGTTTAGAAAATGTGCACTCCGCTCCTGCTGGTGTCTAAAAATTAAATTTTTCTTTAATATTATCACCTAATTTTTAATTTAATTAATTTTTTCTTAGAAAGAATAAAAACGAACTTAAGCTTGATTATAAATTTCATTGAATTTTTATTTTATTTTAATAAGTTTACCTCGAAAACTAGACATGATAAAAAAAAATATGTGAACAGATTTGGATTCAGTACACAAAAGTAAATTTAAATCACATAACAAAGTTTTTGCTTCCGGCTTTGTTTTTTTTAAGACCATTGTTATCATTATAAATACTCATTTAATGTTCCAATATCAATATTTTATTAACATACGAATATCTCGATAACTAGACGTGATAGGGAAAATTAAAATCCATTAAAATCACGTAACAAGCTTCCAACTTTTTTTTTTTTGACAACCAGTGTAATTAAAGTTGCTTTTATAATAAATTATGTTGATACCACTGGGCCTAACCCGTATATAATAGTTTTTAATCATATTCTGATAATTTTATTTAGCCATCTAATGTTTATATTGGATAATATATTATTAATTTGTAAAATATGATACTATCATATCGTTAATATAAAACATAATATGTTTATAAATTAATATAATAGTGGTTATATTTTATAATGTTACAATTAGGTTTTACAATACTATGATTGTAACAAAAATGTTATTGTTATTTGCAATAATTAAATTGCAAATAATATAATGCTCTTCCCGATGTCAGTGAGAAAGTATAAATATAGATATAAATACATATATGAAATTAAACTTTTATTCGCTTTAATTAAATAAGATGTAGATAGAAAATTTATTTGTAAAAATTTTAATATGAAAAGGGTGTTTTTTATAGAGGTTTAAGTTGCAATACAACAACGATGGATTATTCGATTGACATGAATTTTATTTATCCAAAAGATAATCTTGTGGCATTACATTTTAAATATGATTTCTGGCTTATGACCGCCACGGCTGGCGCGGATGTAGTCCAATCTGGACGTCCAATTTTCGATGACTTTTTCCAACATTTGTGGCCGTATATCGGCAATAACACGGCGAATGTTGTCTTCCAAATGGTCAAGCGTTTGTGGCTTATCCGCATAGACCAATGACTTTACATAGCTCCACAGAAAGCAGTCTAGCGGTATTAAATCACAAGATCTTGTAGGCCAATTCACAGGTCCAAATGTATCTTTCAATAAATCTATTGTGGCACGAGCTGTGTGACATGTTGCGCCGTCTTGTTGAAACCACATCTCCTGGACATCATGGTTTATCAATTCAGTAATGAAAAAGTTAGTAATCATGGCACCGATCACCATTGACTGTAACGTTCCAGCCACCATCGATTTTGAAAAAGTACGGACCAATGATTCCACCAGGCCATAAAGCGTACCAAACAGTCAGTTTTCCTGGATGTAACAGTTTTTCGACATACACTTGAGGATTACCTTCACTCCAAATGCGGCAGTTTTGTTTTTTGATGTAGCCATTCAAAATCGGGAACAACGGTAATCTCGTTTTTTACACTATTTGCAAGCGTTTTTCCAAACCAAACTGAGAATAAATCACTTGATAGCTGTTAAATCTTGAAAAGTAATGTCAACTTAAAGTTCTATACCTCTATAAAAAACACCCTTTATATGTATAAAGCACAAAATGTGTTTTTTTGGTTTGTCGGAGCGCTATAGCTGCCTAGACCAGTGAACCGATCTTCCTAAAATTTTAAGTTTGTTATTGGATACAGGAATGGTAAAATAGGGTACTTATTTTTTTATTATTCGCAGTGGGCGTGGCCGTCATACATACTAAATATTTATCGTCATGTTGCTTGGTAACAGTAATAGGTAGCGCCTTCAAATTTTGAACCTCTGTATTACAAGCATAGTTAAGAGAAAAATAAACTGAATTGGAATAGTGGGCGTAGTACCTCCCATACAAAGTGAAAAATTATTATCGTGTATCTAGATAACTACAATATAAACAGCCTTGAATCTTTGCACGAGTAACCTATATGACAATGTGCATAGTCCGCCAGAATACAACATTAATTGGGAATGTGGGCGTGGTACCTCCCATATAAAGTGAAAAATTATTATCCTGTATCTAGGGAACTGCAATAGGTAGCGCCTTGGAATTTCGCACAAGTAACCATCATATTAACGTATATAGTCTAGCTAAACACAGACTGAATTGGAATAGAAGGCGTGCTACCTCCTGGCGAACTGCAATAGATGGCGCCTGGAAACTTTGCATGAGTAACCGCTGTGAATTGGGGCTTGGTATCTCCTATATAAAGTGAAAAATTATTATCACGTACATAGAGTACTAGAATAGGTATCGTCTTAAAAGTAGGTACAAGTAACCCTCATACCCATGCGTACACTTTAGATAAAGTTAGACTGGATTGGGACAGCGATCGTGATACCCCCTACACAAAGTAAAAAAAATCATTATCCTGTATCTAGAGAACTACAATAGGTAGCGTCTTAGAATTTTGCACCAGTAACCCCCATACGAAGAAACGTTGTGTAGAGAAACACAGACTGAATTGGAATCGTGGGCATGGTACCTCCTCTACATAGTGAGAAATTATTATCGTGTACTTAGAAAACTGCAAAACATAGTCTAGCAAAATACAGACAGGATTAGGATAAAGGGCGTGGTACCTCCCATTAAAAGTAAAAAATTATTATTGTATTAATATGCATAGTCAAGCAAAAAACGGAATGGTTGGAAACAGTGGTCGTCGTACCTTGCATATAAACTGAAACATTTTTGATGTGCGAATAGCGTGCATTTTCGAGTTAAAGTTTGGCCATACTTTTCCTCCAAATGTTTATGGTATTTTTTTGTGGATGGGTGTAGCGTGATAGCTAGTTTCAAATAAAATAATAGCCAAGCTAGCATAGAAAAAAAAACTTAAAATTTTTACAAATTTATTGAAAACTTTGAAGTCTTTCAGTGAATGGTTTTAAGAGGATGATCGATCACCTTTTTTAATCGGTGTAAGATCAAAGCTAAGCTCAATATATAAAGACATCCCAACTTTTTATCTCTCTTTGAATTTATTTGTGGAGGGTGTAAGAAGTAGGTTAAGTTTCAATAATTTGTGTCCTTTTCAAAGGACACTTCCATTTCAAAATTCTCATTTTCATTGATCTGCCAATAATTCGTAAATTTATTGTAAATTGCAATTATTTGAAATGTGATTTTTTTTTGCATTAAAAATTAAAACTTTAAAATCCATTACAATGATATGTTCGAAATAAAAAAAAAAGAATATGCAGAACCAGGTTTTACTTAAATGTGTACGAAATGTTATTTCAATAGAGGGCCATAATGAAGTCCTTCTTTGCAAAACAAAAGCATTTTCTCTTTCTATATCTCTCCTTTAAGTGTTTGAAGCAGTTTAAGCCTTATTCTACTTCTCAGTCTTAAGTTAATTTTGTTCATTGCTTTTTCCTTTGTATCTCTGGTTCTTCAGTTGCAGTATGTTCTATTTTATATTTATATTCTTCGTAGAAGAACTCAACATTTTGTTAAACAAATCTTGTGCAAGAAGTTTCCTATTGACATGCTGTAAGTCATTTAAACAGCCAGGTTTTTCTGGCACAAATAAGAAACTTCTATTCTGTATTCGTATTTGTATTTAGCACTTTGCAAACCGATTAGTAAATGGTGTGCAAAAATTGCTGTTATTGCATCCTTGTTTAACTTTTTTCATTCTCTATTTTTAAGGTAGTTTTTTTTTGTACTTGGTTTTCTATTGTTTGTGCAATTTTTTCTGTTGTTTTAAATTTTTCTCTTTATTCTTTTTTGTTTTGTATTATTTTGTTTTATAGTTTTAGCAAATGTTAGCACGTTTTTTAAATAATCCTTGAGTTTATAGTTTGAAAACTCTTTTAGCTTCCGATTGCTTCAGGAAGTGCGTGCCATGTTAAGAGGATTGTTAATGTATTTGTGTGTTCAATTGTTTGTTTAAAGTTTTTTTTTTGTACGTTTATAGATTCTATTGTATGAAAAAAGTTGTACGTTTTTTTTTTTTTTGTAACAAAAAATCAGAATAAACTTAATCGTAGTTAGCTTAGTTAAGAGTAAAAGTCTACTTAATACAGAAAAAATATGTTGTTTAGAAATTAAATGCAATAAGTTGTAAACTAAAAAAAATGTGAAGGTAAAGCATCATTGCATTCATTAACCTAGTTTTTATTTCATATTAAACTTAGTGATATAATCACCTAGCTTATGCTTGTCTTAAGTTTTTCCATTTATTTCCAATTTCACATTGACAAAAGCTGTAGGAATGAAGCTTTTGAAATATAAAAATATCTACTATATTCTAATATCCGCATAAAAGGTAAAGGAGAAAAAACAGTACAAAAATTTTCCGCTAATATATTCATACTACAACTCAAGGGTGACGCACTTTAAATCTATGCCCCTATTACGGTTTACAACTCAACTCAGTTGAGTTGTCTAAAAGACAACTTAAAGACAACTGCTACTGATGAGTTGTAATTTGAAACAACTGCTACTGATGAGTTGTAATTTTTTTAAACTTTTGTTAACCGAACTAACACAGGGTTGTGAACGGAGCAACCACAACAGAGTTGTAACACAATTTAAATTCGCCTTAACAATTTTTGACAAGTTGAATTGCTATTGATAATACCAAATTGTAAAATTTCAACTGCAGTATAGCTGAGTTGCAAACCGTAATAGGGACCTTAAATATCGGGTGGTTAAATTTTAAGGGCCGATGTTTAATGTGAAAAACACCTAAACGTCAAGTTTTTTTCTGCATTTAATTTGACATTTCTCAATTTTGGACTAACACAATTTGAACTGTGGAAAGATCGAACAATGGTCAGAATGGTGGCAAGAAATGGCAACAATGCATGATCAATTTTCGAAGAATTGTCGAAAAAGCAATGCACCCACAAAGAGGGACTGTTTGGTGCGGTTTATGGGTGCTGGCGGCACCATCGGGCCGTATTTTTCCGAAATGAGGCCGGTCAGGCAGTTTGTGTGAATGGTGTTCGCTATCCTGAGATGATAAAAAACTTTTTATGGCCCGAATTGAAAGATATGGATGTGGACGATATGTGGTTTCAACAGGACGGTGCCACTTGCCACACAACTAACGAAACAATGGCTCTTTTGCGCGACAATTTCAATGGCCGTGTTATCTCACGTGCTGGCGATGTCAATTGGCCGCCAAGATTATGAGATTTGACACCGTTGGAAAAGCCAGCGACAATTCAGGAGCTAAATGATGAGATAATTTGGCACATTAAAAGCATGGAACCTTAATTATACCACAGCGTCATCAAAAATTTAGAACATCGGATGGAGGTGTGACGCCGAGTTCGCGGCGGCCATTTGACCGATATTTTGTTCCATAAATAATTGAACCATTCCAATATTATCAGAATAAAACGAAATTACAATAATTCCCTAAATAATTTGTGTTTTATTCAAAGTCAACATCGGCCCCTCAAACTTTAACCAGCCTTTAAAACATAGAGAAACGTTTTTGTTATCCATTCAATTGGCCACCACATGGAATAACCTAGTGATCCAATTTTCACATATCCTTCATCAATTATGCGTTGAATATTCGCTTCCAAGTGCCCGATTATTTCCGGTTTATCTGCATCGGCCTGGGACTGTACATATTCCCAGAGAATATTTATGGCGTTAAGTTACAGGAACGAGGTGGCCAGCTTCATTTCTTGAAATACTTGTTCGACAAATGTTGATGTCAATAATTGATCACGCGCTAGGCAACATCCTAACGAAATGTTTGCAATCCTAATCTTCCATTGGAGGGCATTAGTATTGCAAAAATGAAAAATTTTGAAAAATTAAAAAGCATGTCTGTATACCGCTCAACATTGACTGTTCTGACCATCATTATTTAGGAAGTCGTCAACAGTGACTTTTTCTTAACATAATGATGTTTTAATAATGATGTTTTAATAATAGCTCCAAATTTATAATTGACTTATAAATTTAACCAAAAGTGTGCTTCAACACTGAGTTAGTCATATGACACCATGATTTTAAAATAAATTTTCAAAAAATATTTTCAAACGTTATGCGTGTGTTTATTTATGATAAATTGCCAACCCAAATTAAGCTCAAGGCAACAACCGAGAATTATCAAAACTTCTATCACAGCAATTATTGCTGTCAATTTAAAGTTCTCCACCTCTAAATAAACACCCAATATACAGGAATTGTATTTAAAGTTTAACAAATTATAGTTTAACAAATATGTACTATGAATTGTTCAATGTCGCAAAATTGAAGCGAATACAATCTCCAACCCGTAAACAAATCACCATTACATCCATCAGAATTGATTGTTGGGAGTAGTTTACATGCTGGCGATTTAACGCCTTTGGATTACTTTTTATGAGGCTGTGTTAAGTCATTGGTCATTGTATTCCGACAAACTTCTTGCAGCATTGAAGCCCAATATTCAAGCCACCATTGATGCACAATTGAAAAAAGTAGTTACAAATTAGACTGCTCGACCATATATGTAGTTCGAAGCCTCGGCGGGCATATGCTGGAAATAATATTTATTAATAAATTATTAATAAATTATCTACCAGATTATAGTGAAAATAATCAGTCCAACAATATTTCTATCTTGTGTTATCACTTCAAGTTCTCATGTAGCTAAAAAACACAGTGAGAAATGCAAACGTCTTTCGATCAAATCCAATGATATACGACCTTTTTCTCACAACACACTAGCGCGCTACCAATCAGTCTATAAAAGCACGCATGTATTATAGCGACCTGTTGACTGCATTCAGTTTTACTCACATGTAATCACTTGAAATTCAAAGGATGTCCAAAAATTCGTAAAGGAAAAAAGTTTCGATAATAGTTATCGATAATAGTTATCGATATTTCGAGAGTAGTTATCAATATTTGAAACTTAGTGTGAAGTCTAATATTTTTGTGCACATGGCATTTTACCAAGGAATTGAAAAATTTCTCCTAATCATAATATTTTCCAAATCCAGAAAAATATGTGATGTTACCACCTGTATGAAGGGTACCTTTTGTGTTAAGAAATATGACTTCCACCTCAATTGCTGTATTTAAATCCTTTGCTGTTTTATTTAAAATTAAAAATTTCCTAAAGAATTGCTGCTGCATTCGTTGGGTCACCTTCTGTAATGTCGGGGGCAGGGGAGAAAGGTTCTTATTGCACGTGACAACCAGTCGGTTATGAAACGTGTACTTCAAACTAATGCTGAAATGTGTTTTAAAACTCAACAGATGTGCCTCGGTTAATGAGCTAAGATTGATGTGGGTTAAAGGACACAGATTGGAATGAAGCAGCAGACCAACTAGCAAAAGGGACATCTGCTGTAAATTTCTGTGCACTAGAACCCAGAGTAACGCTGAGTAATGGCATAATGCGAGCTAAGGTCCTACAATGGGTGGACTCATTAAAGCTGAAAAGGTGAAGGAAGTACAAATCGTGTAGGCAGGCTCGAATAGTACTGAAAGGACCGAAAAGGGTCCAGTTAACCCGATGTTTCCCCTACATTAAAATAAATAAAAAGTTAACAATAACTTGCTTCACTTCACCTTTAATTGCAGAGGGTTTTAAATATAATAAGAAATGAAATTAAATTTTTAAAATTATTTATGTTTTATTACTCTGACCTAGATTTTCCCCATAAACCAAGAACTAAATCACATTATCACAGTTTTTTCTTCTCTATACTAACATTGTTTATAAATATTTTTTTATAACTAAAAACTTAAGAATCTTTTTGAAAGTTGTTATCTGCTCTATTAAATATTTTCTTTTCTTAAGGAAAAGTTTTTTTTTGTTATAAAATGGAAATTTTCTTGAGTAAAAGAGTTATTTTTGGTCTTACAGCTATTTGATACAAGATTAAGATACCAATCCTCTATACAAAAGTAAATGCTGTTCAAAAGCAATTTAACACTTTTAAACATAATAATTTGCACACTAGCACTTTGGCAACTTATCTCCCCGAAAAATCTCTTTTTATAAAATGTTCATTCAAAATTTCCCCTTGTAATATGGAAATTTCATTTATTAGTTTTATCAGTATAATAGAAATGTTGTCACTTGATAACATGCAGGTTTTTTTTTCTTTTTTTTCTTTCTTTTTTTTTCAATACAAAAACACCAGAAAAAAGTAAATAAACTTTATTGAAAGAAAGCAGTAAAAAAGAGCTAAACTAAAAAAATATGTGTCAATTGAGAGAAAATATGTTACCACTTCTTTTTTATTCTCTAATATTTCATACATTTTGATTGTTATCTTAATGTGTCTCATACTTAAGATGTTTGTAAGCAGCAGTAAAAGAATTTGATTAAAATGTCCCTTTTTCTTCAAACAACTTAAATTTTAAGTATAAAATATTTCCTAACACTAGTGTAGAATTTAACTAAGAATAGGTAAAACATTAAAAAAATCTTTTATGAGAGAATATTCCATAATAATCAACTAAATATTGGTTAAAGTTTACAATCGACCGAACAATAAACAACCAAGTAGAATATTGGAAAAACCGCTTTGGATATTTTGAACAAATCCTTATTGAATGTTTAATCTATACATAAATCATATATGTTTCTCGGAAAGCTATAGCTGCCTACAACAGTTAACGGATCTTTCTGAAATTTTCAAAATTTATTATTAGATATACGGTTGGTAAAACAGGACACTTCTTCTTTTTTGATATTTGACGTGGGCGTGGCAGCCTCCATACAGAGTTAACATTTATCATCATGTTGCTTGAAAACAGTAATATGTAGCGCCTTGAAATTTTGCACGAGTAACCCCTGTACTAATGTGCATACTCTGCCAAAATACAGAATGAATTGGGACAGTGAGCATGGTACCCCCCATAAAAGGTAAAAAATTATTATCGTATACATTGTAGATATAATAGGATTGGTCTTGAAATTGGTTACAAGTAACCCACATACTCTAGAAAAACATAGGCTGAATTGGGATAGTGAACGTGGTACCTCCCACACAAAGTAAAACATTAGCATCCTGTATCTAGAAAACAGTAATAGGTAGCACCTAGGAATTTTCCATCAGTGACCCCCATATTAGGGACTTTGTGCAGAGAAACACAGACTGAATTGAGGCAGTGGTCGTGGTACCTCCTATACATAGTAAAAAAATTATGATCGTGTACCTGGAGAACTAAAGGGTGGTTAAATTTTAAGGGCCGATGTTGATTATCACATAAACTATTTAGGAAATTATTGTCATTTCTTTTTACTTTGATAATATTGGTATAGTTCAATTATGTAGGGAATAAAATATCGGCCAAATGGCCGCCGCAATTTCGGAGGCACACCTCTATCCGATGCTCTAAATTTTCGATGACGCTGAAGCATAATTGAGGTTCTATGCAGTTAATGTGCCGAATTATCTCATCCTTTAGCTCTTGACTTGTTGCTGGCTTATCGACGTACACCTTTTATTTCAAATAACCCCAAAGAAAGAAGTCCAACGGTGTCAAATCACATGATCTTGGCGGCCAATTGACATTGAAAAGATACACAATCGACCGTTGTTCTATTGTCTAACTTTCCATGGTTCAAATTGAATTAGTCTGAAATTGAAAAATGTCAAATTAAATGCAGAAAAAAACTTGACTTTTAAGTGTGGGTCACATCCAACATTACTTCCCCAGATAACACTGTCGGTTGAAGCATGGAACCTAACAGATAGTACTGGATCCATCCTGTCGCAATAGCAATAGCATCCTGAAGCAACAACAAATAAAAGGTGGTCAATATTAAAGTAAAAATATCAAACAAAAGGGAAGCTTTGGGTAGTGGTAGACTTCGTTCTCACCAACTGACGATAGATAAGTAAATGCGATTTACCTCGTATTTCTTTATCTGAATTAGGTTGGGTAAATAGATGATATTTACAACGTAAGACTACCCAAAATTGATGGATGCGAAAAATGCTGAAGATGAATGTAGCTATCTAGAAAATGCATTACATTCTGCTAAATAAAATTTTCCCAATTAAAAAAAAATAAATAAAATTTTTCCAACTTTTCTTTAATTTTAATTAAAATTATTCTTTTTTATAGAGTATAAAATGAACTTAAGCTTGACTTTAAATTTCGTCTGGATATTTATTAGGTCATCTAGACTGGTCTCTCATAACTCAGATAGAGGTTATCTACGAGTATAATCTTTGTGCTAATAAATTTGTGTTTTGAAGGGGATTTTCACGCATTTGCACAGATGGTTAAAAACCGCTTCTTACCATATGCCCGGTAGCTATCACAATATATATTGTAGAGAAGTCCATTGGAATTATAAAACGAAAAGCAAAACTAGCAATGCGTCTTATATGTCCTCAGCTTATAGTTACGTTCCTTTAAAATATTGAAAACAAATTTGGCAATTGTATGCTCTTTAACATTCTATTATTTTTCAAGAAAATTTAAAATTTAAATTTTTTATTTACTATCTTCTTACATCGGTTGAGGTTTTAAAGGTATAATTTTTACATTAACATGCGTCTTTTTAAAATAAACTAAATATTTATTCCGAATTGATACTTACATAAATGACATAATCCTTGGGATTGTGAGCATTCGTACCACATACATACAGCCTGTTGCCTTGCATTCTTTGTATGACACGTATGTGATTTTTACAATCGAAGACCTAAAATAAAAAAACATAAAAGGAAAATTATTTATTAGCAAAAGACAAAATATAGCATTTTTTACAATCAATTGTATGTATTCAAATATTTCTGCTAGTAACACAAAAGTGACTTATTTCAATAAATAAAAATTTACAAGTTTGCAAGGTGACTACTAAAACTGTTTCATTTTCAGTCGCTACTAATTAACAACATACGTTTTTGTAATATAATTCTACTCTTATTACTATATTTATAAATTAACAGGAAATTAAAATATGTAAAAAAACTGCTATAATTAATGAAAATTATAAAATTAAATTAAAAATGGAAGTTCTCTATTACGGCTGATAACGCGAAATACTTTCATAAAATTATTAAAGATAATTACATATTATTGATATGGAAATAGTCTGGAACGTTTTGGAATATCCCGAATCATCCAACATATTTCTCTCTGTCGGGATTTTATAAATTAAGAAATATGTCATTCTACGTTCTCAAAGATAACCCAGTCAGATAAATGAGTTATTCAGGATAACAAAACTTAAGAGCTTAAGACGACTTAAGCAGTTATTCTTTTTGCCACAGATATGTATATTATAAATCTCTTTAAAGTTTGAACGACTGATCTTTTTTTTAAATTTGAAGCGCTTGTAAGAGGCCACGACTTTTCTTTAAAACACCGGCGTAGAAGAGAAAAAGGAGAAAACGGTAATTTTTATATGACTGAGTCGACTTAGATTATCTAATATCCTCTAAAACAGGAAAAGGGAAAAACGACAATTTGCCAGTTCTGTGTCTTTTTAACCGACTTCAAAAACAGAAGGAGGTTATTAATTCGTCTGAATGTTGCTTTTTTTATGTTTGTGCCCGCAGAACTCAGTCATTTCTGAACCGATTTTAAAAAAGTTTTCTTTATTAGAAAGGACATACTTACAGATTGGTCCCATTTTAAAAGAAAAGAATAATTTTGAAAATTAAATGGTGTCCCCATACAACATACGTGTTTTTTACGTGTATTATGCACCGTAAAGGACACCCTTTTAATATTTTGAAAAACTTCATATCACTATAGCTGCCAATAACAGAAATTAATAAAAAAAATAAACTTAAAAATTAAAGGGTGTCCCCATATGTGACGTCAATTTAAATATATGAACCATTAGAACCATTGTAGACAATCTCTTAAAAATTGAACAGTATGTCCAATATTTATAATCAGAAATTAAATATTTATAATTAGAAGTTAAAAGGTGTCCCAATAGTTGATGTAATTTGATGTATATTGCAAAACTTTTGAACCGTAACAGAGAGACGGTTAAAATTTACAAAGAACCTATAATTCTAAGTTCGTTATAACATCAAGTATATAATTTAAATTTGGAAACTAAAGGGTGTCCCCATAATTGATGTAATTTTACCTATCTAGCTCTATCTTTTGAACCGTTATAGACAAACACTTGAAAATTAGTCAGAATCTCCACTACTATGTCCCGTATAATAACTTTTATAAATATTTAAAATTATAAAGGTTTCTCAATAGTTGATGTTATTGATACATACGGCCAAACTTTTTAACCGTTTTAGACAGACATTTGAAATTTACAAAGAATCTGTCCTTTAAAATAAGTGTTTAATTTAAAATTGTACATTAAAGGGTGTCCCCTAGGTGATATTGTTTAACCTATATGGCCATATCTTTGGAACCGTTACTTTTTATTACTGTGTCAGTAATAATAAGTGTAAAAAAATAAAGGGTGTCCTCATATCTGATGTAATTTGTCGTATATGGCTTTGTCTGGTGAACCGTTATGGATAAACATTTGAATGTACAGAACGAATAAAACTATGTCTGTTAGAGCAACAAGTATAAAAGTATATGATTTGGGTATTAGTTCTTACAGATAACTTCCTTTTAAATTTTTAGTTGAGAGTTGATGCACTTATATTTGTTTTGTAGTCGGTTTTTTTTTTGCAAGAATTATTGAATAATAGATCACTTTTTTTAAGTTCCACTTCCAGTGAAAACACTAAGATTTTCTTCAAATTTGAAAACAGGATATAATCTTAGGAGGCGAAATCTAGAAAGTAAGATAGATAGGGTAGCAGCTTGTAGAGCAATTAATAGATTTTTGCCATAGTGATTTTTAAATTTTCGTAAAATTAACGAGGTTGTCTGTTTAGAAAGCTGCCAAAACAAACTGATGGATCCAGCTTGCTCAAAAATCAAAATTGGTAATGGATAACATATAATGGCAGCTATATAGATATTGCATTGGAAAATTAACAGAGTTGCATAAAACACGTGTTACATTGTTATTAATCCACAAAACCAATCCAAAAAAATAATTTTTTATGTACCCTTGGTGACACATTTGATAGGTTGCACCCAATAGGTGGCGCTGTTGCTCGGATCATTAGATAAAATATAGTCGTATTTTATATTTTGAATCTAAAATAGTTTACTTAGGAAATTTCAAAGCAATGGCTTTATTCACTTTATGAATATCCTCTCAACATAGTAAAATTTATTTTTGAACTCAAACGAGTGGTTGTAGAGATATGTCACTTGTAAAGGGCTCAAAAAAGGCCATTTATTGGGTCTTAACTAAGAAGTCTGTAAAAAATGGTACGCGAAGCAAATTAAAATTGGTAGTCAAAATAATTTTTTTACGACTTTCAAAAACGGACTTAGCTTACTGCAGCTTCTAGAAAAGGATCTACTTAGTTTTAACTTTTTTAAAATCTGTTTAGGATAATAATTGCTAATTCTCTACTATTTAAACACAAGAACTAAAAATAGAGACAAACAAATCTACAATACTCTACATTTTAGTTTAAAAATGGATAATTTTTTAATTAAATATGAAGCCTCCTCTCCTTCCTCTATTCCGTGACTTAAGAGTACCGAACGGAATAAAACATGTACCTAAGCGGAAACATGTCATGAATAACATGTGTCCACTTAGGTATATAATGATGAAATCAGATATGATATTGTAAGTAAAAAGATACAAAATAGTACTTAAGGTAACAATTTTAAAATTTGACTGCAGAAAAGTATGAATCTTAAGTGCAGAAGCATAGCAACAAATGACTGGTTGTGGCTTACCAGTGTCATGAATCTAGAACTTCAAGGGTATTAGCTTGGCTAATGCTGAAGTCATACAATAGTTGGATTAGATAATACATAAAGGTGGCAATGAAAAGCTTCGTAATAGGAAGCTGGAATAGCCTCAAGGCAATGAATGTTCATAGCCCAGGCCTGGCAAGGTTGGCACAACATCGCCCATTTGTATGTTTGAAAGATAGATATCACCATCAATCTTAAGATTTGTTATTAGGAGGCATACTGCATAAGCTTTTCATCTACACAAGTATTAAGAAAAATTTCTTTTAAAAAGTCATAATTTCGATGAATGTGAACAAAGTCTTAAGTATGGCATTTTTACTTGTTTTAGCAAAAAATAAATAATAAATAAATAAATATTAAAACAAAGTAACTATTTGACAATATTTTTTTTTTTTTTTTTTTTTGCTCATTCCCTTAAGACGCTTCTGCAAAAGAAAGTAATGCAACATTATGTTGTCGTATTTGCTGCAACAATTACAATCATTTTAATATCAATTTATTTTTGTATACCAGTTTTAACAATATCTCATTCTTTAATAAGATACGTGCTGCAAAAATTGTCTTAAGTATTACCAGCATAAGAACAAATCAATTTTATTTAAAATTTCTTATTTTCTAAAATGATGCAATTTAGCTCTTATATATGTTACAGCTTCAAATACTTACCAAGCAATTCAAGAAATTCAATACACACTTATAAACCCAAACATACATACATCTGTATTTTGCTTAAGTAAAAATGAGAGATAAGCAGAAATTGCTTTTTACTGAAATGTCTCAAATGTTTATCAATACAATTCGTTTTCTAGTGCACTTTTCTTTCAATATTTTATTTTCAAATTACTATAAAAATAAACCATATTAAATCTATAATAGAAAATAAAGAAGGTTTTATATTGGTGGATTCACACACATACGTACGAGAATGCATGCATGTGTGTTTGTGAGGATAAAGGAAAAAAAATAAAATAAAAATACGCACGCTTACGTACTTACTTACTTACGTACATCGTTTTTTTTTTTGTTTTTTTTTTGGTTAAGAAAATCAATCGCGCAACAATGAAGCAAATAAAAATATTACAATACGATAAAGGTAAAATAAATATATACATATATATGTACATATGTATATACATATACATATACATATATATCTTTTGTTGTACAAATACAACTTGCTCCATGTGACATCAATATATATAAATACGATGTACGTATTAGTAATAATGTGGCTGGGAACCTGGATTTTAACATTACTCATACGCACCAATGCAATTCTGCTTATAAAGCTAAAAAGTGCATTTTGTATATAAACATGCAAGTGCCTGTGAGTGTAACCTTATGCTTTTGCTACTGTGTGTGTATGTGCGTTTATGAACATTGTATACATTTGTAAGAGAAATTTAAGAAAAATGTAAACCTCAGCTGTTTGAGTCTATTAATGTGACTTGAAAACTTGAAAGAAAAAGAAAAAGAAAAAACACTACAATAAATTCATACATTGAAATAGCAGTAGTGCTTGTGTTCAAATTTGTGTAAAATATGTTGTCATACATTTTTGTATTATGATTACTTTGCCAATGTGCTTATTGCAAATAAAAATGAATTAAAGAAAAGTGCTTTTCTAATAGCAATAGTAGAGCAGATATGGCCAGTATATTTTTGTAATCTTTGGATAAAATATTGTAAAATAAAATGAAACTAAGTCTTAAAAGATTATTATTATTATTATTCTTTTACTATTATTTAGTAGTATATTGGTTTTAATATCACGTAGTGTTTCGACCTTGAATTTACGCGAAACCGGTACCTAAAATTTTTAACAGGTATCTCTAGAGTCGACACAAGACGTCTATGTCGACTGCGTCAGAAGCTTAAGGCAACTTTTAATTCAACACTGCTCCCTTAACTGTTACCAATTACTAACCTATTAACTTATATTCGTGTGCTGTTAAAATATTATTTATTATTATTATTATTATTATTATTATTATTATTATTATTATTATTATTATTATGGACTATTAGTTTCAAAGGTTAGCAAGAGATAATGGTCGTAATAAAAGTTCATGTAGATATTCGATAAAATTATCGGAATGATAGCGTCTAATACTGAAACTATCACCATCTAACCGAGTGGTACACATTTCGCATTAATATTAAGATATGTCGAAGCTATCCGTGTGATTCCGTATGTCCCGAACGAAAGATCAAAACAGTGGTTCCATTCCGATGAACGTATACCAAATGGATACATTTTATTTGCTTTGGAAGCGATTTAGTCATTTGGATTACCTTGAAAAGAGTACAACGATTACCGGCGATTGTTATTTAAAGTTTCTGGAAAGATTCAATATTGATGTGATGCAAAAACGACCGTTTGTATCGAATAAAAGTGTGCTGTTCTACCTCTACAATACACCTGTACACACATGACAAAAATTCCTAAATTGGTCCAAGATATCTAGCAAATTCTGCAGATTTAATTCCTTGGCATTCCATGTCAAATCAACAAAAAAAAAAATTCAAATTTACCATTCCAGAGTTTATTTCTTGACTCCCTGACTCCCAAATCAACAAAAAAATTCAAATTTACCATTTCAGAGTTTATTTCTTGACTCGCCAAATCCAAATAAAATTTTAAATTTGTTTTATCTTAAAATTTAAGGGCCGCTGTTGAGTGTGAACTACACCTTAACTTGAAGTTTTTTCAGCATTTAATTCGAGATTTCTCAATTTCAGACTAACTTAATTTGAACTATGGAAAGATACACAATCGAGCAACGCGTTAAAGTTATTTAGGCTTATTATGAAAATGAGCGTTCAAATCAAAATGCATATCGTGCACTTCGTGATTCTTTTGGTCAATTTAATAGTCCAAATGTGCGTACAATCGGCATAATAGTGCAAAAATTTTACCAAACTTGGTCTGCAGGAGATGTGAAAACACCAGTTCATGCTCGTATTGCAGAAAATATTGCTGCTGGTCACGATAGTGTGGCTGAAGAGCTGTCCACCTCAACTCGTCGTCGTGCCCAACAATTGAATCTCTTGCGCTTGTCTTTGATGCACATTAGGCATAAAGACTTGTGTTTACATGCTTACTAGGTGCAATTGCCTCAAGAACTAAAGCCTCTTGATCATTCCAAACAACGTTGGCAACGTTGGTGGCAAGAAATGGCAACGTTGGTTGATCAATTTTCGAAGAAATTCATCTTCAGTGATAACGCACATTTTCACCTTGGTGGATTCGTCAATAAGCAAAATTGTTGCATTTGGGCTAATGATAATCCAAGAGTGATTGTCGAAAAACCAATTCACCCACAAAGACTGGGCCGTATTTTTTCCAAAATTAGACCGGTCAGACAGTTACTGTGAATGGTGTCGCTATCGTGAGATGATAACGTACTTTTTATAGTCCGAACTTGAAGATATGTGGTTTCAACAGGACGGATCCACTTGCCTAGCTAACGACACAATGGCTCTTTTGCACGACAAATTCGCGCATTCGAATTTAACCATCCTTTATTTCAGTTTTTTTAGTTTCGAATTTATAAAAATAGAAAAATATTGCTTTCTTGCATATGCGCTCGATGCTGAAATATAATCTAAATCCAGTTCTACAAGGGGGTTTCATAAGACTTATTTTAAATTGAATGATTGGTATCAAATTAAGGCCCACTATTACAACTTTCCGATAGCTAAATTTAGGATTTTATCGGAGTGATAACTAGTTTTTCGTTATAATAAGACTGTGAGGCTCTTTACTATAACTTACTTTTGAAGTAAGTGATAGTTAAATTTTATTTAAGCTCACTTATAATAACGAAAATCTACTTATCGCTCCAGCAAAATCCTAACTTTAACTATTTGCAAGTTATAATAATGGTCATAAATCTTTAAAATTTTATATGCAAAAAGCTATGTTTTTCTAATTTTATATATTTATAGATAAAAAACTGTATGAGATATAACTCTCTTAAATTATGTTTGGATTGAAGGAGTCAAGGAATAGAAATACAAAATATTTCAATGAAATCTGAAGTAGTCATTTGAAGTGTCATGTTGATTTGACATGTGAAATGACCCCTTAAAAAGATTTAAATCATTACAAGAGGTTATCATTTGCATTATACTAGAGCCTTGAAAAATCCTATTAATTGAAAGTAATAAAAAAAATAAAAATGTGCTGGATTTACATTAAAAAATAAGACGCATTTTTGCCAATAATTTTATTATTTATTAAAAAAAAAAATAATGGAATTATAAAAATATTGTCGTTCAAATAAAATCAAACGATATCATCTTCACTTAACGAAAATCAAATATGTTAACAAAAACTAAAAAGTTAAATGTTTTATTATGTTCGCATATAACCTGTGGAACTATAGGAGTTACTACTTTTAAGGTAGTTCAGATCTGTTAGACATTTATATATAACGGCATTTTTTAAAAATCATCTGGATTTGTCTATACACCGCTACATAACTACATATAGGCGTATGTGTGTATGTTTAAATGCTTTTGTATTGATATGACAACAATAAGAGCAAATAAACCGCACAAATACAGAGACAATAATGACAAAGAAAACATGACAAAGTAAAGCTACAAATAAATTGAAAAGGAAAGAATATAAAATTGAATGCACAAGATCTCTCCCTGTGTGTAAGCGAAAGGCAATCAATATATTCATATAAATACAGTATATACATACATATACGTAGATACATATGTTAGTAAGTCATTTTCTTTATTGGAGGGTATGTGGGAAAATTAAAAAAAAGAATAATCGTTGTTAATTTTAAGCGTAAACTAAGCGATCTGGTAAAAAAAATCAGAAAAATTAGATCAGCGCAAAACCATAAATATTAAAATAAATATTTTCTATCCAAAAAGTTTTTCTGTTAAAAATGAGATTGTATTGTGTCAATTACGAATTTGATTCTTATTTTGATTATGTTGGTCCTATTTGAAAATTTATATTATTTCACAGATATGTATTTTAAAGGTTATCATAGCCTGTTTATTATAAAACTATATTAACTTCAAATTCAATACATATAATAAAACAGTTACTTATTTCCTGTCTGTCTGCATTTGAAAAACTTTTACTCAATGGATTTTAACAAAATTTTGTGATGATGTACCTAAGTATCCTGGTTCATATATATGATATGGAGAAAACGCATTTAAAGTACGTATTTTTACCGATGTGCATACTTTAAGGAGGCATATTTTAGCAGGGATGAGACCCTTTACATAAAGTAAATACATAAACCATAACTGAAGCAATAAAAAGGTAAAGGTCTTTGGTGTGGATTATTTTCAAAGCAAAATTAAACAAAATATTGTGAGGATGCTGACGAAGAGGCGGGCACAGGCAGTTGTAATATAAAATAACAAAAAAAAAACGTTTTTAATATTCATCCAATTGTCTTTATTAATAATTTTATGGTGTTAATCCATAAATATTGTATCAGCTGTTTTGGCAATAACTCGAGGAATATTCGCTTTCAAGAGCTTCCACCGGCCACAAACCACACCAAACCCTTGTTTTTTCTGGATTAAGTGAATCCCTTCAGGTTGCTCTTTGTCCCAAATGCGGCAATTTTTTTGTTTACACCCCCATTGAGCCAAAAATGGGCCTCGTCGCTAAACAAAATTTGCCTCGAAAACTTTGGATCTTCTTGAAACTTTTCAAGAGCCCATAGAGCGAAGCGATTCAGGCGTAAATCTTTTCATTATGAAATGCCAAACAATACTAAACCAAAATAACATGACAGCATGAAAAGACTCACACGTGATCTGTCAAAAAAAGGCTATTGAAAAAGTACCTCGAAATGGATCACCCTTTATTATTAAATCTTGATGAATGATTTTTCAAGTATCATATTCTGCTCCTTTCCCACTGTACTTCAACACAGTAACATATAAAATAAATCAATATGAAACACATAGTAAAAATCTCTGGGAATGTACTGGTAATGCATGACTCAATTGCAATTTACAATACATCCAGCATTTGAACAGTTTTCTTTTTCTTGTCTTGAAAATAAAAAATAAAGCAAAATATCGATATGTTCAGCTTTTTATAAAAAATACTCTTTTGAGCCATAATTTACTTTATGCAATTTATAAATTGCATAGTAATCCTTTCTATACATTTCATTTTGTGCGTACGAAAGCACTTCAATAACCTATTGATCTACTATTATTATTCTACATCCCTTTTATGGAATTATGCGAGCAGCTTGTACTAAATATATTTTTATAAGTAAGTTCCACTAATCGGCTTATATTTTGTTCTTACATTTAACTAGAGTTACATTAAGGAGAAGTTTAGTTGATTTCTTTTTACAGATTCGCTTCTCTCAAGTATTTGCTTGGCCTCTTTATGGATAACAAGTATTTACTTTACAAATATTGGACTTGTGTTTTCTATTGAACTTACCTGGCTTTTGCCTTTTGACACGCAGCTTACAACATCATCTCTGGTTGGTTCTAAGTTAATAACATCGCGCTGCAAAGATTAAGGAGGAAAAAGGAGTTAACAAAGCTAACAAAATATTAATAAATTTATTTAGAAAATAGTATTACAAAAATGTGGTGTTTAAGTAAAATTTAAAATAGAAGAATATATTTTTATATTTATATAGGGGGGAATTTTAAGCAGGTTATTTAAATGAATTTATGCATGAAGGTTGTTTGAGTAAAAAACATGGGACAACTTTATAGTCCGTAAAGAGATTATAGGTAATTCATTGAATTTTGTTGAGTTCTCCACCATTTTTTAGAAAAATAATCTAATATGAGCTATTAGACTACAGGATGCTTGTTTTGTCCTCGTTTTTGCTCCCCGCGACACTTATTATCCTTGTGATATTAACCTTTACATGAGTTGATAATTTTTTCATTAATGACAACAATCACCATTATGTCATAAGTAATGACACACAGACTTCAAATAAATGACTAATAAATATTATTTAATGACAAGTTGTCTGCAATATAATAGATATTTGCTACTTTATAAATCAACTAGCTATCCCCGGTGCGCTTAGCTACACCCATCCACAAAAAATACAATAAAAACACTTGGAAGAAAAGTACGACCAACCTTTAACGCGAAAACGCACGCTATTCTCACGTCAAAAATGTTCCGATCCAACCTGTTTTTTGCTAGACTATACGTATAAAAACGATAACAATTTTTCACTGTGCATAGGAGGTATCACGCCCTTCATTCAAATTCAGTCTGTCTTTTTTCTACACAATGTATCTTATTAAGGGGGTTACTGTCCCAATTCAGCGTATGTTTTTCTAGAGTATACGCGTGGGAATAGGGTTTACTTATACCCACTTTGAAGACCATACCTATTATAGTTCTCTATGTACACAATAATAATTTTACACTTTGTATGGGAGGTACCACGCCCACTGTCCCAATTCATTCTGTATTTTGGCAGACTATGCGCTTTAGCACAAAGGTTTCTCTTGCAAAGCTTCAAGGCGCTATCTATTGTAGTTCGCCAGGAAAACGATAATAATTTTTCACTTTGTATGGGAGGTAACACTCCCTCTATTCCAATCCAGTCTGTGTTTAGCTAAACTATATACATTAATATGGTGGTTATTGGTGCAAAATTCCAAGGCGCTAGCTAGTGCAGTTCTCTAGATACAGGATAATAATTTGTCACTTTGTATGGGAGGTACCATTCCCGCTATTCCAATCCCTTCTGTGTTTAGCTCAACTATCTACGTTACTAGTTCGGTTATTGGTGCAAAATTCCAAGGCGCTACCTAGTGCAGTTCTCTAGATACAGGATAATAATTTTCACTTTGTATGGGAGGTACCACTCCCACTATTCCAATTCAGTCTGTGTTTAGCTAAACTATGTACGCTATTAGTGCAAAATTCCAAGGCGCTACCTAATGCAGTTCTCTAGATACAGGATAATCATTTTTCACTTTGTATGGGAGGTACCACTCCCGCTATTCCAATCCAGTCCATATTTCTCTAAACTATGTACGTTAACCTTTAACTACTGAGGTGAAATCTTTTGGCGTAGTTCCTGTGGCGGTGGTAAATTTTACCCCATTTTAATTTTTAAAAATTTTTGCCAACAAAATATATTTTTTTAATTATTTCTTTTTAACTGGAATAAGAAAATACATTTCTAAATTAATAAAATATTTAAATAAAAAAATCGCAGCTTCAGTTAAACAAAACAAGGATTTTATTTCATAGTTACTTTTCTTAAAGCTAAAAAAACAGTACAAATATAACTAGAAAAAAATTTGTACAAACAAAAAAAAACGAGAAAATAAAAGGCACTTTTTCACAGCCAGATGTATACATTAACAATAGAAAAAAAAGCAAACCAAAATTACATTCGAAAAAAAATTGAGATCAATCTATTTTACTCGTCAAACTCCTTATCTGCACAATTCCTGCATACGCGTTTACTACATCCCATACACATAGGCTTAGAACAAAACAAGCAAACATGTGTAGTCTTCCGCTTTAATATACTAGGGCAAATGTAGCATAACTTCTTAGTAACTGTAGTCGGCTCTACTGGAGGGGGATCTACGGAGTCTGGTCCTAAGATGCTAGTTATATTGTCTCGAAGTAACCTAGGCAGTAGTTGGTTATGCTGTCGCCTTTGTAAATGCGGTAAAACCAATTGCCGGCTTAGATTTTTCAAAAAGTCTGCCCTCGATTTATTATCAAACTCGTCACAAGATTGATATATTACATAAGCATTTGCTGCACTTATATCCAATAATCTATAAAAAATTGCAAGTGGCCAGCGTCGTGTACGTCGACTACATGAATATATGCTACATTTTTTGTCAAGTTCGTCAACTCCACCTTTTGTATTATTATAGTCTGCTATAATTGCCGGTTTTCCACTTTGAATATCGTTTTCTTTTTTGTGATGCATAGAAGATAATAAAATAACAGCTTTGTTTTTATGAGGCACATATGAAAGAATAGTAACGTCTTTGGTAAAACCATATAAACACGATTCAACTGGTCTGTTTCTATTGGGTTGAAATTCTGGGGGTATTTCCCTTTTGTTTTTTTTTAATGTACCTATGTAAGTAAGTTGTCTTTTTTTCAATTCTTCTATGACTTGCATTGAAGAGAACCAATTGTCAGCAGTTATATTTCTATTACTTCCTTCTATAATTTTACATAGTCTTATAACTGCTTGTGTTGGTATTAGTAGTTTTTTTTCTTCGTTAGTCAGACCTTCTCCGTCAGAATTTTTGCCATGATATATGTAAGCATTTCCAAGGTACTGTGTGCGAGCGTCTGTTAACGCCATGATCTTAATACCGTATTTTGCAGGCTTTTTCGGCATGTATACTTTGAACTTGCATTTGCCGCGGAACGGCACCAACATTTCATCGATGCAACCATGGGTACCAATCGTATAATTTTTTTGGCAGTTTTCTATAAATTTGTTGAATAGTTCAGAAACGGCAGCCAATGGATCCTTCAATAATCGTTGCTTTCTATTGGTAAAGTTATCAAATCTTAAGCAGCTAAGGATACATAGGAATCGTTCCTCAGACATTGTCGATCTGAAAATTGGTCTGCCCGTTCCATCAGTTGCAAAAATGTGTCGTGTGTCTTCGTGGTTAGATTTGAAAACGGATGAATAAATAAGAATACCGAAGAATGCTCGCAATTCAATAAGATCAAGAACTTTCATTTCACTTCTTTGAAATTGGTCGAATTTTGCCTTTAGTTTTGCATTTGTATGCTCAAGGATTAGGTTTTCTATACTTCTATCAAAAAATCTTGACCAATACCCAATTATACCATCTTCAGGATTCTGATGCAAAACTTTTGGCAAACGTATAATATTATGCAGTGGAGTTTTAATGCACCGTGAAGGTTCTTTTGCTGACCACTTATACCCATTTTTTCCATAAAAATATTTAGTCCTTGATTCAATTGCGTCTTTTCCATTTTCTCTGTCAATACTTTTGTCTATTTCTTCAATGACATATTCACCGGACACATTAACTTCACTGCTTGCATCATCTTCTATGCTTATTTCATCATCCGCATCACTTTCTGGAATGCAAAAATCTGGGTCAGCAATTTCGTCATCAACATCACTGAAATCGTGATCGTCTTCCAGAAATTTTGCTATTGCTAAATCATTAAGTTTGCTTGAATTCGACATAGTCTATAAAAATAAATTGCAATACACTGTAGGAGTGGTCAAAATGATTCCACGAAAAACTAACGCTAAACCTGAGAAGTGGTATTTTATTTTACATGAAATACTTACGCTGCGTCTGATGTGGGAGTAAAAAAATTTCCAATAAAAAACTACGTATGCCCGGACGAGTAGTAATTTTTACACCAGCATGTCAATATGTCCGCTTATACATTACCCACGATAGCCAAAACACAACTGAATAATAATAATACGATTATGAGAAGATACCAAGAGAACAAAATTGATAGCGCTCAAATGAAGAGAGTAAATTAAAAAACAAAGTAAGAGAGGGTAAAATTTACCACCACCTCAGTAGTTAAAGGTTAATATAGAGGTTAGGGTGATACCTATTACCGTTACCAAGAAACACGATGGTAAATATTTACTTTGTATGGGAGATGCCACGCCCACGTCGAATATCAAAAAAATAAGTACCCTATTTTACCATCCGTGTATTTAATAACAAACTGTGAAAATTTCAGAAAGATCGGTTCATTGGTGTAGGCAGCCATAGCTTTCCGACAAACAAACAAACAAATAAACATACAAACAAACACATTTTGTGCTTTATATATATAGATTTACTCAGTTTGTCACCTAATTAATCTATTTTTGAACTAAGACTTCGTAGCCTGAATAATTTTGTCCGATTTCGCTGATAGAAAAACCTTCTTAACACTAATGTAATTTGTCATTTACACTATGACAACTGCCTTCGTTTCTGACTACGTGACACTTATCATTTTTGTAATACTAATTCTGACATCTGTTGGTCATTTTATCATCAATGACAACGATAAAAATTCTGTAATCAATGCAATGACAAAGAGATATCAATTAAATCACAAGTAAGGACCAGGCTTTATTGACAAGTTGTCATTAAGATAATACATATTTGATATACAATAAAACAATTTGGTTTATATTTGTCTAAGGTATATAACACGCGGGCTATTACGACCTACTAATCAATTACGTTGTTTTTTTTTAAGGAATAAAGTAGAGAAATCAAGGTAATTATAAAGATAAGTAAACTTCACTTGTAATAACAGCTCTGAAATCGCAAGTTATGTTTGTTTTAAGAACTTTGTTGCAGAGCTTCTGGTATTTGGTATTAGAACTAATTAAAGCTGATTTATTAATTTTATTTTAGAATATTTTACTTTGCCATCGATTTAATAATATTGATGGATACCGACTATACCGAAATGTGATACCTTTTGTTGTGTGCAGGTAACGTACTAACCAACCAAGCTCTTTCACCCTCATTTCTTTGGCATTTTACTCGCATATTTTTTACGTTGACGTCACATATAATGACTAAGTGTCATCAATAAGAAGACGAGGTGTCATATTCTCGTTGTTCATGCGATTAGTTGATGCATGTGCACTATTCGGACTAATAACTTATAACTAATGGCATCGAGTTGATATTGCAGACATAACATACATAACACCTAAAATATGAAAAAATTCTATGATGACTTTTGTCATTAAATTGATGCCAATTTTCGCATTTTTAAAAACATGTGTCATAACATTGATGTCATAATCCTGATGATACGGTGTCTATAGATAGCAAAATTCATCGAATGAGATAACTTTTGATTAAGAGGACAAAAAGGTTATTTATTTATTTATTTATATATTTATTGTAGTCAATGGATGTTATCCTTACAGACTATTACATAAAAACTTAAATTAGTAGAGATTTTATTATATTAGACATTATTTAACATTACAATTAAATTTCTTTTAATTATATTTAAATTTAAAGAGAAATGAATATTTTTATAAAAATTATTGAATTGATTGCATAATCGCACAAGTGGATCAGCCGTAGCGTAGTTCGTACTACAATATTGGACAAAAAGAGTCATAAAGTTACGCATATTACGACATGGAACATTAAGTTTAATATTGGCCAACAGAATTTCACAACAAGTATTACCATTGATAGTAACGAGTGATTTTTTAAGAGCTTGAGAACTTTTTTTTTTAAAAAAACGCATAAAATTTGCAAAATCTCATCGGTTCTTTATTTGAAACGTTAGATTGGTCCATGACAACTTTTTGAAGATAATTTCATTTAAATGTTGACCGCGGCTGCGTCTTAGGTGGTCCATTCGGAAAGTCCAATTTTGGGCAACTTTTTCGAGCATTTCGGCCGGAATAGCCCGAATTTCTTCGGAAATGTTGTCTTCCAAAGCTGGAATAGTTGCTGGCTTATTTCTGTAGATTTTAGACTTGACGTAGCCGCACAAAAAATAGTCTAAAGGCGTCAAATCGCATGATCTTGGTGGCCAACTTACCGGTCCATTTCTTGAGATGAATTGTTCTCCGAAGTTTTCCCTCAAAATGGCCATAGAATCGCGAGCTGTGTGGCATGTAGCGCCATCTTGTTGAAACCACATGTCAACCAAGTTCAGTTGTTCCATTTTTTGGCAACAAAAAGTTTGTTAGCATCGAACGATAGCGATCGCCATTCACCGTAACGTTGCGTCCAACAGCATCTTTGAAAAAATACGGTCCAATGATTCCACCAGCGTACAAACCACACCAAACAGTGCATTTTTCGGGAAGCATGGGCAGTTCTTGAACGGCTTCTGGTTGCTCTTCACTCCAAATGCGGCAATTTTGCTTATTTACGTAGCCATTCAACCAGAAATGAGCCTCATCGCTCAACAAAATTTGTCACATTTGAACATTTCGAACCGAACACTGATTTTGGTAATAAAATTCAATGATTTGCAAGCGTTGCTCGTTAGTAAGTCTATTCATGATGAAATGTCAAAGCATACTGAGCATCTTTCTCTTTGGCACCATGTCTGAAATCTCACGTGATCTGTCAAATACTAATGCATGAAAATCCTAACCTCAAAAAAATCACCCATTACTTAACTTAAAAGAAACATTTAACATAATACGACGACTTTTTAGAGTAGGAAGTTTAATTAAAGCAAGCCTACTAGTATATGAAGGAAACCTAACATCGCCACGCCAATTTAAACCACGTAAGCAGAACAGCAAAAATTGTTTTTGAACAGACTCAAGAAGTTGGCAATGTACGTTATAATAAGGATCCCATATTACTGACCCATATTCCAGGATAGGTCTAACCAGAGAGACAAATAACTGTTTTGTGATGTAAGGGTCAGAAAATTCATTTGACCAGCGCTTAATAAATGCAAGAACACTTCGAGCCTTGTTGACAGTCATTGTAATATGAGATATAAAATTAAGTTTAGGATCCAGCAAAATTCCAAGGTCCAAAAATGAATCAAATACCTCCAACTCATGTTCTCCTAAGAAGCAGTTAACACTGATAAAATCACACCTTGAAAATCTCATGCATTTACATTTTTTAATACTTAAAACCATCATGTTGTGTCTAAACCATAAAACAAGATTGTTGAGGTCACTCTGCAAATTTATATGATCTGCATAATGCTTGAAGCTATAAAAGTTTTTGACATCATCAGTATACATTAATACATGTGAGGAGTTTATAACACTGGGAAGATCATTAAAAAAAATGGAAAAAAGAATAGGTCCCAGGTGACTTCCCTGGGGAACACCAAACAAAACAGCAATACATTTTGATGAACGATTATTAAAACGATCAGTTTGACTACGGCATGTTAAATACGACTGCAACCAATTAAGGCTAATGCGGGTAACACCAAGCATGTTTAGTTTCATCAGGAAAAGCTTGTGATTGACCTTATCAAATGCTTTGCTAAAATCTGTATATACGGCATCAGTTTGTTTCTTTTCAATAAAACTACAATGAAAACTACGATTACAAATGATTTTATAGATGCACATTTCTCCGAGGGTGCAAAACAAATCTCAAAATCATCCCAGCTGATGTTTTACTATACTATCTACTTAATTAAGACTTCCCAAAGTTATTGCGTAAACTTTAAACAGAAGATGGAATAAAATTTGGCGTGGCATTTCTTTAATCGTAAATTTTACTAAAAGACAAGTACCTTTTTATTCCATTTGTTCTACACAAAGTGCTGCACCACAAGTTCACACTCCCATCTAATTCTGCATTGCAGCAGTGGTTGGTAAAACAGAAGCTGGTGAGAGTTTGCAAGTGGAGAATTACAATGTATAATTTCGTGGTGTGTAGCGAATAATATTATGTTGAAAATCCATGTTTGTACATTTTAGTTTTTTCTGCTTCCTTATATTCATTTTTGAGAGATTTGAATATATTTTGTGTTTGTTCATTTATGATTATGGTTCATTTCTATTCGAAAGTGAATAAATAAACAAATATTTTGTTTTTCACTTTAGCGCTCATATATGAGATTTTAAAATTTTAGTAATTTTTTACGAGTGAGAAGATCTTGAAAAATGTTCGCAAAGCAGTCGAATAATTGTATATATTTGTTTATGTATCCATGTGTATGCAGACATTTTGCTATAACTAACTGAGGGTGTATGCAGTAACAAAGTGTTAAAAGTAAGAAATGTCATAAATGAACACTCATATACAAATGAAAAAAAATATATACAAACATTTATGTAAAACAGCACTACGTGAAGAAGCTAATTTATCATCAATCACACATGAATAATGTGGATATCTCTTGTATTTCAGTGTACATGAATGAATGCTAAAAAATCAATTACACACATTCATTTCATGAGAAAATTTTGTGTTATTCACTTATGAGAGTGAAAAATAAATATAAAATGTTAGATGTCTCATTTATAAGAAATTTGGATTTATCAACATTCATAACTGAAAACCTCTGAAGCCTATGAAAATGTAACAAGTCCATTTGGGATCTATTTGATATCTTATATAGCTTCCATGTAATAACCTCCTAAGAACTTAACACTGCAGTAAAAAGTGGACACCACAGATCAACTTAGCTAGCCAACAAACTTATAGTTAAAGTAAAATAAATTGATCGTCGAATACGTGTTCTGGTTGATAGTTTTTTTAATTTAGCAATAAAAAAATAAATAAAAAAACAATTGGACCATAATATGATTGGGGTCAAATTGAGAACAGCCAAAAATTAAAAAAAAAATTATTTACAACTTTTCTTCCAAACTATAAGGCATAACGCAGGACTTACTATCTAAGTTTAAAAATGTTAATAATTAAGTTAACAATTATTTTTTGGCGATGTTTAAAAAACAAGTATATCCGAGGTACCCACTTCTGGGGTCTTCTCCACAAATCTCCTAAGACTTTGTGGACCGATAGTATACAGCTCTACTTACGAACACTCCTTACGCCTTACCTCTTTCAATTTTCAATCAGATTTAAAATAACTTTTTTTACAAGCTACCGATTTATTGCCATCAAATGATTCTCTCTTTACGTCTGAGTTTTAATTTGGGGTTTTCCACCTGTTTGATTAATTGAAATACTTGAAAATTGTTATGAAAAATTTCAATAATTTTACTATTAGAAAAGTTAACTTTGGTTTAGCTATTTTGCAATCGCATATACTCTGCTAAGTTAATTTTGTGGGTTTTCATAGTCTCAACTAACATCTGCTTGTTAAAATAAAATTTCAAATTTATCTCAAAAAGTTAAACTAATTAAAAACAATGTTAAAAATATAATATATAAAATACATGCTGTGATGACAACTTCAAAGGAATTACCGCAATAAAGCAATTGATGAAGATGTCATAAAACAAGCCTTCAACATAAAAACAGGAACAAGAGGAGCAGCAGTATTGGTATCTACTGCTGCTCCTATATAGTAATAGTGTTTAAACTACTGATGAAACAAAGCTAAAAATATACATATTAATGCCTAAAATCATAGAAATTAAAGTTTACTTGAGGTTTTTTTATGAATAAAGAAATAAATGTTTCTGACATCCTTTATTTTTTTTGTTTTTCTAAAGAAAACCTTTGCTTTTATATTTAAAATAATGTTAACAAAACAGTTAATTTTGCTTGATGACAATCATATTACGATATAGACACTTAAGTACGCACATACGCATAAACCAATACTTGAGTTCGAGTAGTGACAATGACGCAGTTTATTACAATGTCAATGTCGTTTAAAGTAATAATGATGTTGGTGATGATGGTTAAGAATGAAAGGTGAAAAAAAATATTGCTTTGTTTGATGTTGTTTTACAATTTATTTCACTTAACAGTAAATAAATTTTCTCTAAGTCGTTTGCTGTAAAAGATTTGTTTATGGGATTCTTTCACCCAGGGTGGAGTGGCTGTAAACGTAATCAAAGTTATATTTTGATTACTTTAAAAAAGTCTTTTTAGTTTAAGTGTTAGGGGGAGTCTCCCTGTTCGTTTTATGTAAAAGAGAAACTAGTTTCCATTTTCCGCTATAGTAAAATATTTTCCAACCTTTAAGTTTAAAATTAGAGGGATATTTAAATTCCCTTTAAAAACTATAAGCAGTTGTAAAATTTTAGGATTATATTCGGGTGATAGCGTAACCTTAATTTACAATCGTTTAATTTTTAGCCTGATTGCCAAAAATGTATACAATGTATACAAAATACGTCTTATAGAAGTTTAATAAAATTTTCTTTTATATGAAATCACAAGAGCCATTATGTTTATACTCTTTTCTAGAGTTGTGTAGTTCATAAACGACTCAGTTCATTTGTACTATTCATTCAACTGACCTAAGTGAGCTGATCACCACACTGAGCTGATATCAGTTCCTTAGATTAATCCGCTCACTACTTTAGTCAGCTCACTAGTTCAATCAGCTCACTAGTCCACTCAGCTTTTTAGTTCAGATAGCTCAATAGTTCAGTTAGTCCGGTCATCTCTATAATTCTGTAAGCTCACTAGTTTAGTTAACTCACTAGTTCAGTCAGCTCACTAGTTCAGTCATTTTACTAGTTCAGTCAGCTTACTAGTTCAGACAGCTCACGAGTTCAGTTACATCACTACTTCTGTCATTTTACTAGTTCAGTCAGCTTACTAGTTCATACAACTCACTAGTTCAGTCAGATCACTAGTTCTGTCAGCTCCTTAGTTTAGTCAGCTCACTAGTGCAGTTAGTTTAGTCAGCTCACTAGTTCAGTCAGCTCACTAGTTTAGTCAACTCCTCTGTTCATCTGTTTAGTTCATTAGTTCATATGGCCTTTTTTTTCGAACCATAATATATCGACTCTTGAAACTTTCACAGAAGATATAAAAATTATTAAAAATTAAAGGGTATTTCCTGATTTTCGAAATTTAAAATTTCACAGAGGGATTACTTGAAGAGTGTTCCCTAGAAGTCGCCATTTTACGAATTTGGCCTTATCTTCTAAACATTATAGGAAAACATTTTAAATTTACACACATTACAGGGTATGTAGTATTATTCTCGCTATAATTAAAAGTAAAAATACTGAATTTTTAAAGGGTGTCCCTATAGTAGTCCTGATTATGTCTCCGAAAAAATCCTAACTTTAGCTGTAGGCAGTTATAATAAAGGGCCTATTTATTTTTTTATAAATAAACAATGAATCGTTTCATCATTTTAACATTAAATGAAATTATTAACGAAAATTTTGTTTAAAAACTGATTGGCCTTAAAATTTTAATATCAGATATCCCAATTAATATTTGCCTCATTATTTAACGAATGGTTAAGTATGTAAATTACAGTTAAATAAGCAAACAAAACCGCTTTGGCTGTTTACTGAATCAACATAAGACTCTATTTGAGTCTCACAAAAATTGCAATTACCTACTGAGCAAATGAACTAAAAGAAATAAAAGACCAACCCAGTTCAGTAAAGTAATCTGAACAAGCACAACTCTACTCGTTTTCCTAGAATTTTTTACATTACAGAGCGTTTCATTTGACAATATTTTATATCTTTTTTCACTGAAATTAGTGAATTAAAAGATTTTAAAATTAAATTTTAGTCATTATAAACATCCGTAACAATTATGAATTATTCTTTAATTTTAGAAGTTTGTAAGTCGTTTGTTCGAACAACTTAAAAACGTTTAAAATATTTTACATAAAAAAATCCTTAAAAAGGTACATATTTTTCTATTTTATTTTATTTGCAATCTATTTTACTAGCAAATTTTTTTCGAAATTTACATTCACTTATTTGTTAAGTTCCATTAAACTAAGCAGAATATACAAAAAGGAAGACCTATTTAATAAAGTATATTATACTACAATAATTTTTTATAGGTACATATAAAATGGCTTATTTTACTTATGACTATCTTCTAAAAGGCAAATCTAATACATGAAATCTTTTCAGTCTTCGTATCTCATAACTATCATCAAGAAGGGTTATAGCCAATATATCGCTGTGGTTGCTAAATCTATTTAGGTATCTATCACTTATCCTATTGAATTCCTCTTTTATATTCAAAATATTTAACTCTTTGTGTAAACATTTGTTGGAAATATCCCAAGGAGCACCAGTCAATAGTCTCAATGTTTTGGATTGATATCTCTGAAGGATTTTAATATATGAATTGCTTGCAGTACCCCAAAGTTGAAGGCAATACGTCCAAATTGGCTTTAAAGTTGTCTTATATAATACAATTTTATTTTCCAAGCTTAATTCCGACTTTGTTCCAAGTAGCCAATACATTTTTTTTTGTTTTGATATTCAAGTGGTCTCTTTTTGCTTTCACATGGTCGTTCCATGTTAGTCTTCTGTCTAAATGGAGACCTAAATATTTTACTTTTTTTGACTTTGGTATAGGATTACTGTTGAAATATAACTCAGGACAATCACCTTTCCTTAATGTGAATGTAACGTGAACAGATTTTTCAGTATTTATTTTAATGTTCCATTTCTGTAGCCAAATTTACAGGATTTTAAGATGTGTTTGTAATTTTGCCGAAGCCTCATGAGATGATTCATTTAAAGACAAAATAGCAGTGTCATCTGCATACACAGAAAAAAATTTTCGCTCCTATTATCAGTTTCAATTAGTTTCAGATACAACTTTAATTTAATTTTTAATTAATTCAATTATCTACTTAATGGAAATATTATTCAATTAAAAAATTAATTAAATTTGTATCTGAAACTAATTAAAACTGTTAATAGGAGCAAAACATTTTTTCTATGTAGGTAGCAGTGATGAGATTATCATCTGCATATTGATACAGAAATGGCTTTGAAAATAGCTTAAGCTATAATGACTTAAATTGTCAACACTAGTTACTCTGCTTATGAAATACTGCTAAACATCGCCATCTTTAATAAATTAACAAAATTATTTGAAAAGATCGAAACGGGCTATCAATTATTTGTTTAAAATTGTAAATATTTTTCACACAAACTACCTGAACGTATGAGGAACACACTGTGTAATTTTTTAAGTCATGGCAAAATAACCATATACGGACACCACTACGTCATAAAAGACCAAAAAAAAGACCCCTGTCTCCCAGTTTTGCCCAAAGTCCTCCAGGTTTTTTTTATGGGCCCTTAAAGATGAGGGGCCTCGATGTCATTTTTGCAAAAAAGTGATCATTTACTCAAGCTCATATTTTGCAAACCGTTTTGAATTTTGATATACTCTCTGAGGCAAAGCTGTAGCTCTTGTCATAAAAAACAAAAATTGTGAACATATAAGATCAAAAAAACTTCATCTTCAAGGTCAAAATCGCAAAAAATTTTACAAAATTCAATTTTTTTTTTACCTTTTTTCCCCTGTTCAGGTCCATAGGTAGCAAACCGTTCAAAATTCAAGGAAACAATCAACTACAAAAATGAACCTAAGATCTCAGTTAACAACTTTCTAGAACATATGAACTTCCTAGGAATGATTGTTAACACCGTTTAGGTAGTGCTTAGGTAGCCGCAAAAGTGAAAAATTTCCCGGAGGACTTTGGGCAAAACTGGGAGACAGGGGTCTTTTTTTTTGGTCTTTTATCACGTAGTGGTGTCCGTATATGGTTATTTTTTCCGTGTTGCACTGTGTAATATATACAGCAAAAAATGCACCTATTAAAAGTTCAACTCTATTGTAGACTGACTAGCTGTGGCCACACGTTGTTTGCATCCTGCCAATATTTTCTTTGATTTTGCTTTGAAAGTCATTCACACCAAATTTTAAGACTATCCCTGGAAAAAATTCTAAAACTTATATAAAATCCTAAAATTCTTTAAATTATTGTACAGCTCTGTAAAAGGTGTTTAAAATATTTTGATAGCAATGCAATGCCAGAAAGTAAAAATTCAAATCTAATACATGTTTTATTCAATTGGCTATTTGGCAATAATTTATATTTTGCGCCATCTGTTGCGCAACCTTGTTTAAAACATCCCGCTTTCAAAAAAGATGCCTTAAAGTAGGCAGTACTTTCTCTGCTTTTTCTCCACTTTCTTTTGAAAAGAAGATATTTTTGCGAAAAAAAAAGCTCACTGTATTGGAATCAGGATACTAAAGTATCTCCTCACAAAATCTTGTTTTGTAGTTTTTACGTGATGCGAACGTAGACAGAAAAACTCACAAGAAATTAGTTATTTATAAAAATTTTTGGGAATATAAATTATTATTTATTTTATTATTTATTTTATTATTATTTTAATTATTATTTAATATTATGCTAATTACCCATAAGGTTTTGTAATAAAAATGCAATTTATTTGTTGGGGGAATAGAGCTAGTTCCTATACGTATTTCTCTGGTTGCTCAGGCCAGACAAGAATTTTAAATTGTATAGACAAAAATTTTTAATTGATTCAATTACTTACTTAGGAGTATGAGGAAAGTAATATTGTAATTAAATAAAAAACTTATCAGAAGCTAATTAAAACTTTGAATTGGTACGATTTTGTTTCTGTGTATTTGCTTATACGTTTCTCCTTTTATTAATTTGTTTTTTCTGTTGCAAATGCGAAAATACTTTTTAAGATTCTTAAGACTATCAGAGCAAACTCATATTCTATTTATTAATCACCTTTTTCACCATTATTTTAGGTTACACATTTTTATTTCCATGCAATCACAAGCCTTTAAACTTACTTTCGTCATTACCATGAAGTCTTTTGTTATTACGAGTAATTCTCATATTTAAGATGTGCCTACCCTAACTAAGACCCTAAGATCCTAAGTAAGCCTTATGCAAGCCAGTGCTGAACATTCATCCAGAATATGTACTACCGTCTCAGTCTCTCCCAGTCACAGTCTACAAGTAATGATTTTATGATTTTCATCTACGACAGATTATAGTTGAAGTTTTCAGGAGTTGTTATTAGCAGCTTATGGTATCGCTATTGTATTTAAGCAACTTTCTAGCCTTCCCTGCGAGGTAATCTTTAAGTACCATTCGAGTCTGCTTACATAACTTCATTGTAGAACCATTACTTCTATTTGCTCAGTGCAAGATTCCCTTTTCGTTAGTTCGTCTGCTGTTTCATTCTCAGTTGTGCCTATGAGGTCTTTAATATTCCTTAACATTTTTGATTTAACGAAGCACATCTGTACAGATCTATACGTTCACTTGCATCATGCTTGCTTTTTATAAACGACTCGTTCTTAAGTACAATGAGAACCTTATGCAAGGCTATGAAATATGGCGTCTCTCTTCATGCTCACAGATGACATTGTGACTGTTAGTCTATGTTCTGTAAGTAGTGTTTAAAATATCCCTCCGATGAAAATAAAAGGTGCGGCCATTTTTTAGTACCTTCAAATCGGTATACTTGCGTACATTCACTTCTTTTTCTCTATTTTCTTCTGGAAATGAGATATCTTTACAGAAAAAATTATTCTATATTTGAACCAAAATACCAAGGTACCTCCTTACAATATTTTATTAAAATTTGTCCAGTAGTTTTTAGTTATTCGGATGAATCCGTTTGCCAACACTTCTTTTAGAAGTTATCTTTTTCTGTCTACGATAACTCCTTTTATTTCTTCCTTCACTTTGTTTCCAAACGAATCACTGTGTAAAATTTCCATCAAAGTAACAATGTTCTAATGACCATTTGTTCATTAGATTATTTTTGTCCCTATTGCAGGGAGTAGAACGAAGGGACAATACATGCGATAAAAGGTGTTAGTTTGTATAACTTTTTTATGTTTTAAATAATACTCGTATTTAGTTTAGTGCTACTTTCTAATGACATTATTTTATGAATATATAAAACCATTTGTCTGTGTGTTTGTGAGCAGGGTCTCTATTTAACACATAAATATCTTTAGCATTAGCATCTTTACTAGAATTTTGTATGAAATAGAATCAGTAGAGTGTTTAAGCTTCAGTTAATTTAATTTACTTTGTAAAATTTTAATTAAATATAAAAACATTCAGAGACAGAGAGTTTAAATGATATATAGAGCGTTGGTGCGAATGAATGACATGCATCATCATCATCATAATCAACAAGAATATCAACACCGACAACAAGCTTAAAACTATCACCATTCTCCTTAACAGCTCTATTGGGATAGTAAGATTCACATCCCAACATACCTTTCAGTGTTTTTATGTACGAGTGTGTAGTGAGTGGTATATGCGAGTGTTAAACTTGTGAAGTGTTAAAACTCATGTTTAAGAGTTGATTTGTTTTTTTCAAAAGTGATATAAAATAAACATTTTTAATTTATTTAGTTAGTTCTAAAAACTATTGGAGTGTTAAGGTGAGTTTAAAAAAAAATATCTTTGAAGGATTATAGGATTAAATGCTTAAACTGTATAAATAATAATTAATTTTAAAAAATATATATAAAAAATATCAAAAAAAACAGCGATTTAAAATACAAAAAATAGTATGATATTACACCCACAGTAAAACATACACAATGCTAACAAAAACTGGCGTATATATTTTTTTAAAGACAACACTCTCAACCTCTGCGAAGTTTTTTGCTTGTCGGCAGAAAACATCAAGAGTCTTTGGAGGGATTTTAACCTGCAACCTCTAGACTGATAGACTAGCGCGCTGCCAATCGGTCTATCCAAATAATCTAATACAGTCAAACTTCCATAACTCGAACTTCTCTTTACCACCAGGGATTCCAATTGTCATTGCAGTACATTCTCAAATGCCTTGACGCGGTTCACTCGGTGAAAATAGGGGCACCAGACGCTAGGGCTCCTAGAACCTAAATCTGGAAGAAAAGGTCTGTGTGTTAAAACATACGGGTTCTCTTTGAGGCCCGACCAGTGCCCAAAGGACTGGTACCACGGGAATCGGTAGCCCCGAAGAGAGCCTATCCTCTCTGTGACCGGTTGTTGGTGAGGTCCCCTTCCGGAGTACACGTGGTGGTTGTAGTTTAAGATCGATTTATGTAGGTATGGTGCACGGTCGATCAAGTGTGCTGTTGCACTCTCAACAGACGGAGTTTGTATAGTCTCCAAACCCCTAAGCAAGAGGCTATAACATGGATCTAGGCTTTCCTTGGATAAGGCTTGCAATATTATATAAATTGCTACTCATTGTGACTGTATCACACACAAATTGCGATTGGTGGCAGTCGTAAAGTGTTGTTATACTACACAATGGGGGCGCTAGTCTACGCTTAAGTTTCACTCGGTTGTAAGACCATCGTCGGGTGAGGGCCTGCACGGCCAGGTACTGACGTAAATCTGTATCACGAATAACTCGAACTTCTCTAATTCGAATTTTCTGTAACTCGAACAAATTAGATTGGCAGTAGGCTTAAGATAACAAATAACATACAATTACTTTTCCGTAACTCGAACTTCCATATAAATGAATTCTATAACTCGAATTATTTTATTTACATATTTGGTTGGTTTGTTGATTTTGTTTGTTTGTTTGTTTTGCTTTCTTTTGCTGGTTAAGCTGGTTTGCATATTTCGTTGTCTTTTTATGGAGAATTCCCCTTTTATGGTACTTTATTGTTCCTTTGTACTTGTGTAAATATGATTTTTATTCACAAATGTAATTCGCCTGATCGTAAATGTTAAAATCGTATTTTTTATTATTGTGGCATATAAAAGTGTTTTTTTCAAATGTTTTTCTATTGAAGAAAAATATAAACTTATAAAAGAAATTGAAGGTGGGTTAAAGAAAAAAGAACCAGCTGATAAATATGGTATACCAGCCACTACAGTCTCAACGATGCTAGCAAGATTGACACTATGCTCGTAAATAAAAGGGGTAAGGGTATTGAGGTTGAATCCTTAATGCTTTTGGAATTGGAAATTAGCATATCCAGAATGGTGAAATATCTAGGCGTTAAGCTTCCCTGGAATGAACACAATTGAATTGAAGATACGAAAAAGCAAAAAGGTTCTTACATCAATGCAAATGAGTGTGTAGCCGCAGTTGGGAAATCTCGCTAAATGCAGGATTTTGGATTTGCACAACGATGGTGCGACACAGACAAGGTAATTTATCTGTGCTGTTGTAGCTAATTGCTTCTCAAGGTACAATTACTATTAATTTGGATGAGAACCAGATGGTTGCCTGTAACGAGTCACTATTGCTACCATTGTACTCATTCAATACGTCAATCGCCACAACGAGAGTTTCGCCTAAAAAAAGTGAAGCCATACATTACGTAATTTTAGTCTCGAGCTACTTAGTAAAGAGGCTAGTTGAAAAGGAGTCAAAAGATAGCATCGGACGTTCATTAAAGGAAGGCTTTATACACACAATTAGTGTATAGAAAGCGATATCAGAATTTTTAGTAATGGTGCTCTTATAAACGGTAGATGCAAGAGCAGTAGTCTAATTAGTAGAGTTGAACTTGTCCTGCAGTCTCCTTCTGAGCAAGTACGTACAAGTTTAACAGGCAGAATTACTTGAGCTGCTGCATTCGCTGGAAAGTCAACAACTTGACGACCAGTCGATTATAAATCGCATAAGGTAAGTGAACGTGTACCCCAAACTAGTTGTTGACTGCGTTTCTAAACTAATCTGCTATTCCTCGTTAAATGAGATAAAGGGAAACGAAGCTTGTATTTAATAGGGGTACCTTAAGCTAGATAAATTATTTATTAACAGTCCATGACAACTTCAGGTATATTCTGACAAAGACAAAAATTGTAGAAGATGATACATTCTGTGATTGTCCAAGAATGCTTGGCTTTAGCCTTAGGACCTTGGGCATACCCTCGTTAATATGAATGCCATAGGGGATCTAAGCGTTAGACAAATGTTAGCAATTACAAAAGATTCAATGTTGAGGAAGGTTGTTGGCAGCTGCTGTTTGAAATCACTATAGTGAAGAGTAAAGGATATTGTTAGCACGAGACTCCACGAAAGTAAGATAAGATACAACGAAAGTAGATTACAAATCGGCTGTCAGAAACTATTGAGCACCAAAAGAGGTCGAAAAGGTAACATAAACATTAATAAAATATGACGACGAATTATTAAAAAAATCTAAATGATAAAAGGAAATCGAACTTTATTTGAGTAATCAAAAATTCTCAGCAAAAGACGAAATTATTAAAAAATATATAAATACATATAATCTAGCTCAAATCAACACTCCGTCAAGGCTACTACTTGATTATTGCAACATATAAATTGCCTACATTGCCACCTAAATAATCCAAAGACATTAGATGGTCTCCAACAAACAAGGGGTATGAGCATGGCCCTGTCAACCATGTTCTAAAATTCCTACTTTTTGTTTCAAACTGTTCAACAAGGGCATTTAGAGACGCTCCTTATTTACCTATTGGTAAGACCACATGGTCAGGTTAGAGTGTCAAGCTATTTACTGAAGTAAATCTGTTTCACAATACATTAGAGTTTTTTTCAAAAACCTGTCAGGTTAGACAATGTTACATGACTAGGCCAGTTAGTTCAGGTAATTGAAGAACCGCGTTCCTTAAGAGCCAAGTAGTAGCAGAACAACTTTTAAACTAACAATACAACTTTTGTAGCTTTCACCACGAGAATTTTCAACACGGTGCGGCATACATTTAATCATGCAGCGTATCGTAATGATGAGGCGATATAATTCTCTTGGAAGGTGAGATGCACATTTGTGCTATCTCTATTAAGTGAGGGCCAAAGTATTTTTTTTATCTATTTGCTAGTGGTAATCGTAGGCTTCCTGTCATTAATCACAGGCTTTGTTGTAATTAATCGTAGGCTTCCTGTAATTAATCACCATCGTTTTTAAGTTGCAATGACCGAGGTTATCTACCAAAAATAAGAATTTCAAAATCCATTTATTATAAAGAACTGCGTACATTTATTTTACTGTTTTCTTTAAAAGTGCTTTGAAGAAACCAAATTTTTTATTGAGTCATGTGCTACAACCAGCCCTTAATCTTGACTTTAGTGATTTGAGACTGTCGACTGGTAACTGTCGTCCTTCTTTCTCATCACGCAGTCTCTAGTAATTGATAGCATTTGTTCAAGACCCAGGTCCCCCATGGCATCCACCAGTGGTCCTGAGTCTTATGCTAGCCAGTGCTGGACATTCATACACAATGTGCGCTGCCGTCTCAGCTTCTTTCCTTTCCCCGTCTCCTCCTCTTCTGCCTCTGCCACTCACTTTTAGGCATGAGCTGTAGAGACTCCGACTCGACGTTGAAGGAACGTTTTGAGGTGCCTGTTTCCGAAAAGGATTTGCCTAAGCCCACAGGGACAGGTGCGTCCAATTCAGCCACATTTACCTCCATAGCCGCAGGAGTATCTTCATAGACTGACCAGTCCACCCCTTGCGAGGGTTCTTTATTCATTCTATTTCGATATTCTCCCCTGGCCAGTGGCAACCGGAGTTCCTAAAGAGATTAACCTCTCCACCTCTAACGAGGCTTCCTTGTCCATGCCTATCGAAATATCCCGGTTTAACGCCATAGTAGAACCTTTAGAGATTAACCTGTTCACCCCTTGCGAGGCGTTCCTGTCCATCCCATCTGAATTCTTCCTAGGCCATTATTGGAGAAAACGTTGTCCACCCACACAGAGCTCCTTATGCATGGGTAAGTCTACATTGAAACTGGAGGTCGACTGGTATCCAGAGTTCGCATACTAACGGCCAAGCACCCTCTTGACCACGCATCCCTGGCGTATGCTGTTCCACCGTCGATTAGGGTGGGGTTCTTCCAGATTAAGGTTCAGGGAACATTGGCGTCTGGTGCCCCCATTTTCCCCGATAGCACTGCGTCAAAGCTTTGAGAATAAACCGCAATGACAATAAGTGCCCCGGGGGCGGATCATTGAGGTAAAGATCAACACTTTAATAATATGTGTTTGTAAAATAATAAATTTAAATAAATTATATTTCCATATTTTATGATTTAGTACTCTCTTCTTTAAATTTTTAACGTAATTTACTGGCGTTAATTATGTTACATTTACATTCTATACAAACATTATTATATAAATAAATACAAAATTCCATTAGGGTTTTTTTTTGTATTCCAAAAACCTCACTAAATAACAACATAAATGTTTGTAATTCTATTACAATAAACTCAATTTATTAAAAATTTTAAACACGTCTGTAAAATAGATTAACAGTAATTCAATTTTCACCTTTAGCAAATAACTAATCTAAACAAAATTTTACAAGGCTCATACATTGCAAACTTTTTTCCCAACCCTACATACGAATACATTATTTACAACACAACATAACATACATATTCGCTATAAAAGTAAGTTTGTTGCAGGTGGAACATGTTCATGGAGGAATAGTATTCTAAGCTGACTTGTTATTCTATTCAACAGCATCATAAAACCAAAATTTAATCATGTACATAGCTTGGTTATGAAATAAACAAAAAATAGAAATATGTATTTCAAAATGTTATTTATAAGTTTTAAACCTCAACTGCTTTTAGGGAGAAATTATTTTGAAGTTATGAATATTTAACGTCTTAGAGAGAGTGAAGATGCCAACTATTATTCTCTACTGGTGGAAAAGGGATTGTAGATTGTCAGCATATAAGGTGTTATTTAGTGACATTGCTCTGTATTTTCTCAGAATGTGTTCAGAGATGTCCACTTGCTAGCTAATATGATGGCCAACATTTTCTGTAAAAAAAACTTTCGGTTAGTGGTTGCTACTATCGGCTGATTTTTAGAAATTTTTGGCAACACAGTTTTTGGTAGCTCTGCTGTTTTGGTGTAACATGTTATTGTTAAACATGTCCAGTTTTTTTTTCTGTAATTTAACCATGAGTTGACACGAAAAACACTTGCATATTTTATTGAATTTTACTAACTATCAAAATTCATGCGTGGCTAAGAAAGTGTATCGTGCACTTCTGCTATTTTATGGTCAGTTTGGCCGAATTTCTGAGGTGGGTATTCGAAATCTTTTGACTAAGATTTCCAAATTTGTCATCATTGGACCGTACTTTTTCGAAGCCAGAAACGTTACTGTGAATGGCGAGAGCTACAGTGCAATGATAATTCTACAAGACAGTGGCACATGCTAAACAGCACGTAAAAGAATGACCCAATTGAGAGGCGAGTTCGGTGAACAGTTTAATTCAGGTTTTGGGCCGGTAAATTGGCCTCCTAGATCGTGCGATATGTTTATGTGTGGCCATGTCAATGCTCATGTCTATAGGGACAAGTCTGCAACGGTTGACGCACTATAAGCCAATATTGAAGAATTTATACGTGAGAAACCGGCCGATATGTTGGAGGAAGTATGCCAAAATTGGACCTGGAGTATGAACTAATTGAGGCGTAGCCGCAATCAACATTAAACCATTTTTAATCATTGAATTCTATATGTTTCAAAAGAAAAAGTGAATTTTAAATTTTTTTGAAAAGTATTAATTTATTCCTCAATATTAATTTTGTCCCCTTCAAAGTAATCCTCCCAAATATAATGAATATATGCCAGCGCTTCTTAAAATCCTCGAAGCTCTTCTAAAATGCGCTTTTCGGTATGGCCATTAGCTCGTTTTGTTGATTCTGACTTTATCTTATCAATTGTGATAACACGGTTTCCTTTCATTGGTCTCTTTAGTTTTGTGAATAAGAAAAATGTCGCAGGAAGCCAAATCTGGTGAATAAGGTGGTTGAGTCATGATTAGAGTGCTGTTTTTGGCAAAAAAAAAATCGCGAAGCATTAATGTGTGAACGCATTAATGTGTATTATCGTGATGCAGAATCAATTATTTTTCTTTTTCTCAATTCCGATCGTTTGAGCTGCGTATTGCTTCACGCAAATGCTGCATAACTTTCTTGTAGTATTTCTTATTAACCGTACGACCACTTGGCAGGAACTCATTAGGTCTAGTTTTCGACGTAATAGTATATATCGACACGACGTTTCGTCACCAGTTATTACACTTTTTAGCAAAGCTGGATCGACGTTGACGTCATTCAACAGCTCCTTAGCGATACTAATGCAACGTTGCTTGTGCTCAAAATTTAGCAATTGTGGAACAAAATTCGCTGCCACACGTTTCACACCAAAAAGATTAGAGAAAACTGCATGGCATGAGCCGATTGATATACCAACATACTCTGCAACTTCCGTAATAGTGATTGGATGATTTTCTAAAACATGACGCTTATCGCCATCAACATCTTCTCGGGCTTCTTTAAAGCGTTTATATCACTTATAAACACTTTTTTGAAACAAAGTGAACTCACCGAACGCTACAGTTAACATTTCAAGTGCTTTGGAGCATTTTTTTTACTATTTTTAACGCAAAATTTAAGACATATTTTTTGATACATCCTTCTTAAGTCAAAAATCGAAGAACACACACAAACGTGACTAGCATTTCGACAACGTTCTGTGATCTTTGGAGACGTTCTATCATATTTGGGGAAGTATGATGCATTTTATTTTTTTTAACCGACTTCAAAAAAAGAAGGAGGTTATGAATTCGTCTGAATGTTGCTTTTTTACTGTTTGTGCCCGCAGAATTTAGTCATTTCTGAACCGATTTTAAAAATTTAAAAATAAATGCTTACAGATTGGTCCCAAAGAAGTTCAGAATTTTTAAAATTAAAGTGTGTCCCCATACAACAAACGTGTTTTTTACGTGTAATATGAACCGTAAAGGGCACGCTTTTAAAATTTTAAAAAACTGCTTATTACTATAGCTGCCAATAACAGAAATTAATAAAAAAAAAATAAACTTAAAAATTAAAGGATGTCCCCATATGTGACGTCAAATTAAATATATGAACCATTTGAACCATTGCAGACAATTACTTAAAAATTGGTCAGAATGTCCAATATTTATAATCAGAAATTAAATATTTATAGTTAGAAGTTAAAGGGTGTCCCAATATTTGATGTAATTTAATGTATATTGCAACACTTTTGAACCGTAACAGAGAGACGGTTGAAATTTTAAAGAACCTGTATATCTAAGTCCTTTATAACATCAAGTTTATAATTTAAATTTGGAAACTAAAGGGTGTCCCCGTAATTAATTAATGTTTCCATTTATGTATATTGTTTGCATAAAATTGATTGTAGACTGATTGATTTGGCAAATCGTTGGCATTAATTGAAAAGATTAGAGGATCGAAAATTTAGACCTGAAAAAAGTTTTAAACCTACTACATAGTGTTCCCGACCACTTTGGTTCTAAAGATAAGATATTTGCTATGTGGTACAGAAATTAGAAGTAGCAGGTTTTAGTTTAGGAACGAGTCAACAAGAACTGCCCTTAATGTAGCTCGCTGGAAATCTTTATCCATCACTTTAAATCTTATATATTTCAACAGTTTTACTATGAAACACATCTTGTTACTTTTTAAATTTCGCTACTTAAGCGAAATATAAACTTTATTTAAAAATATTTATTATATTGCATCAAAAACCATTTTTTCAATTTCTATTTACTCATTATCCTCTTCGAATGCAAAAGCATCTTTGATGCACAACCACAACAAAACCAAAGTTTTTAAACGCATAATAAGTTTTGAATATTGGTTTTCATATGCGAGTACATACGTATATTTTGTAGGTGTTTATATATCCTTGTTAGGCTTAACATTAATTTATTCAAGTAGAAAAGCAAACAGAAAAAAAATTATATTTAAAATTATTATAACCGCCGCACAACACATAAACTAACAACAAACATCCTTCGTGTGCTTTCAAGCAAATTGATTTATAAATCACGTAGCATAACGTATGTATGGGTATGGTTTTGTAAGTGAAAAGTTTTATACAGATTAATTTTATTTTATTTTACTTTTTTTTTGGTTTCTTAAACAGGATATACAAACACATGCACACTTGAATGTATAATAATTTAGATACAGTAGGACACGAAAAATGTTGAACATTTTGTAATGGTGGGCTAAAAATAAATTCATAACGCAAATGTATCATATTTTGTTTCAAATAGTAGCCAACGTTTCTGGGCTTTCTTTTCATATTGGCGACATATAAATTACTAGTGAGAGCAAAAAACAAACCTGAAGGACGTGAAATTATTATTGTAAAGTTTCCCCTTTGAAAGCCACAGTTAATTAACTTGTATTGAGAAGTCGTGGGAGCAACAAAATGATGTTAATACAATTGTGCTAAAATCCAAGAGCTGATAATTTATTTGAAAATGTATTACAATATTTTCCAGTCATACCAAAACGGTACCCCAAATTTAAAAACTCATCTTTTTTAGAAGCATTAATTCAATAACTGACCCAAAAAAATTAAGAGTAATTTCGACTTGTGGTAAGAGTTTGAATATGATTTGGATATGATTCAAGAATAACAGTTTCCTCAAAAAATATAATATATTTTTCAAACTTCTTTACAAGAGTTGTTAGTTATAATTTTTATATCAAATGATCCCAAAAATGACATTATTTAAGTAATTTTCATGTACACTGAACCAAATTTCTTAGGTAATATTAACGAAAAAATTAGTAGAACCTTAACGACAAAAATTTCGAAATCACCTTAATTTTCATTCAAATGTATATATGATTTATTAACGGGTCCGCCAAATAACTTTTTTTTTTTGAAAATGCTATAAAAAAAACTACTGAATATTTTTCCAAATTTATTTTTTTATTTGAAAGTACAATCCTTTCGGTTAATAATGGAAAATTATTTCATTCAAATGGCTGCCTCGGCTGGCCATGCAGTAGCCTACACGATCAGTCCAATTTTTAAGCACATTATTTATTGTGTGCAGCTGTATTTCACCAATGGCTTCACTAATATTGTCCTTTAAAGCGTCAATTGTCTTTGGCTTGTCGGCGTAACACTTATCTTTGACGGCACCCCACAATTAATAATCCAACGGTGTCAAATCGCAGCTCCGAGCTGGCCAAACGACATCAGCTCTGTGGCTGATAAAGCGATCTTCAAAAACAGGGCGCAAAACATCGAGTGTAGCTTCGGTTGTGTGGCACGTACCGCCGTCCTGTTGAAACCAAATGTTGCCAATATCCTCCTCTTCAATTTTTGTGAACAAAAATTCGTTCAAGATGACCCGATAACGATCGCCATTGACTGTAACGGCCACTCCTTGCTGATTTTCGAAGAAAAATTGCCCAATTATGCCTCTGGACCAAAATCCGCACCAAACAGTGACTCGTTTTGGCTGCATCGGCTTTTCAATGTATGCGTGCGGGTTTTCTGTGCCCCAAATGCGACAATTTTGCTTGTCTACATACCCGCCAAGATCAAAATAAGCTTCATCTGAAAAGATGATTGTTTTTTTTTTTGCAAAATCGGCATCTTCTGTAAGTCGATCGGAGACCCACTTAGCGAAGTGAAAACGCATTGGATGGTCAGTTGGCTTCAACTCCTGAACCAATTGGACTTTGTATGGCATCATACCAAAGTCTTTATGCAAAATTCGTCTCAATGATATCTCCGGAATATTCAATTGTTGAGAACGACGGTGAATTGATGTTGATGGCGCTTCACGCACACTTTCTGCCACAGCAGCAATATTCTCGGGTGTACGGTTTGGTTTATCGATGAGGATGCCAGTTTCTTTCACTTTTTTTTACAAAATAACGACGGTGCTTCTCTTCTTCCAAAATCCGTACGCAATTTTCGCACACATTCTGCAACATTACCATGATTTTCAAAGTAATGTCGCAATATTTCCCAGCGTTGTTCAAACGTATACACAACCATATTCGTTCAGCGGAATGATAAATCTAATTATTGTCAAATCAGACATGAGCTAAGTGTTACCATTCACGAAATAAGCACTAGTTGAAAAAAAAAAAACGCCACATGGCGGTCCCTTATATAAACTAATTTTATTCAAATAAACATAATTTCTTTTGTCAAGAACATATTTCAATACAACTTGCAAAAACTTATAAAAATTCAAATAAAATTCTGTTAAATTAACAAAAAATTCAGTTAAAACAGTAGTAAAACAATTTAAGAAAAACAACCCATAGAATTAGTTAAATCTACATCCCAAAAAGAAGTTAATGTGACTAATTTATCCGTTGAATTGAAAAATTTTTCGTTTAAATTAATAAGTTTTTTTTATTTTATTTTTAGGAAAATTGAATACATGAGCCGTTTTCTTTGAAAGTGGTATAAATCCATTTTGACAAAAAATTAGTTAATGATAAAAACATGAGTACAATTTACTATGAACTTTTTTTATAAACTTTTCCCAAAATAATCTGTTAAAATGTTCATTGCTTTTATCATTATAAATTTTCTTAGTTAGTGAAGTTAGAAACATAATTACTTTGAAAATGGTGTACGAGTAAGTCCACTTTTCTAAAAGACATACTACTATTTAGTTCAAAATTGTAAGTATGGCAACATTGTAAATGATATAAACATTTATATAGTTTCCCTGAATTTCGGTTTTTCCTCGTTCATTATACAATATAATAAATACAAAAACCCTTAGATGCAGAAGTAAATTGGTTGAAGGTATGTTGGATAAGCAAACCATACACAATGTTCTATTAAACTTCATTTAGTGAGAATGAGGATTTTAAATCACTAAATTTATAGCACTCAAAGGGAAAACCACACAATTTTAGAAATATAGTACCAACACGTTTATATCATCATTCCAGACCCTTAACATTACAAAAGTTGACAGATATGATTGATTTATTACCATATATCCCACTAACACATCATTTTTTATTTTCAAAAACTTGATCATAGATAATGAAAGAAGTTAAAATTAGTAAGTAATATTTATAGTAAGAGTATAAATAATGGTGGTTGAATGGTAAATCTATACATTTATACATATGATAAAATAGTAACTCACTTCGGTCTGTCTGTCTGCTGTAGAAAAATGGAGAATAAAAGTGAATGAACAAAAATGTACTCACATAACTTTCACGCTTCGTAGGGACTCATGCCCTCCTATTCGCATAAATAACCAAATGATAGCACAGCTTTCAGACGTTAAATACCTGGGTATACATCTTGACCGTAGCCTTACTTGGAAAAGCCACATTGACTTCAAGTTAACACAAATGAAACTAAAAGCAGTCCACCCAAATTGGCTTACTGGCAGAAACTCCTCCCTGATCTTAGATTGTAAACTTCTACTGTACAAGTCGATCCTCAAACCAATTTGGTGTTATGGGATTTAGTTATGGGGCACTGCCTCAGCTAGCAATGTAGAAAAAATTCAAAGGCGCCAAAATAAGATTTTACGTATTATTACATCTGCTCCCTGGTATATAAAAAAATCGAACATCCACAAAGACCTAAACATGCCATCAGTTAAAGCAGAAATAGCGAAACATGCAGTCACATATCTAAAGAGGGTTGAATCTCATCCAAACCCTTTGGCGCGTAGCATGCTGAATGAATCTGGTTACATTCGACTAAAAAGAAGAAATACTGCTTTTCTTGGCCCTACATTAGAGGGATGACCCCCAAATGGTTGCAAAATCCGTGAAACAAACATTATTTTTCTAGCAATGGTTGGACTAAAAACGTATATTTTTTATTTTAGACTCGAAAATTTGTTTATTTTAACGTAATATGTAGTTAATTTTATTAGCAGTTAAAAAAAAACAAATGTATAATCAGGAATTACTACGGAACATAAAGTTTATGTGTTTTTTAAATTGAAATTAAAGAATAAAGATTTATTTTTACGGATTTTATTCGGTTGGTTTTTTAGCATTAAAAAAAATAAATAAAAATTATTCTGATTTTAATAAATAATGAGTAGACCGGCTTTTAACTGAAATCTCATTTATTTCAAATAAATTGAATTTAACGTACATAATTTTTTAATGCATAAAAAGCTTTCTTTACTTAAGAATCAACAAAACAATGAACTTGTTTTATAATAACCAAATTTAAAACTTTATCATTTGAGAAGGAATGAGAGTTTTTTTTTACAAAAAACAGTGAAACTAACGAATTTCGTCGAACACAGCACTGATTTTTCGTTAAACTTTTATTTTTAAAAAACTTTTTAATAACAAAAAAAAAACGAATTTTGAATTTGTTTGAATTATTTTCAGTCACATTATATTCTAGCATATACATAAATACTAATAATCACACACTTCTGCCATAACGTATTATAAGAAAATAACGAAACTAAGACCGAAAAATTTGTAAATTTAAATACGCAACAACTTAATGGGAAACTTGTGTTTATGTCAGGGTTCAGAATTTGTCATCTATGAGCATTGAAATTTCAACATTTATAATATTTTTTATAAATGAGGTTTTTAAAATTTCATAATTTTTTTTCACCGTCAGAAATGAACAACAAAAAATTCTCTGCCTACAATCACGCATGAATAAGTGTAACTATTTGTTTTTTTTAGCACACATTCATAAAGAATATCCGTATTATTCATATGTGATAAGTTATGAATTAGTTAATTCTCATAAATGTTCTTTTACATTAATGTTTGTATTTTTTTCATTTATGAACGTTTTCATTTATGAGTGTTCATTTATCAAATTCTCATAAATAGAATTTCCAAAACGCATATATGTACATACATACATAATTACATACATACATACATACATACATACGTACATACATACATACATACATACATACATACATACATACATACATACATACATACATACATACATACATACATACATACATACATACATACATACATACATACATACATACATACATACATACATACATACATACATACATACATACATACATACATACATACATACAAACATACATACATACATACATACATACATACATACATACATACATACATACGTACATACATACATACATACATACATACATACATACATACATACATACATACATACATACATACATACATACATACATACATACATACATACATACATACATACATACATACATACATACATACATACATACATACATACATACATACATACATACATACATACATACATACATACATACATACATACATACATACATACATACATACATACATACATACATACATACATACATACATACATACATACATACATACATACATACATACATACATACATACATACATACATACATACATACATACATACATACATACATACATACATACATACATACATACATACATACATACATACATACATACATACATACATACATACATACATACATACATACATACATACATACATACATACATACATACATACATACATAGATACATACATACATACACATATGCGTATACATATATGCGAATGCTTAATCCGAAAATTTTTCTACGATCATTTTATTACAAATTAAAAAAAGTGTAAATTCTCATATACAAGCTCTTGCGTAAAAAACAAAATATTTTTTATTTATTCACTTATGAATAAAAAAGAACAAAATACTTCTCACTCATAAATGAACAAACACCATATTTCTAGTCTAGTATGAAAAGAAGCTGAAAAAAGTAAAATGTACATACATATTACCACATGATTGAGTGATCATTTCTGTACTCTGGTTTGGTGGATAAGTGTGTATGTAAAAGTACTTAAGTAGGCTGTTTTTGTGTTAAAAAATCAAAGATGGTAAAGTCTGGCAATCTTCATCTTAAGACACACTACAGCAGTTGCTTCCTAGAAACCTTAATTGGGCTTATGTTTGTAGACTTTAGAGGCTTATAGGTAGGATTAGAAAAAACATTTTATTATTTTTATATGTAGTTTGGCAACGGGAAGACCGTAGATTTCGTCTCAAATTTTACCGAATTTTTTCAAACTTATTTAAAGTTGAGGTAACAGATACTAATATAATAAAAAATTAAAACAAAGCAAATTTATTTTCTTTTAAATTTTTTAAATATCACAAGCATCAGCTCTAACCCTTACTCACCTAAGAGGATGTAGGGCATTAAATTACATATAAAAGATCCTTAAAGATTAAAAAAATACTTATACTCATATGTTTATATGTAGACTCGTAGGAGATGCAAACAAATGGATTCTATGGTTTATAAAGAAAATATATTAGAACATAAAATTTTACTGCAAAACCAAAATTCATATTTTATTCATAATGTTCTTTAAGTTCACACAAAAGCAACATGTTAGAAAATAAATAAAGAATTGCTTGTGGTATCCACTATACTATAGTACGGCTATATTGTGCATAAGGAAAAATTTTGTTCTTTTTTTTAGTGGTAATATTTTTTTTTTAAAGTAATTTATGAAATTAAAAGTAAAAGTTATTGTAAAGCTTTTTAGATTTATTACAAACATTATATAAAGTTAATATAGAAATATAGAGCTATCAATAAACCTAATTGCATTTTAGCAAAGGCGGCTGTTAGGAAAATAATTTAATTTCTTTTAATGTATGAATTCTTTTGTAATCTGAGGTTAGATAAGGAAGGGTAGAGACTGTTAATTCTATTGGTCCATTAATTTCTTTCAATTACCCCAAAAGAACTTTCAGATTACATTTTTGAAATACTATTAAAAGTCTGCCATTTAGCCACGAGATTCTCATAATAAATCTGACCCCATCATTAAGCTCGTATCTAGTGATATAGTTTAGCGACATCGCGGATCCGTTCGCCCAGCCAATGGAGCCGTTGGATTTACAATCACAGCCAATAACTGATAATATATACCTCAGACTCTACCTCATTGTTTTCGTTAAACATCCTGTTTCATCCTGCTTTAACCGAACAGTGGCTCGTCATTATACCTTTAACGACCCTAAGAACTCTCCAGCCCAAACCTAAAAGTATACTGTTTGTTGCAGTTTTCAGTCTGGGACACAATCATTTCTAGCACTCCAGGGCTCAGTTTTACGAAAAATTAACCTACTGAATTCCCTGTAATTGTTTCTCATTTTGGCTAGATCTTATTCCGCCCGAAGAACATAGGGTTACGCGGTACCAAAAATGAGGATTAACTCTCGATTTTTAATTTGCATATTGAAGTAAATTTTTGTAAGAGAAAACAAATTTCCATCACTAACTGTTAAAGTGTTTGTTCTAGGTTGCGTACATTAACAAAAAGTGCAGTTTACACTTTTTACGGTAATTATTTTCCCAGATTTTCCTTAACTATCTTTTATTAAATGGACTCAGCAACTTTGTATATTTAGCTCAATTTGTAGAAAATTTTAATATTTTATTTTTCAAAAAATGGGTATGTTTAAGATACATGTCGAAGACTTGTTGGGTGTTATCTGAATAAAAGTGTTGTGCAAAGGACTTTAGTTAAATATAAGATTCACCCTGTAATTACATATTATTAATGTTAACCTGTAACTTACGTATATACTAAAAGCATGAAGAATAAAGCATTTTGATATCAGACACTGAACTTACAGCAAAAAGTACCAATAGGTGCCTTTCTGACGAACAAAAAAGCGCATGACAAATAAGAAAAGAGAATTCACATATTTATCATTTGAAATGATATAATTTTATTTGTTTATCGTTTCTTTTCCCCAAAAAAAATATATTTAAAGATTAAGGATCCTATAAATTAATCCCTGTTTTAGCCAACGCTGAACCCAATGTGCGACGTTTTAATGAACTCGCACCCAACATACCCATTAATTATACTTTTTCATCATTGCATCGATAGTCCTTTTATTTACCTACCAGACTTGAATTGATACTATGACTTGAATTGATACTATGAATCTTTTAGCTCTGTTGACTAAATTGTCACGTCTTCGGCCCGCCATAATTTCAGACTGGAATACACAACACTCATTCGTAAACCCATAAGAGATTCAAAACGTTTGCACCTTATAAGTAGACAAGCCATCCAGTACCCACAGTGTTTTTAATTCCATTCACCTCAAAAACATATGTACGAGTTCGTTTCAGGGAATAAGCTGATTAAAGAAATAAAATCATATCATATGGATTGGGTTCCTAAATTAAGTTTAAATTGCTTATGTCAGAAAATGTTTCTGCACAATTTTTATACATGAAAACTGATCAAATCATAGTAGATAGAATAGAAGACTGAAGACTACTCTACTTTACTACTTTAAGTTTGGGCCCCTCGACAAGATATAGTGTCACATTTTCCAAATAGGGAATACTTCTTAATGTTAGTATCAAACATACTTAATGGACTGCAAGACACGACTGATGATCCTTCCTAGGAAAGGATATTATTTATACAATTATATAAGTTAATTCGAGGCTGCAAAGATGATTTATTTATTAGATCCTGACTGAAAATTAAAATTATTTAATATCTTTATTATAATTATGTTCCAAAAAGATATAACGAAATGGTGAAATTAAAGTTTGGAATTTATGTTATGTTAGTAGGCAGTCTTTTTATAAAATATGTAATATGATTCTATGGATTCTATGGTGTAAAAAAAATATAATTGCCTTATGTTCTGTCATTCTTTTGATATACGCGAACTTTTGAAGACTTACCCAACTGCTCATATCTTTAAAACGTTCTATACGACAAGAAAAAACAACACACGAGTGCAATTTGCTAATTCTGTAACTTTTTCAATAAAAGTTTATTTCGACAAAAACCAGCTTTATTTCTCAACATAGTCTCCCTAGGGCTCGATACATCTAAATAGGAATTTTATTCGTTTGAACCATCAGCTATGTTTTTATATTTGGCAAGGCACTAAATCAGGGAATATGAATATTTCCACAGCGACTACACGAGTGTGTTTAGAACAGTACATTTTTAATCGCAAGATACGATCGTTTTTGCTTTAAATCACTATTGAATCATTTCAAAGGCTCTCAATATATTCGACAGTAATAGTTTTGCCCTTTTCAAGGTAAAAAATCATTAATTGGACATCTGTTCCGTCCAATTAATGGTGAAAATTCACCCAGCGAAACCTACTATTTTGATTGTTCTTTTGTCTCTGATATATTGCAATGAATCTATGACTCGTAACAAAACAGAACTGGCATAAGACTTATGACCAAGGACAAAAACACGTTTAATGTGGATGCCAAGGGGCATCTAAGACTTATAAAGGGTGTTTTTTATAGAGATATAGAACTTTAAGTTGGTATTACTTTTCAAAATGGCGACCGATTTAACAGCTGTCAAGTGATTTATTCTCAGTTTGATTTGGCAATTCATCATAAATAGACTCACGCCTGAACAACGCTTGCAAATAGTCGTCGAATAGGCCCAAAACGAGATTACCGTTGTTCCCGATTTAGCGATGAAGCGCACTTCTGGTTGACTGGCTACGTCAACAAACAACACTGCCGCATTTGGAGTGAAGGTAATCCTCAAGTGTATGTCGAAACACCGTTACATCCAGAAAAACTGACTGTTTGGTTCGCTTTATGGGCTGGTGAAATCATTGGTCCGTACTTTTTCAACGACGATGGTGGCCAGAACGTTACAGTAAATGGTGATCGGTATAGAGCCATGATTACTAACTTTTTCATTCCTGAATTGAATAACCATGATGTCCATGAGATGTGGTTTCAATAGACGGCGCAACATGTAACACAGCTCGTGCCACAATAGATTTATTGAAAGCCACGTTTGGTGACCGCCTAATTTCACGTTTTGGACCTGTGATTTGGCCTCCAAGATCTTGTGATTTAACTCCGCTAGACTACTTTCTGTGGGACTATGTAAAGTCATTGGTCTATGCGGATAAGCCACAAACGCTTGACCATTTGGAAGACAACATTCGCCGTATTATTGCCGATATACGGCCACCAATGTTGGAAAAAGTTATCGAAAATTAGACGTCCAGATTGGACTACATCCGGCCCAACCGTGGCGGTCATATGCCAGAAATCATATTTAATATGTATAGCCACAAGATTATCTTTCGGATAAATCAAATTCATGTCAATCGAATAATCCATCATTGGTTTATTGCAAATTGAAGTTCTATACCTCTATAAAAAACACCCACTACAAATGCTAGCAATTCCTAGAGACTCCGTGATGAGAGAAAAAGTCCGACAGTTACCAGTCGATAGTCTGAAATCAGTAATGTCGAGAATTAATGCTGGTGGTAGCAAGTGACTTAACGATGGTAAGGTTGAAGTAAGTTACAAATCGGTCTCCTATAACCATTCAGAACGGAAGGGATCGCAAATTAAGGAAGCGGTCTCCTTAAACATCCCCATACACTATTTATAACAAAACAGAAAAATTATATGAATTTTATTTGAACTATTTTTGAAATAATAAATTAATTATTTAGGCTTAAGTTCTCAATTATAAAGAGATAAAGAAAAATTAGATACCAGCAAAGCAGAATGCACTTTCTAGACAGCTACGTCCGTCATCAGTACTCTTCGTATCAATCTACCCGGTAGCTTCAATTGTTATTAATTTTCTACTTAAACAAACTTATCTATTTCTTTGATAGTAAAACAATTTCAAAAAGCTCTATCTTCTATGAAATATAATGTAAAATTAAAATTTCTCAGATTCTATTTCTTTGATAAGTTTGTTTAAATAGAAAATTAATAACAATTGAAGCTACCGGGTAGATTGATACGAAGAGTACTGATGACGGACGTAGCTGTCTAGAAAATGCATTCTTCTTTGCTGGTATCTAATTTTTCTTTATCTCTTTAAAATTAAGAACTTAAGCCTAAATAATTAATTTATTAAAACAGAAAAAAACTCTTTTGGATACTGCCTTAACATTGCCAAACACATGGTTGCAGACAGTGATTAAAAATGCTTGACTATTTTCAATGCATATGTAATTGCTTAACTGTTGCTTAGAAAAAGTGTGCAGCAAAAGCAAATAAAAGAAGAGCAACTCATTTGCTTAATCTTGCTATCTGTCTCTTTCTGCAGCAAAGCAAAGACTTTAAAAACATTTGCTGTTGCTTAAGCAATAAGTTGTTCTTCATTTTTATTTTTGCTTATGCTTAACTCTTTACTGGGAAGTAGTGGCTGACTATTAATGCTGTTTTTTGCTGTTATTTGCTGTTACTCGCTGCTTCAGTCTTAAGTTTTAGAAAGTTCTTTGACAGTGAGAGATTAAAATTACGGCGCCACGTGTAAATCGAAAAAAAAACTTAATTTTAAAGATCTGCAAAATAAAGATTTCCAATATTGTTTTACAGCAACAGCAAAAGAAGAAACACACAGTACCTTATTGCCTAAGCAACAGCAAGCGTTTTCAAAAAAATTGCTTTGCTGATTGCTTTGCTGCAAAAAGAGACACATAGTAAGCTTAAGAAAATGAGTTGCTCTTCTTTTTTTTGCTTTTGCTTTTTAACTTTGCTTCGCTTATAACAAAATTTTTTATAAATGCTGAGGAATTCAGTTTTTTTATTTGCTGAGAAAGATGCAAAGATTTTACTGCTGTTGCTATTTTTAAGCAAGCAATTCAAACCCTGGTTTCATTCCATGATCGTCCAAAATCGTTCTAAGATTGTTTCATGTTATTATTGGACTATTTCTGTCGTGACAACCTCTTTTGCACGACCTAAATGTTTGGCGTCTTTACGTGGAGTTATGACCACAACGGAACTCAATAAATCACTTTATTATTTATCAATCTTTTTCATGGTTTCGGTAATGATCTGTTTAGGTAAAAAATAATGTTCAGTATACAAAATAATTTTTTTTCATTTTCGTTTCGTTGGCTGCTTTTAATGATTGTCGAAAACATTATAAAAAACGCAACTTGCTCAAAATTCGACAATTATCCAGCAGTAGAGTGCACAGTGGGGCAAAATCAAAATATTTTGAAAATAACTTAGTTATTCGTAAAGGACTAGGCCGATTGACCTAAAATTAGACTTGAGCATAGCAATAGAGTACTTTTTTTGTTAAAAAATGTTTTGGCAATATTTAAATAAACAAACATTTTTCAACAAGAGTCGAAAAAATCGTGTATGACTTTAGAAGGGTTAGTGTTGCTTATTTTGTCGTCATAGAGCATGGACAACCTGTAGGACTATGTCACTTACCTTGTAATCGGTAAAGTTAATATCCTCAACGGAAGAAGTGATTTTATTCAAGTGCTATTCTTTCATATTGCTGTTGACAGTTTTTTATTGTGAAAACCAAATGCCAGAACAAAAATAAGTCATGTAAAAAAATTTCGTATATACAACAATTTGGCCAACTGGGTTCTGTACAATAATAAAATTTCACATGTTAACAAATACAGTGTCGTAAAGCGAAGACTTAAAAAGGTGTGATGTTTTCTCAAGAAAACTTACAAGCTATTTGCCAAAAACAAAATAGTTTTAAGCCCAGAGGCCATCATTTCTTTCTTGTTAGTAAATACTAAAAGCATTCTATTCGCCTTATATTTTTTTACCAAAGCGCTGATTTAAAGACAGTGTAAATTTTTTTGTATGTATGTTATTACATCACGTAATAAGGACAAATAACAATGTTTTTATGGATATGAGAGTTTGAATAGCTTATGTTATGAGTCCCGTGTCTGGTCGTAAGAAAAAACTGTTTGCAGCTTAAAGCAAAATACAAACCTTTGGTAACATCCCACTATGAGCCAACAAAGTTGAGAATAACAAAGATGTTTTTGCTGATGGAATTTTTTCTCTTTTTTTTTTTTTATACTCGTATGTATATATTTAAAAGGCAATTTTTTCACATCATATTACTGAATTATGAGCCTTGAGAGAAATAGTATTGTGTGTTTTTTTTTTCTTTTAAGTCTCTACAAAAACTTTACATAACAGTGTGAAATAAAACAACTAAGGCCAGGTTTTTGTGTAAAGCCTGCTACTCTGTTCAGTCTTTCATGCGGAATGCTGTCAAACTTTATATGCACATATATAAAAATTTGTATAAAAAAGTCATAAAAAAATGTTGCAGAAGTAGTAGTCTGTTTTTACTGTGGAAAAACATTGAAATGTTTCTGGCAACATTTTAAAAAACCTGTGAAATAAAGGAAATGTGCGTTATTTCATGTGGAATTTTTTGTAAATTTTTTTTTGCAAAATTTTGTAAAACAATGTGGCATATTTAGAAGCAATAAAATCGTAAAATTCTTCCAAATCGCGAGATAGACACAACATTTTAAATGTCAAATTTTCCTTGTGAAATAAAAAATGTTGCTGAACATTTTTTACAAATTCGAAGTCTATGGTACTAGAAGTCTAGTACTCTGTTCGAATTTGTGAAAAATGTTGAGCAACACTTATTATTTCACAAGGAAAATTTGACATTTAAAAAGTGGTGTCTATCTGGCGATTTGAAAGAATTACGATTTTATTGTTTTTAAGTATACCACATTGTTTTAGAAATGTTAACAAAATGCAAGCGAACAGCTGTTGTTTGAAAAATTCCACATGAAATAATTCCGCTTTGCTTTATTTCACAGCTTTGATAAAATGTTGCCAGAAACATTTCAATGTTTTTCCACAGCAAAAACAGAGTGCTACTTCTGCAACATTTTTTCATGACTATTTCATAGAACTTTTATATGTATGTAATTTGACAGCATTCCGCATGAAAAACTGAACAGAGTACCACGCTTAACTTACGATTTAGAAGAATTTTACGATTTTATTGTTTTTAAGTATACCACATTGTTTTAAAAATGTTAGCACAAGTTGTTGTTTAAAAAACTCCACATGAAACAATGCCCATTTGCTTTATTGCACAGCTTTGATAAAATGTTGCCAGAAACATTTCCATGGTTTTCCACAGTAAAAACAGAGTACTACTTCTGCAGCATTTCTTCATGACATTTTCATACAATTTTTTTTTTTTTTATGTATGAAGTTTGACAACATTCCGCATGAAAAACTGAACAGAGCACCAGGCTTAAGATATAAAAATTTTCTAAAAAAAAATTTCTAAAAGTTTTATAGGTAAATTTAATAACATGTTCCTTTTTGCCGGGACTTTTTTGAAATCTAAAACTTTTTTTAAACTACAGATGGGGTTTTCATGTAACCTTTTTATATTGAATTTTTTAAAAGTACTTTTTTAGATTTACTTATAGAAAATATTACTCAAAAACATTACTGACTTCACTATTTTTTATTTGCTTATACTTTAAAAGGTTTTTTTAAAGGTGCTATTGAAATAAAGGGTTAAAAAAAGTTTTTATTAAGGAAATTTTATAAATTAAAGTAAGATTTTTATTAAAGGTAGTTATTTAAATAAGTACTTTTATAAACGTAATTTTTTAAAGGAACTTTTCTAAAAGGTATCCTTAGTAGGTTTTTTAATTTACTTTTTTTTTACTTCTCAATGTCTTTTTCTTACTTGTTGAGTATTTTTGCCTTCTCTAAAATTAGGAAAAAGGTTTTCTGAAGATCTAGCCTAAGCAACCAGTGAAATACGTATAGGAACTAGCTCTTTTCCCCCAACAAATAAATTGTATTTTTATTATAAAATGTTATGGGTAATTAGCATAATATTAAATAATTTATATTTTTAATTTGAGTATAATTTCAAAACTTCATCATTATAATTCCCAAGCTCATAATCATAAATATTAAGTTTGTATTAGAAGTGCCACATATACTGTTCCAATTGAGCCATTTTTTTGTCGGCCTTCACAATAATGAGGTGGGAGCTTACTTATGCAAAATTTTAAAATTAGATATTATATCGGGTGGTTAAATTTTAAGGGCCGATGTTGCATGTGAACCACACCTAAACGTCAAGTTTTTTCTGCATTTAATTTAACATTTCTCAATTTCCGATTAACTCAATTTGAACCATGGCAAGACACACAATCGAGCAATTGTCAGAATGGTGACAAGAAATGGCAACAGTGGCTGATCAATATTCGAAGAAAATCATCTTCAGTGATGAGGCACATTTTCAACTCAGTGGTTTCGTCAATAAGCAGAATTGCCGCACTTGGGCGAATGATAATCCAAGAATGATTGTCGAAAAACCAATGCTCCCACAAAGAGTGATTAGTTGGTGCGGTTTATGGGCCGGCTGCATCAACGGGCCGTATTTTTTCCAAAATGAGACGGGTCAGGCAGCTATTGTGAATGGTGTTCACTATTGTGAGATGATAACGAACTTTTTTTGGCCCAAATTGTAAGATATGGATGTGTGGTAAGTGGCACCGTCCTGTTGAAACCCCAGCTAACGAAACAATGGCCATGTTATCTCACGTGGTGGCGATGTCAATTGGCCGCCAAGATCATGTGATTTGATACCGTTGGACTTCTTTCTTTGGGGTTATTTGAAAGAAAAGGCGTACGTCTTGTACCTGTGCAATTTGGCCGATATTTTGTTCCATATATGTGACTCGGTCTATGACAAGGTGGCTTATGACTCAAAAACAAAATTTCGAAAAATTACCTGTTAAAGATAAACAATGCATTTCGTCAGTTTCGTAGTAGTTTTTCTTTTGCAATATGAAGAGTCATGCCCAAAAGGCAACCAAAAAATGCAAAAGAGCATAAATGAGATAAGTTCGTATATTTACAGTGGACTTGCCTATTACAGATAACGAAGAAAAGGATTTTTTTAAATAAATTTATTTCGCGAAATTGCTGTAATAATAAATAATAATAAAAATACCAAAAAATTATACCACGAAAGATGATAGAAACTGCAAGAAATAATTTTCTAGAATTATCAAAACATGAACTTGATTTGGTTATACTGAGCCATATCGAATCAGCAATGATGTGCACGGACAAACTTATAGATGCTTACACATCTGAGAAGCTAGGTTTCAGACCCAACGAATGCGGATATTTTGGCTCCATTGCCATCGAAAAAAATGCCATCAAAAAAAGTCTGAGGTTGCTTCACCAGCCACCAAAGTGGCATCGAAGGAACCACAAAGGCTTTATCGTCAAAACCTAAACCGAAGAAGTCTGTAGCTTCATCTTCAAATCAAGATCCAAAAAAGAAAGAACTGAAGAAACCTGCCACTTCAACTGCAATAAAAAAATCAAGAAAACGTAAGGCCTCATCTCCAGAAGGAGATTCAAAAAAACGAGCATCTTCAAAAGTTTCAACAAGGATAGCGACGAAGAAAACTACTTAATACTGCTAAATAAATATTTTTTTGCAAAACAGCTTTTTTTTTAGTAAAATCGATTTTGCAGCGTTCAATCCTGTTTTTAAATTTTTCAATTCCATTTATTATCTTGATTCTGGATTTTCAATAAAATTCTGTTTTTCTTTCATTTGTGCTCTTCTTTCTCTACATTTTTAGTACACTTCTAAGCAAGTTAGGACTTTCTAGTTTTCAGCACGTGAAAGAGCGTCTCAAAAACTATCGAAACCAAAAAAAAAAGGAAAAATTTGTTTTGAGTCATAAGCCACCTTTTCATAGGCCGGGTCACATATAATTGAAGCATACTAATATTATCAAAATAAAAAGAAATGACAATAATTTCCTAAATAATTTGTGCTTTATTCAAAATCAACATCGGCCCCTTAAAATTTACCCACCCTTTATTACCACGTTATATTTGTTGTTACTATAGCCAAACTTTTTTTGCCCGAAGGCTATTTTTAGTGGATATTTATTTAGTAACGAACCCAACTTAGAGAGAGAATACAACGAACTTAAGCCTTACTTCAGAATTCAGTTGCATGTAAGTGAATGTGCAAATCTTTTAAAGTCTAGAGGTGACATATTCGGAATCTTATTTCAATCATATTTTTTGAACAGAAAACGTCTTACATGCATATTTGCTCACAACTGTTGTAACTTTTATTTATGAGGTATTTTTAAAATAATTTTAGGCATGACACACGGTCGTATGTGTAAAAGAAACAACCGAATAATAACAAAAAAAAAAAATTCATAAAAAATTTATTAAGCCTAAAAGCATGCCATAAAATCATATAAAACAAAGAGAAATACATTTTAAAAAATAAACATACATGGGAAACCACGCTTTTACTACAAATGTTGTTTTTAACATTTTTGAACCCAAGAGATCGTACTTTTTTCGTTGCTTAAAATCCGAAAAAACAACTAACAAATTTACAGGTATGCTGAGTTTCCTCTTTTGCGCTTTTCTAAGCATATTTCAAACAAAAATGAACTAAAACCGTAGCAATAGTAGTTATTTTGTTGTGGTAGCGCAGTTAAAGTAAATTAATATTTTTTATGTTGTTTTTTTTTTCGTTTAACTTTTTTTTCACGTACGCGACTGACCAGTAGTTGAAATTACAAAATATGAAGTGAAAATAAAAATGGTATAAAGAGGAAAAAAAAATACAAACTGTTTTTTTATTTTAGAGGAAAAAAAACTTTTTGTAAATCATGTTTGCTTCTGTACATGGTAGATTTAATTTAGATTTGTGGCATTTATATTTTGTTGTCTTGTTTTTATTTGCAGCTCTTGTTTTGTTCTATTCTATTTTACTCGCTCTTAACTACCATTTGGGATGTAATTTCATTAAAAATTTATGCAATTTGGTTTTTTACCCAAATTTTATACTAAAACTGACATAAATCTATTGTCATACCTCTGGGAAATTCATATACATACATATTTATTTGCTTTAAATAAAAGTACTACTGTACTAGATGATTTTTCTTTTTCATATGTATGTATATACTAACGCTATAAATGAAACTGAGATGGTCAATACTTGAGTTTTAATGGGGGAGACTAATGTCCCTATTACGGTTTACAACTCAACTTGTCAAAAATGTTTAAGTTTAATTTAAATTGTGTTACAACTCTGTTGTAGTATCACCGTTTAGAACGCTGTGTTAGTTCGGTTAACAACAGTTTAAAAAAATTACAACTCATCAGTAGCAGTTGTCTTTGAAGTTGTCTTTTAGACAACTCAACTGAGTTGAATTGTAAATCGTAATAGGGTCATTATTTCTTTGTTAGCTATTTTGAGTAAGTTTGTGATATACCAACTTTACATATAATTTTGTATTCAGGCTTTTATTTTAAAGGACGGCGTAGTCATTTCTGAACACACTAAAACACATGCTCATAGTTAAAAAAGACTTGCGTTTTAATATCGGGTTCTTTTTTGCTGCATGAGAACTATCGATATCGATAACTATGGTTTGACAGCTGAGAATGTCAAACTGTGTTGACATTTCTGTTCAGTTAAGTCATCATGAAACGTTTAACGCCAAAAATGACGCTTCCAAATTGTGAAAATTTTCTTTGACAAAATAAAAATCTGTTCGCAAAGTTCGTAGAGAACTTCGTCCATTTTACAGTCAACATAATCGGCCTAGTGAGCAAGCGATTCGAAAAGTTGTTGATCGTCCTTGCACTAAAGTTACTCTTTTAGATTCAATGAAATGTGCTTACCGAAAAGAATATTGCTGCTGTAGCGCAAGTTTTGAAGAAGGCGCTGAAATGTCGACACGTTGTCGTTCTTAACTTCTTGGCCTTTGTCCATTGACTACATGAACAATTTTCTACAAGGATCTTGACTTACGTACCTTAAAAATACAGCTCCTGCAATAATTTAAATCAAACGTCTTATGGCTGAATAGCATTTTGCTGATTGGGCTCATTTCAAACAAGCCGCAGATGCGCATTTTTATCAAAGATATGCGTTTAGTGGTGAAGCTCATTTCTAGTTAAATGGTTACGTCAATAATTAAAATTGCCGTATTTGGAGTGAAGAAAATCCTTGAGCTCACCATGACATCTATTAAAATTTACTGTTTTGCTTTTACACGCTCGTGGCATCATCGATCCTTATTTCTTTCGAAATGAACAATGAACTGCCGTTACGGTGAAGGCAAGCGCCATCGATCCATACAACGCACTTAACAGTCGATTTGGTACAAAATCAGTTTGTAGATAACTTTACTTCCAGAAGTGGTGCTGTTGACTGACCCCCTTTCTCGTGCAATTAAGGCCTCTGAATTATTTTTTAATGACGCTATGTTAAGTCATTGGTTTGTGCCTACAAAGCAACAACTTTTAAAGCATTGGAAGGCATTATTCAAGCCACCATTTACGTTATGCGGCAGGTTTTATTCGTTAAAATAGTAGTACTTGAACTGATTGAATGGACCATTTAACTTGTAGCCGCAGCGGACATATGCCGGAAGTCGTATTTAATTACCTATCATATTTAATTACCTTATCACAAAAAATTCATTACTGCAATATTTCTGTATCATATTATCCATTTAGCACCGATACTAGCACTAAGTATAATTTTAAAACTTAAACTACGAAGGCACGGTATTATTATATATGCATATCGGTGAATATTATTCAGAACTTTGAGCAGATTTAATATTGATGTGAAGCAAAATCGTTCTCATCTAGCGAAGACAGAAATTACACTGGTGCTTACCTGTGTAATCACTATGGGAAAATCCATGATAATCATTTTATTGTAAATAAAATAAAATCAATGAGATATGGTTTGTCTTAAAACTATTGTTTTTAACGATTCGATTCTTATAATTTCCAAGATGTTTTACCAAACCAAAAAGTACTGATTAAATGTAAAGCGAGTAAAAATCGATACGATTTAAAAATATCTCAATGCGATCTAAGCATCTGTTCATACTCGATTATTTTGTTAAATAATATGCAAAGCAATAATAATAAAAATCAACTAAAACCTAAGGGTGTGGCTTGTGTGGGCTCAGAAAACATTTATAAAAAAATCTCTGCATTGTATATGGCAAAATTTTTTATTTTATAACTTAATTATATTTAAGAATAAATGTTTGACATATGATGTTTAAATATAAATAAAATTAAGTGTAATTGAATTTATAAATATTTTAAAGGTAATTATAAATTAATACGTAAAGAAGAGCATGAGTTGATGTTTAAATAGGATTTTTTAAATTAAAAATTATTTTATACTCTAATTAAAAAATTTTTTTAGTGTAATAATAAGAAATGCTTTGATAAAAGGTAACAAAATTAGTTGTCTTTTAATTTGTTGCTAAATATTTAGAGTGTACCATTTTCATTAAACAAAGAGACACAAACTTGTTTTTTGTTGAAAGCTGGCATGCTACTGATTTAAAATTATTATATGTTTTGTTCTCTTTGTGAGAGTCTTTTTGAGACTGTGTGTGTTTACAGACACTCAGGAGTTTCCGTGGGTGCTTTTGATATTCAGTATTCTACTTCTACACGCAAATAAAACACATGAATGAGGTAACCATTATTGAACTTAATAATAATATTATGATGTTAGAACCATATTATTGTCAAGCCTGCTAATGACGTTGTTAAAAATAACCAAAATTTTAAAAAATAAACATATTTTAATGAAATATAACCACGATATAATTAAAATTTATTATATTATTATCAAGTATAAACATTGAATTATTAAATTAAACGATTATAGTATAATATATAGAGATATTATCATGCCATTATGATGGAGTCCCTACAGGTCATACCGTTTAACATATCAGAATAATATACAGTATGTGCCTTTGGTATATGTAAATAAAGAGCTGTATAATTTTCGGACATAATCAGGAAGGGGCCAGAGGTAGTTTACTTACACCCCAAACCGAAAATAATTAATTTTTAAACTTGAATATAATTCGAACTTTTATTCTTTATGCAATATATCCATACACAATATACATATGTTTCCATGACGTATGGTATAGTTGAGTGTAGGCCACTACAGAGTTTTTCTTTTTAAATAAAACATTTAATTTGTAATAAAAATAAACCAATTTGCATGCCTTTATATGTATATAAAAAATTTATATTAAATAAATTTTTCTAAAGCTACAAGCAAAGAAAAAACATGATTGAGGTAACCATAAACTAAGAGCAACATATTATGTTAACCATAATTATATGGTTGTAGTTACACCATATTATTGTTGAACATTGTAATATTATGGTTAAATTAAATATTATAGTATGGTTAAAAAATATAAAATGTCATTTAAATTTTTTTTTATTTTTTCTTTAATTTATTTTGAATCATATATGTATTTTATTATACATAGATATTTACATATGTACAACTACATATGTACCAGAGACTGATAAAAAGTACTTATTAAATAAATTTAGTTAAGTATTTACACATATTTTTGGGTATTAGTCATACCTATACTTATAACACAGAAAATACCTACACATACGCATTTGCAGTGAAATACACAACGAACTTGAAAATGTATACTTAATGCATGTATGAGTACAACTGGTTGTAGGTGAATAATGTGATGGGTAACTGTCATACCCATACTTATAACTACCTAATACTTACAAGTATGGATAAGTAGTTATAATACTCTAAGTATACTTATAAGTAAAATAACTACTTTTAGGAATTGCGTGTATAAAACGGTGTATGATGTTTGGCAATATTTTGTTTATAACCGAACATTGGTTAAGTATGGAAAACCAAAGTAATTGGGATGAAGGAATGAAGGAATGAACGTATTTTTAAATTGTGAAATAATTAATACATATAGTTATATATATTTATAAAATACTATAAGTATACTTAGAGTATTTACATACTTGTACTTATTCCCACTCTATACTTACAAGTATGGGTATAGCCAATACTTTATCCAACTTTTACTTATCCTTGGTGGTATTGCGAAAAATAATGAACGAGTATGCGAACACTTAGTCTCTGCCTATACTTGTAGTTATTTAAGTTGAAATTGATATGAGTATGTGTGTATGGTATGTTGTTTGAGCTGTAGCTATACACATTTATACATGTTTTTCCTCAAATACTTAATAAGTACTCAAAATGATACTTTTATCATTCTCTGATATGTACATAAATATAATTTTGAAATAAAACACAAACTTTTTAAGAACTTGAAAACGGGGCTTCTTTTTCCTATACCAACAACGAAAGCAATATCACCGACGGCATGACCTTTACGACCAAACCCGGAAGAGGTACAAAACAGTCAAAAGGTACAAAACCCTCAATATTTTTCCGTTTTTAAGCAATTGCACTTATGTACATACACTTACGAATAGCTGAATTTTGTTTATATTCAAAACGAACTTTTTCAAGTGCAACTACTTTAGTATGGGAAGCACCACCAAAAGGATAAGCCTTGCGTCTTGTATCCAAATGAGCCTTCTTCTAGTCTTTGTCAGCCCAACGTTGATCATGATGACATTTAAAAAAAATATATTTATTATTATCACAATGATTGCAATTTTGCTAATTTTTAAATTAGCAAAATTTAATACTTACTTTATATTATAAAGATTAATTAAATATTTACATACATATGTATCTATACAATTTTCCAAAAATAAAAAAATAAATAAAAAAACTTATTTTTACAATTATATGAATTTTATTTGAACTATTTTTGAATTAATAAATTAATTATGTAGGCTTAAGTTCTTAATTATAAAAAGATAAAGAAAAATTAGATACCAGTAAAGCAGAATGCATTTTCTAGACAGTCATCAGTACTCTTCGTATCGATCTAACCGGTAGTTTCAATTGTTATTAATATTCTATTTAAACAAACTTATCAAAGAAATAAAAAATGCATGCATTCTGCTTTGCTGGTATCTAAATTTTCTTTATCTCTTTATAATTAAGAACTTAAGCCTAAATAATTAATTTATTATTTTTACAATTTTTATTTTTTTTAACTTTTTGTTTGCTGTTGTCAAACCCTATGATTAAAAACAAAAAATTTTTGGTTACATTTAAATATATTATTTTTGAATATTTATAAAACTTTGGTTGTGGTTTGAAGTTTATCAAAATTTGTAGAATAAAAAAACCAACCATATTGATTTTTTTAATAATAATAAAATGATAACCTAAATTTATTTATCGTGACCAAAGTAATGTTACAAAAAACTAAAATTTGTTTATCGCAACCATACATTGTTACAGAGAACATAATGTGATTCCTGTGACAATACCATAACCATGTTTTTTCTTTGCGTGTATGTAGCTGGATTAACTCAAATTAAAAACGTAAAACCTTTAGTTTCTAATCCTTATGTTAAACTTTATTTCAATCAATAAACTTTTTTTTGTAATCAATTATTAATTCGTATACCTTCTTAAAGCCAAAAATAGATATTTTCAGTCACATGGTTCAGTGATCATATAAACTTTAAAGTGTCAAGTTAAGCATGTTAAATAATTGGACTCTCGTTCTTCGATCAGGGCAGCAAACTGTTAAAATATTCCTGAATTTCTAAACTCGCAAAAATCTAAAAATATCTATTATTAAACTGCTTTGAATAGCATTCCTCAAAAAATATAAGCACTAAGCATATTCTATGTTTCCCATATCTGATTCTAAACATTTGAATGTTTATTAAAACATGAGCTTAAACAAATAAGTTCTTTTTTATACTATTTATTATTTTATTTTATTTCATATTGTTTTTGTTTAATTTTGTTCCATGCTGATGCATCTACAGCTTTTCATTTCTATAGATTTATTGCATTTTTAATTCAAGTCTTTCCTTTTTTACTCCAGTTGTACATTCTAACTAAATGGATTTTTTATTTAAATCCATAAAATATATAACCGAGGGGATTTAAAATGAAGTTTAACGTCCATATTTTGCATAATAGAATAAATCATATTATGCACATGATATAAATGTGATTGTTGGTTAACAATTGATGGAAAAAATACAAAAAAAAGAGTGAATAATCAAATTGAAAATTTTATCGCAAAACTATATTTTTGCTAACGGTATTATTTATTGAAAATTGTTAATACTTACGTCACATGTTGATGATGAGATATTTTTTAAGCTTAAGCGAAATATGCGGTCCCTGCAAGAAGAATATGGTAATTAAATTTAAAAAAAATGTTGATAAATTTTCAAATTAAAAACATGCAGTGAATTTAAATGTATTGTAAAAAAAATGTTAAATACAATTATGGTATCAAATATGACTTGTGAGTTGTTTTAGGCCCTAGAAGTAAGGGGTTTTGCATACAAAGGGTTTGAAGGGTTTGAAAGTAGAATATCTGTCCGTCTGTTAGGCTCTAGTATCTCTGAATCCATAATAGGTATCTTCTGGAAATTTCCACTTAAGTTGTATTGCTATGGCCTCTATAAAAAATTAAAGGGTATTCCGACAGTGACGTGAATTTCACTTATATGGCCTTATGACGGTTCCGAACCCAAAGGGTAAAAACGTAACCCTATTGTTTTCGCTACAATGTCTGTCCGTCTGTCAGCGCCTCTTATATCTGGAACCGTAATAGGTAGACTCTTGAAATTTTCACAGATGATGTATAGCTGTTGCCGCTATAGCAACAAATACTAAAACTTATAGTGCGTTCCGATAGAGAGGCGTTATTCACGAATATGTGCTTATTTCTTGAACTATAGGAGGCCTAGACTAAAAGTAATTAAAGCTTAGTTCGCTATATAAACAAATAACGGGTCCGCCAAATAACTTTTTTTTTGAAAATGCTATAAAAAAAAAACTACTGAATATTTTCTCAAATTTCTTTTTTTATTAGAATGTACAATCCTTCCGGTTAGAAATGGAAAATAATTTCATTCAAATGCCTGCCTCGGCTGGCCATGCAGTAGCCTACACGATCGGTCCAATTTTTAAGCACATTATCTATTGTGTACAGCTGTATTTCACCAATGGCTTCACGAATATTGTCCTTTAAAGCGTCAATTGTCTCTGGCTTTGCGGGCACCCCACAAATAATAATCCAACGGTGTCAAATCGCAGCTACGAGCTGGCCAAACGACATCAGCTCTGCGGCTGATAATGCGATCTTCAAAAACAGGGCGCAAAACATCGAGTGTAGCTTCGGTTGTGTGGCACGTAGCGCCGTCCTGTTGAAACCAAATGTTGCCAATATCCTGCTTTGTGAAAAAAAATTCATTGAACATGTCCCGATAACGATCGCTATTGACTGTAACGGCCACTCCTTGCTCAGAAAAATGGCCCCAGGACGGCACGTAGCGCCGTCCTGTTGAAACCAAATGTTGCCAATATCCTCCTCTTCAATTTTTGTGAAAAAAAATTCATTGAACATGTCCCGATAACGATCGCTATTGACTGTAACGGCCACTCCTTGCTCAGAAAAATGGCCCCATTATGCCTCTGGACCAAAATCCGCACCAAACAGTGGCTCGTTTTGGGTGCATCGGCTTTACAATGTATGCGCGCGGGTTTTCTGTGCCCCAAATGCGACAATTTTGCTTGTTTACATACCCGCCAAGATCAAAATGAGCTTCATCTGAAAAGATGATTTTTTTTTGCAAAATTGGCATCTTCTGTAAGTCGATCGCAGACCCACTTAGCGAAGTGAAAATGCATTGGATGGTCAGCCATATTCGTTCAGCGGAAGGATAAAACTAATTATCTGTCAAATCAGACATGAGCTAAGTGTTACCATTCACGAGACAAGCACTAGTTGGAAAAAAACGTTAGATGGCGGACCCTTTATAAAAAATAAACCTAAAAATTAAAGGGAGTTCCGATAGCGGTTTGATTTGCATGTATAAGGCCTCATTTTTAAACCATAATAGATAGACTCTTGAAATTTTCACAAATTGTGTATTACCCCTATAAAGGCAGTAAAAATTAAAGGGTTTTCCGTCAGTGACGTGATTTGCATGTATAACGCCTTATTTTTTAACCGTTAATAGGTAAACTCTTATAATTTGCACAGAAGATGCGATGCGACTAAAAATTAAAGGGTGTTCCGACACTGACATGTTTTTCACATATAGCGACTTATTATTTCAATCGTAAATGATAGACTCTTGATATATTCATAGAAACAGAAATGCAATGGTCGCTACAACAATTTCTAATGACTAAAGGGTGGTCCATCAGTGACATGTTTTTCACGTATATTACTTTATTTTTTGAACGGCAATAGGTAGGTGCCTGATATTTTTATAGAAAGTGTATTAATACGGCCGCTATGACAACAATTACTAAAATTTAAAGGGTGTTCCAATAGTGATGCAATTTTCGTGAATATGACTTTAATTTTAAAATTAAAGGTTGTCCCATAAGATATGAAAAAATTAACAACTTGAATTTTTAATTTTGTACTAAACATAGTACCGAACGATACATGTGTGAGTCTGATATATTTTTTTAACCTTAAAGGGATGCTTGCAAGTTTTACAGAGTAGTTAACCTTTAACTACTGAGGTGAAATATTTTGTCGTAGTTCCTGTAGTGGTGGTAAATTTTACCCCACTTTATTTTTTTTAAATTTTTGCCAAAAAAATATTTTTTTTTTAAATTATTTCTTTTTAACTGGTATAAGAAAATACATTTCTAAATTAATAAAATAAAAAAATCGAAACTTTAGTTAAACAAAACAACGATTTTATTTCATAATTACTTTTCTTAAAACTAAAAAAAACAGTACAAACATAACTTGAAAAAGTTTGTACAAACAAAAAAAAAAAAAAAACTAGAACATAAAAGGCACTTTTTCACAGCCAGATCTATACATTAATAATAGAAAAAAACAAAAAAAAAATTACATTCGAAGAAAAAAAATTGAGATCAATTCAATTCCTGCATACGCGTTTACTGCATCCCATTCACATAGGCTTAGAACAAAACAAGCAAACATATGTAGTCTTCCGCTTTAATCTACCAGGGCAAATGTAGCATAACTTCTTAGTAACTGTAGTCGGCTTTGCTGTAGAGGGATCTACGGAGTCTGATCCTAAGATGCTAGTTATATTGTCTCGAAGTAACTTAGGCAGTAGTTGGTTATGCTGTCGCCTTTATAATGCGGTAAAACCAATTGCCGGCTTAGATTTTTTTAAAAAGTCTTCCCCCGATTTATAATCAAACTCGTCACAAGATTGATATATAACATAAGCATTTGCAGCACTTATATCCAATAATCTATAAAAAATTCCAAGTGGCCAGCGTCGTGTACGTCGACTAGATGAATATATGCTATATTTTCTGTCAAGATCGTCAACTCCACTGCTTGCATCATCTTCTATGCTTATTTCATCATCCGCATCACTTTCTGGAATGCAAAAATCTGGGTCAGCAATTTCGTCATCAACATCACTAAAATCGTGATCGTCTTCCAGAAATTTTGCTATTGCCAAGTCATTAAGTTTGCTTGAATTCGACATAGTCTATAAAAATAAATTGCAATACACTGTAGGAGTGGTCAAAATAATTCCACGGAAAACTAACGCTAAACCTGAGAAGTGGTATTTTATTTTACATTAAATACTTACGCTGCGTCTGATGTGGGAGTAAAAAAATGTCCAATAAAAAATACGTATGCCCGGACGAGTAGTAATTTTTACACCAGCATGTCAATATGTCCGCTTATACATTACCTACGATAGTCAAAACACAACGGAATAATAATAATACGATTACGAGAAGATACCAAGAGAACAAAATTGATAGCGCTCAAATGAAGAGATTAAATTAAAAAACAAAGTAAGAGAGGGTAAAATTTACCACCACCTCAGTAGTTAAAGGTTAATAACATGTTCTCTATATTCATATTACTTATGAAATGTATAGGGTATACCGATACTAACGTAAATTTCAGTATATGACGTTCCTTGTTTGACCGTAATATGCAGACGTTTGAAATTTACACGGATTATATAAAATAATATTAGCTACATTATATATACTTAAGTATAAACATTTAATATTTAAAATTAAAAGGTGTCCCGAATGTGATGTTATATTTTATATATACGGCCTTATTTTTAATCTGAAATTGGTAGACTCTTAAAACTTTTACTAATGGTGTATTAGTATGGCCATAACAACCATTACTAATTCCATTGGCTACAATTGTCGCCGTTTAGTCAGCTACTTAATGATATTGAAGAAGTCAGCTGCATGGTAAACTCTGACATTGTTGTAGAAATGCCTATTTTGCTTTTATAAAATTAAATAAGTTTTTCAATAAATAATAAATATTTGCTCCAAAAATTTTATTTTCATATAAATATGTAATTTATAATTTTGTGACATTTTCATGGTTGAATAAGATAAAATTGTCGCATACAAATAGAAATAAGCCTAAGTCGACCATGTAACTTTGCGAGCTTCAAAATAATCGTTTACCTATAAATGTGTGTATTTTATTTTTGACTGTTTGTAGTCGGTATCCTGATGTTGTCTATTTGTTCAATGCACCTAGGTTTTAAAACAGAGTTCTCATCTATTTAAGAATCAAACGCATTTAAGAAAATATTTTACTGTATACACATATATTCTTACTATTACAAATATGTACATTCATGATTCTCATTTTCAAAGAAATATTAAAAATTTTTTATAAATATTTCGAAAATACTCGTAGTTTGTAAAAATTTTTTGCAAAAATATATTTTTTGAAAATTTTTTGTAGTTTTATTCGTAAATTTATTTAAAAATTTGTAAAAAAATTGTTTTCGACAAGTTTTCTGTAAAAATATATTTTTGAAAATGTTTTGTAAATATTTTTTAAATTTTTTTAAATTTTTTTTTTTTTCTAAAAATTTTAATGATTTTTTTTTTTTAATTTAGGAATTGTCTGCAATCTATATTGAGTGAGAATGGTTAGACTAAATCAAAAAAAAAAATCGCTCAAAAATTTCCTCATATTGACCCCCACATGTGCCTTTTAACTACTCCTGTTTACCAGTGGGCACCCTGTTGGTTTATTGGCTACCTCTATGTGTATTGCTTTCCATAAAGGTTTTTAATACAAATCAAAGAAGAAAAACCCTGCCAACCTAAAAAAAACAAAAATCGCTCCTCGCAGGGGGTTATTGATCCTCCGAGATCTCTACGCACTGCTCGCGGTCTAATATTTATTTTACAAAAAAAGTCAAATAAGAATCATTAAAGCCGAAAAAATATGAAAAAAACGTGAAAAAATATGGGTGAGCGTGGTTTTTGGCCCGCAGCCTCCAAGGCAATAATCCTATGTTGCTAAATTGCAATCCCAAAATTTTTTTGCCTTACAGATTGATGTGCTTAAATTTTTTGCATCTTTTCTGTTGCCTTGGCAAACGACATTTCAACGTCAACACGAACAGACGGACATCGCTCAATCAACTTCTCTATGTACATGATTCAGAATATATATACTTTATGGGGTTGGAAATGAATATTGTAGAAATTACACACGGAATGACAAACTTATATATACCCTTTCCATCTGTGGTGAAGGGTATAATGAAAGGGTGCTCCCTACAAGTCGTGATTTTAACGAAGTGACACCTATGCAATTATGCCTACCAATTAAGTTTTTTACTCTCTCGGAAATGGTGTACTATGGAGATAAAAGAAGTAGTTAAATAAAGGAAAAAAGATCCACTTTTAGCAACTCTGCAATTGCTTGTCATAAATATTTTAATAAAAGTGTCAGGTGTCAGGTCGGCACATTGAGTTTGAAGCTGTAGAACTTTTTTGTTAAAATTTTATTTCGCCGACGGTGTGCAATAGATTAATACCGGCGTAGGAGCAGAAAAGCTAATACGGCATGGATGATACATGTACACTTAAACCGACGTACAGGCTGAATAGTTGACGAGATAACTACCTAAGCTACTGCACCCTATCTTTTAGACGTCCGCCACTTGAAATTTAAGAAATTTTTGTTTTAAGCGAGCCTCCATAGTAAATGTGACATATATGAGATAAGCTTTTAAACCGTGACAAACAGTCATTTAAAATTTTAAAAGCGATTAAAAACAATATATAATTAAAAACTAATGGGTTCCAAAGGGCTAAAAAAAAATTAAAATCTTGAACATCAAATATTATATATTGAACGTAGTACGGAATCCTATCTGAGTGAGTCTGATTAGCACTTAACTGATTTATTTTGCCTTATTAGAACTTAGCACCACTTACGAGGAAAATTATGAAATTTGCATCAGTAACCAGATAGAATACGAGTACAATGCAGGCTTCAAAGCTACAATGTTTAAACTGTTTCAATCGATAACTATTTTGTACATTGAAAACTTGATGGATGAGTAAACTCTTTTCTTAGGATCACGAAAGAACATTAAATTTTTTTTAACAAAAAAACATTATTTTTTAGATTGTCTTGTAACTTTTAAGGGAACTAAAACTTATTTTTCTTCAAACAGTTCACAGACTATTAAATTGACTATATTTAAATACAAAAAGGATAGATTTTATCTTTTTGCAAGAAAACTCATAAAATGAAGGATATTACGGTCAAAGACATTCACCCTTTGCTTTTGCAGCTTTATTTTGTCAACAAAAATTATTCTTTTGCATCATTGTTTCACGTTTTTATTAGGGAAACTTTTGAACAACAAACACCAACTTGTGGCTTCGTGTGGAATAGTAAGAATGTTCTTGAAATCTTGATGCCATATTTAGCAGTTTATTACGTCTGTTTTCTTATTTGATGCTGCTCTTTTTAGAGAACAAAATAGTGTCACAAAATATTAAAAGTTTCTAGTAAAAGATACATAAAATGTATTGTAAACTACATAATACAAAGATAATAATTCTTGCAACTGACAGGCCGGCATTCAATCTCTGATTGTTATGATTCCATGAGAATAGAATTTAAATATTAATTATTTTTTACACTTCTTTTTATAGTGAGCATAGTATTATATATACTGTCTTAATTTCAAGTGCCTATTTATAATATTTACAAAGCAAGGCCAAATTCGACAAACACACGTCTTCTAGGGAGTACCCTTTCATTTTTAATAATTTTATGTTTGTAACATTTGCAACAGTAGTAATTGTAAAAGCACACTTTGTGTAAATTTAAAGTGTCTTCTTAGCACTTTTGATAATAAGGTCGTATATGTAAAATAATGCCATGCCAATAAAGATTCGAAAATATAGCCTTATCTATATTTATACATATAATAAAACAGTAACTCGTTTTCTGTCTGTCTGTTTGTGTTCGCATCACGTAAAAACTACCTTCGTATCCTGATTCTAATATAGGATACTTTTTATCCTTATTTCCAAGAAAAAGTGGAGGAAAGGCAGTGAAAGTGCCTACGTAATTTCATCGATTTAAAGCATACTTTAAGGCATCTTTTACTTTTGAAAGCGCAACAGATGGCGCTGTTTTAAAATAAAGACAAAATATGTATTACTTACGGCCAAATAGCTAATTTAATACAACTTGTATTTGACTTGTGTTTTTCATTTGTGGAATTACATTGTTATTAAATTAATTTAAACATCTTTTACAGAGCTTTACAACAATTTTTAGAATTTTAGAATTTTCTATAAATTTCAGCATTTTGTCCAGGGATGGTTATCTATATATAAATAAAATTCACATACGTGAAGGACTATAAAAGTAGGAATCTTAAAATTTGGTGCGGATCACTGTAAATGCAAAATCAAACAAATTATTGTCAGGACGCATGCAAAGTATGTGGGCACTGTAATTACGAATAGATTACTATAAACATACTACTATACGTATGTTTATAGCGGTTCGGAGACAGCTTTTACATACAAATCAATGCTCCAAACAGTGTGCGACAAAAGTTTACATACACTTAAAGTAGATTTTTTCTTTCAACAGCTAAACAGCCTTTTCGGCTGTTGAAATAAGCTATTTACAGTGCGCGACAAAAGTATACATACACTTAACGTAGCTTTTTCTCTTTCAACAGCTAACCAGCTTCTGTCAAGAGCTAAACAGCTTATTTCAACAGACAAACAGGCTGTTTAGCTGTTGAAAGAAAAAAAATCTACTTTAAGTGTATGTATGCATTGATTTGTTTGAAAAAGCTGTCACCTATAAACATACTACTGGGTATCCCTATATAAAGTAAATACATAAACCATAACTGAAGCCCTATAAAAGAAAGAGTCTTAAAATTTGGAATGAATCGTTTTCAAACCAAAATTGAATAATTTATTATCATTATACTATATACGTGAAAATCACTTCACTATCGGGACACCCTTTAATTTTTAGTTTTATTTTGTATACTTGTTATTATCGCAGGAGAGACATACTTGAGAATCTCGTCACTATGTTATGGCGGTATATTAATACAGTCAAATTTTAAGGACCTACCTCTTATGGATAAAATATAAGGTGTACATTTCATAAAGTACATTTTTTGGTACACCAATGGTTTATTTGGTGCAATTTAAAAGCTCTCCTAGCTTTATGTTTCAGATCGTTTGGAATGTCAAGCTTACTTTGTCACATTTGTAATTACACAAATCCATCAACTTTCAAATAAATAACTCAAATACTTAAATTAAGGTCGAGTTTCCATGTAACCAAGAAATAAGTCATTTGTCAGTTTATTTTAGTTGCCTGTAGAGAAAATAGGAAAATTCTCCTAAAACGTATCGAAATTCATAGTTTATAAAGTGAAAGAAATTAAAATAATGCGAATATATCGAAAATACGTACATATAGTTAATCGTGTAAAACCTTAAAATATATTTTAACCCAAAAACCCTTTCCAAAATTAGTTACAATTAAATTTAGTGTGATCAGACGCAGCAGATATTTTTATTTATCCAACCTTTGTATCGACAGTTTAGGGCTACCAAGGGAACGATGTCCCGAAAAACGTTGGCATATGAAAGACCTTTTAAATTCAACACCAAAATTTGTTTAGCACAATTTCAGTGGAAAAAGTACAATTTAAAAGCCGGTTGGTACAATTTGAAAATTTCATTAACCATCCCTGATTTCACGTGTCTGACTATTAAGGTTCAAAAAAGGAGATATACGTAAAAATCAAGTTACTATTGGAACTGCCTTTAATTTTTATTTTTTTATATTTGGTCATAGTAATACATGTTCTGTGAAAACTTTAAAAGTCTACGTGTTACAATTTTATAGATAGAATGCGCTGACAACGAAGATACGGACAATTATTGTAGCGAAAACAATAGGGTTACGTTTTTATATTTTAGTTAACGAATTATTAAATATTTCTTCGATTTTAATTCGGTTAAAAAAAGAAATTTACAAAATTAAAATTTTATTAAGTGGATTTTACTGGATTTTTTATAATTAAATTTATTACATAATTTACTTACATGGAGCCAACATATAAAGAATCCCGTTCCTCATCCAAAAGGAATGTACGATAGTATAGTTTGCCACAACTGAATTCACGTACATGATCTAGAAAAATAACGCAAGAATTAATAATAATACAAATGTTTTATTAAAAATAACTTAAGGGCTAAATTCATACAATTTTTTTTTGATTTATAAAACGTTTATAAGACAATTTTTCATACAAAATTTGTTGATTAAACCTTTCATGAACCTAAAATATTTTTTATTAATATGGCCCTAAATGTTTAAATATTTTAAATTATATGTTTCTTTATATTACAAATTGCCCAAAAAACAAGTAATAATTTCACTTACGATTCATCTGTCTTTTTAGCCTTATTATGTCACAAAATGTTAGGCGTTAATATAAATTCCAAATATTACACGATACATATTACGTGCACTAATTGGAAGTAGCGGTTAGTTAAAACTGATATTCCTTTGAATTTCTCTTTAAAGGATAACAGCTTCTTTAGTAGGTCACACGAATTATAAGTAAGTAGGCAAATATTATATGTATTTAAACCAAGGCATATTTATATACATACATAAATACATACATATGTATTTGTTTACAATTAAAGTTACGAAGTCAGCGGCAAAATTTCTTTAACTGTTTTTATACATCTTCCAATTTAACACAATTAAGAAATTAAGAGTCAGGTAATTGTTTAGATTAAAATGACAATACAAGACAGAAATATTGTTGGAGTAATTTGTTTATTATAAATTGACAGATAATTGCATTGCATTTATTTTTTAAATATATATGGTCCATTCGATCAGAAAGAAGTTAAATGTACGAGTAAAAAAGTTTTTAAATGCATTTTGAAACAAAAATAATTTTTGAAAAAAAAAATTTTAATTTTTGCTCATTTCGAAAGTAATAAGGACAGATCAATCCACCAGCGCACAGTAGGGCAGAATCAAAATACTTTGGCAATCAAATAGTTTGGCCATTGTAAAGGGCTAGACCTATTGATCCAAAATTTGGCATGAGCATAGCAGAGGATTATTTCAGCTTAAGTTTTGATAGTGGGCACATCCCCACTGCCAGGGGTGAGACTGAGATGTGGTCTCAAAGTTGGGAACCTCGCCCCTGCATATTCTTTTAGAGATTGGGATTTCTTAAATTTTCAATACATTTTTAAAACTTATGCATGGTTTTAAAGGTCTAGTTAGTACTTATAAAATTAAGGTAAAGGAAATCCCATAAATCCTAAAATAAATGCCAAAAATCCCAAAATTGGATTTTTTTTTTGTCATTTGCCCATAAAGTCCACATATGAATTAGGGGTCATAAAATAATTTCAGCAACAGTTGGTTGTTGTTTAAGCTTTATTGTGGCATTATGGGATTTTAGAGATCTCCTTCCCCTCCTCAAGGTTGATCAATTTTATAGGAAATTTGGTTTAAACGTGCGTATTTTTCGCGTACACAAATGTATACAATTTTTTATATGTATATTCCGTAAGAAAATTTGTTTCTATTAAAAAAATAAGAAGGACGGCCATTTTTAGGGTAAAATATACAATTCAATAATTTTGGAATTCTTATATTGAAATACAATCACAATATTTTAAATTTCGCTTACTAACTATGGCAAAAATTAAAAAAAATGATGAAAATTGTTTAAAATATTTTGATAAACTAGACCACGGTATCGAAAAATGCTTATAATTAATTAATTTGAAAATGCTTATAATTCGCTCATTTTAAAACATAATTTACAGATTAAACCATAATTTTTCAGGTATTAACTAGACTTTTAGACCATGTATCATTTTTAAAAATCAAACAAAAATTGAAGAAAAGAATTTGGAGGGGCGAAGTACCAAAATTTAAGTCCACATAGCGCCACCAATGACACCCACCGTCAAAACTTAAGCTGATATGCTCCTCTGCTATGTTTCTGCTATATGTTGGATCAATCGGCTCTTTACAAATGGGGGAGATATTGGCAAAATATTTTGATTCTGCCCCACTGTGCAGCATGTAAACCTCACCAATCTGGCAATTTTAATTCATGTAATGGTGTTTCGTTAACGGCTTGAGGATTTTGTTTGCTACAAATACCTCAATTTTGCTTATTCACGTAAACATTTAACCAGAAATAACCTTTATCACTAAACACAATTCTTTGATAAAAATGACCATCTTCAGGTATTCGTTTGGCGTTAATTCTTGCACGAGCTGTAAATTTTAGGCACATAAGCCAAGATCCTTCAGTAAGATACTCCACATTGTAGCAGCACAAAGGCCGACAAATTGAGTACGACGACGAATCGACACCAGTGCTACACCAGCAATATGCTCTTCGGTGGGCACATTTCTTTGTGCTGTTAATAGTTCTGAGTCGAGAAGAGTAAAATTAGAGAGAAATGATCAAGAACTGCACGAATTGCTTGCTCACTAGGCCGATTATGTTTACTGTAAAATGGACGAAGTAATCTATGAACTTCGGGAACAGATTTATTTTTTTAATATAATTTTTTACAATTTGAAGCGTTAAACACATAGTGATGATGACTTGCAAAATAGTAGTATTATTTTTAACCAAAGACCTTCTAGTGAAGCCCATGTTTCTTATATTGCTGAAATATTATTCATGCTATTAAATATGCCTGTTAATGTGCAAATTAAATTTGTATATGACAAAAACTGCTTACGTTAACAATTTGTCACCATAATTAAGGGAAACTACACATCATATGGCGTCATTTGGTTAAATTGTGTGCTCTTCTATTCTACTTGTACAATTCTACTTGTACTTATGTACGAGTACGTGTGTATTTACAATGAATGTGTTTTGTGAATTGTTGATGGTATTTATTGTTTTAATTTGTTGTTTTGCCATTGTCCAATTTCAGTTGGCACTGGTCATGTGATAATTTGTTTATTTTGTTGTTGACAATAGCAACAAAAGCAAGAAAGCACAACAAAATTATTAAAATCATAAAACAAAACAAAAATCACTGGAAAATTTAATACGCGTTTAGAGAATATTAGCAGCACACAAAGGAAAATAAGCAAACAAAACCATGTAAACTATTCACAAATTCAAATAAGAAACCACAGGATTAAACAAACAAATCCTTACACACATTACAAAATGAAGATGTGTAAACTACATACACACATACGTATTAGTAATAACAAATATTAACACATACATATGTACATACATTAAGAAGCATTGTAAGGCAATACTCGTATATTGCTTTTCATTAATATTTGTCTATTTAATAAGTGAATGTATAAAAGTTACGACATTTTTGTATCATCATACAGTAAGTGGCCGTAATATGATAACCAAGAAACAAAAATACAAAAACTTTTTTGTTATTTTCAATTACAATATGTTAAGAATTAGTTTTGTACCAGGTGGTATGGCTGCTATCTTTCACCCAATTTACAATCACTATCTGATTTTCAACCAGATTTAGTGACATCCTGTGATACAATTTATATTCCAAAGACGTGAAATACTTCTGATGAATTTATATTTTGTATTGCTACTGTTGGACCTATTTATTATTTCTACGGCCGCAATGTCAGCTTTTTGTATGAATAGCGAAGCCATTTGTTATAGCTATGGGCCGAAAATCGGGCATAATAGTATTCTGGACCTAGTGCGTAAGGAGATTAGGGGGTGTATCCATCAGCTTTTATTGATAACCAGTTGGGTTTAGAACGCATGAGCCAAGTAAAAGTGTACTGGAAACTAGTGCTTGAAAGTGATTTAAAACTTAACAAACTCGACTGAAGAGGTAACATTGTTGTGGGTTAAATGAAACAGCAGACCAATACTAGGATTTGCTGTGAATTTCTATGGACCAGAGCCCAGAGTAGCACTGCTTAATGACCTAATGCCAGCTAAGGTCATACAATATATAAACTCATTAAAGCTGAAATGGTGAAAGGAGGCTCCTACAGTAGACAGGCTCGATGTCCAGTAATCTGCTCATATATAATAGAAGTAACTTAAGCTGAATAACTGCGTCAGTCATAGGTCATGGAATCTTCAAGTATCTAGCCGAGATGAAAATCGAGGAAGATGATACTAGCGCACACTATGTGTGAATAACCAGCTCTGGCAAGTATTAAGCTTAAAACCACGAACAGAAATTTGTTAAATGTAATCCCATTGGCAACCTAAGTCTTAGACAACTAGAGACTACGTGATGAGAAAAAAAACCGACAGTTACCATTCGACAGTCTGAAATCACTAAACGAAAAAGTTAAATATCAAATCGGTTGCTTATAATCATTGTTGACGGAAGGGGTCGAAAAGGGTGCTATTTAAGAAGGGCAGACGCCCTCTTTATTAATAATATAGGGCAGAGAATAACACTGCTCGTTTTTAAAATTCTGTCATTTAACTACGCCTTGTAAACAAAACTAACTGCGGTTACAATTTAAAATTTTATACAAATACAATTATTGTAATTTTTGACCTTTTGAATAATTTTATAATTAAGTTTTAACGCTCTAGGTCTTTTTTATAAAAATATTGTAATTTATTTTTATTTTTATATTTGATATTTCACTACACCATTGGGTAGCATCATCAGGAATTAAAAATAGTTACATATATAATATTAAATTGAATGAAAAAATTAAAATGATTGAAAAAACTTTTTGTCAATCAAATTTAAAAAACTAACATTTCAAAAAACATTCAAAAACAAAATTTTTAAAAACAAATAAAATGTTACTACGAATGATAAAAAACATTTTTAAACCTATTCATATTTACATAAGGGAAATGACAAAGAGAACTGTAATAAAGTATATGTAGGTACAACGAAGAATAAACTGAAAACGAGAATAGCTGGACATAAATCAGACCAGAGATACAGGGATAACATCAGTTTACAAAAAACAGCATTGTTTTCCCACTATTCAAAAAGTAATCACTATCCCAACTTTGAAAATGTATCAATTCTAAATTTGGAAAATAAATATAAACGTCGTTATATGTTAGAAATGTTACAAATAATTAAAGTTCCGATTGAAAAAAGAATAAATTTTAAAGCTGATACAGAAAATGTTGCACAGAATTATAGACATTTAGTACATAAAAATAATAGTATAATATAATCTTTAATTCTTTGTAACTTTTCCGGTGCAATTTATGTACATATATGTATAAATGTAAAATTATTTTGGTTTTTCTAAAAACTGTTTAAACATTTTTTAATATAAGAAATTTTACGTAAATATGAATAGGTTAAAAATGTTTTTTTATCATTCGTAGTAACATTTTATTTGTTTTTAAAAATTTTGTTTTTGAATGTTTTTTGAAATGTTAGTTTTTTAAATTTGATTGACAAAAAGTTATTTCAATCATTTTAATTTTTTCATTCAATTAAATATTATATAACTATTTTTAATTCCTGACGATGCTACCCAATGGTGTAGCGAAATATCGAATATAAAAATAAATTACAATATTTTTATTAAAAAGACCTAGAGCGTTAAAACTTAATTATAAAATTTTATACAAATTTTTTAAATAATTCTTTATCAAAATATTCGAATCAAGAAAATTCTGCTACACAGATTTTGTGGTATTTTCGTTTTCTTATAATTTATTATCTCTTCCATTAGTATTCATATTCGAAATTTAAAAATTTAAATTAATATCTCAGCCGCTGTTGGACAAAATATTAATTTATCATATTTGATTCTACCACCATCTCTTTCTCTTGTGGTCCGCAGAGAATATCAATATCCCTAAATTAAAGAAGGCGTGTATAGATATGCCATACAGATAGTCAACTAAAAATATCAGCATTACTGATAGCTATAGAATCCGATATCTATAGTACCGATAACTAAAGTATCTCCCATTCTTCTACATGTGTATGGAAGATCAAGCATTTGTCAATCGGGATATTTCAAACATGGTTGCGCAACAGATGGCGTTGTTTTAATATAATGACAAAATATTAATTACTTACTGCCAAATAGCCAATTGAATAAAATTTATTTTGAATTTTTACTTTGTGAAAATATTTTAAACACTTTTTACAGAGCTTAAAAATAATTTTTAGAATTTTTTATAAATTTTTTAATTTTATCCAGGGATGGATAGCTTTGTATAAAGTAAATGCATAAACCATAACTAAAGCAAAGTAAGAGTCTTACATAAATTGGTGTGGAATATACTTTCAAAGCAAAATCGAGCAAAATATTGTCAGGACGCCCACGACGTGGCGGTCACACCTAGTCTCGAATATAAAATATTTCGAGTGTTTCCTTTTTTTATAAAAGACATAATCTTTGAGTACTTTTTGTTATATTAAACTGCCACTCAGTGTATAACAATTAAAATACAAGAAAGTAGTATGTTTTCGAAACAAAAGGAACAGAATTCTTTGTACGAGTATATCCTAAATAAATAGTTAGTCTAACACTGTACAATATATATTGTCACTTCCTTTCCACTCATGTATTCTAAATTCAAATAAAGCTTTTATTTTGTTTTATGTACAGAACTATTTGTGTATTAAAATAATCGTCTTATTGTTGTGGCAAAATAATTAATTCATTTTTATTATTTTTGGCATTTGTGAGTAAAGTTTGCTATAATTTATTTTTCTCTTTTTGGTTTGAAGTTAAAAAGGACATCGAGAAACATTAATGTTGTTATTAATTTATACTAATTAAATTATTTTAGAATTATGAGCAAACATTTTCTAAGATGTAAACAAATACGATATGCTGCTAGCAAGAATGTAGCTACTAATTTGTTGAGGTTTTTTGAAATTTGAGTATCAAATGAAGAACGTAATACAATCAGTTTGCTTTGAAGAAAATAGAAAATATAATAGAATATCCTAACCGCATTCATATATTGGACAAACAGGCTAATTGATGTCTATTTTGCTAGGAGAAATAAGATTAATGATTTAAATTAAATACAAATCTTAGTTGGCGCCAAAGTTGTATCAATATTGGATTTGTGAAACCATTTTGCTTTTATATAAATATTAATTAATAAACAAATGAGCAAGCTTAAGTAGTATAAAATATAATTGAATTTTATTCTCAATAATTTCTTAAAATTTCTAATAATTTCAGCTATAAATTCTAGAACTTATAAAATTAATTAAATTATATTTAATTTTGGTTTTATGTATGCACATTGTACGTAGATACATATATATGTATATTGTACGTACGTACACATATACAATTTTATTAAACTAAAGTTTAAATTTATGTGACCATATTCCTAAAAATTAAAGTTTTTTTGAAGTATTCCCCATGATAAATTTTGTAAGAAAATTCGTCATAAATTTTATATGAAAATTCGTCATATATTTTATATGAAAATTCGTCATAAATTTTATATGAAAATTCGTCATAAATTTTATATGAAAATTTGTCATCAATTTTATATGAAAATTTGTCATAAATTTTATATGAAAATTTGTCATCAATTTTATATGAAAATTTGTCATCAATTTTAAATGAAAATTTGTCATCAATTTTATATGAAAATTTGTCATCAATTTTATATGAAAATTTGTCATAAGTTTTATATGAAAATTTGTCATAAATTTTATATGAAAATTTGTCATAAATTTTATATGAAAATTTGTCAAAAATTTTATATGAAAATTTGCTGAAAATATTTTATAAATTTTATATGAAAATTTGCTGAAAATTAGTCATAAATTTTATATAAAAATTTGTCATAAACTTTTTATGAAAATTTGTCATAAATTGTATACGGAAATTTGTCATAAATTTTATATGAAAATTTGTCATAAATTTTAAATGAAAATTTGTCATAAATTTTATATGAAAATTTGTCGTAAATTTTATACGAAAATTTGTCATAAATTTTATATCCTGCAATATATATTGAGTTAGAATGGTCAGACTAAAGCAAAAGAAAATCCTTTCCCTCATATTGACCATCTACGTGCCCTTTAACTGCTATTATTTAGCAGTGGGTACCCTGTGGGTCCATTGGCTACCTTTATGCTTTCTATAAAAATCTTTAATACAAATCAAAGCAGAAAAACCCTACCATTGATCCCCTGAGATTGGTATGCACTCCTTGCGATCTACTTGTCGCGGTATAATATTTATTTGACAAAAAAAGCAAAACAGAATCATTAAAGCCGAAAAAATTATAAAAAAAAACGTGTAAAAAATATAGGTGGGTGTGGTTTTTGGCCTGCAACCTCCAAAGGAATGATCCGATGTTGCTGAGTTGCAATCCGAAAATTTTCGAAACTATGCCTGACAGATTGGTGTGCTTAAATTGTTTGTATCTCTTCTGGTGCCTTGGCAAATAACATTACTACCCTAACACGGACAGACGGACATCGCTTAATCAACTTCTCTATGTATAAGGATCCAGAATATATATATACTTAAAGGGGTCGGAAGTTAATATTGTAGAAATTACACACGGAATGGCAAACTTATATACACCCTTTTCACCTGTCGTGAAGGGTATAAAAATTTCCTAATTAAAAAAATAATTGAATCATATAATTATTTATTTAAATTTTAATCTAAAACCAATTAAAAGCTTTAGTGGGTGAAAATATTTCTTTCTGTGTAGAAAATTTTTTTCAATCCAAAAATAGGAAATTTGCGACAAATCGATTTTATAGTAGCAAAACTGAGGACTAATGCAAATTAGAAAATAATAATTTTAATTTTAAATGTCTGCTAAAATATTAAAAATAACCTGCATATTGATTAAGTGCTGCGGTAGGCGAGTAAGTAGCGAGCTAGTTTATTCATCATGGGGTTGTGGGTTCGATTTTCCCTAACCGTACTAAAATGTTTTGCTGAGCATAATCTCAGCAGCCCGGTATAATCTACAAGTTTAACCATGCATAAAACTCAACGTCGAAAATCATATATCATAAATTTATAAAAATAAAAAAAAATTATGTATAAAAAATATATATTTTCAAAAATTACAAAAAATATACATACATACATATATTTCTTTAACGTTCGTTCACTTGTCGCCAACGGAAATGACAAACAAACAAAATAAAATCTAAGTACTCTCGAGCACAAAGAATTAACTAAGGGGTAAAATCTCTATAAATTGCTTATTTTTTTAGTTCGATTCTGTGAAGCAAACAAAAACGAAATAGTTAACAATACAACCAATAGAAAAAATCCTAAAAAATAAAATAACAATTCAAGCATATACAAGCTAACTTCCGGTTTGGCAGGGAATACTTTTTTTTTTAACAACCGACACATGAGAATATACATGTATATATAAAATAAATGACAGATATACAAACATTCAAGCAAACACACTTAGGCAAACAAAGTTAAAAAAACTTGGTTTTTGCTAGAAAATTTGTTTAAAATGGGAAATCAAAAATAACTTTAGTAAATGGTCTGTCATGGATTTTTTCCTTTTCATTTTCATTTTTTTTTTTTCTAATATTCACAGAAAATATGCTAAACTTAGATACAAAGAAACAAATCCTTAAAGTGGAGAATATAAAAATGAATATACACTTGCAATACGTAACATCTTAACATGTCTTAAAGACAACTTAACTCCCACTACACATTCACTTAAGCAGTTGTCTGTAAAGAGTTGTGTCTGAAAACGTTACTAGATATAAAAATTACTCACTCACACAAAATTAAGTTAAAAAACCCGTAAGATATTCGTATTTACATAATAAATATGTTTGTTTAGACAGCAAAGAAAAATATTTACGAAATAGGAAAGAAATTTTGTCATAGTTTAACAATAGATATTTATTAACCCATTGTGAAAGGGTAACATTTTTTTCTTTCAACTTATACAAATATAATTTAATTGATATTTGAATAATTGTGTGTCCTTTGATGTTCTTGACAAAAGGGTTTTATTAGTTCTTTTTATGTAGTTCTTTTATTCAATTTCATCTTTAACAACATCTACACAGAAAAAAATTTTTTTCATCAATTAAAGGTTTTAATCAGTTTTAAATTAAAGTTCAATTAATTTTTTAATTGATTCAAATATATATTTGTTTAAAACAGAACAACATAAAATCCTAATTATATAATTTATTGAATCACATAATTATTTCTTTAAATTTGAATCTGAAACTAATTAAAACCTTTAATTAGGGAAATATTTTTTTTATAAAATAAAATTGTAACAGGACCATTTCTGTACATGAAATATTTTTTGAAAATTTTGTTGCTGATGCAGATAGTAATGCCTGTCTATCTGTCTGTGTTCGCATCACGTAGAAACTGCAGCTTGGATTTCAAAAAGAATGTACCCTAGTGTCTCGGTTCAATTATAGGATACTTTTGTCTGCAAAAATATTTCATTTCCAAGAGAAAATAGAGAAAAAGTACTCAAAGTACTGTAAACTTGACAGCACCTTTTAGTTTTGAAGACGGGGAATTTTAAACACTATTTACAGAACTCCACAATAATTTTAGAATTTTTTATAATTTTTATAATTGTTTTTGAAGAGTTACCCAGAGTACCTTTATAGGAAGTAAATACATAAACCATATTTAATGCACAATAAAAGTAAGAGTCTTCAAATTTGTTGTGGATTATTTTTAAAGCAATATCAAACAAAATATTCATAGGAAGCTAACTAATTGTGGACGCAGCTAGTCTATACATATAATAAAACAGTAACTTTTTTTTTGTATGTTTGTGTTCGCATCATGTATAAACTTCCGCATAGATTTGAATAAAATTTTATGAGGAGGTACCTTAGTATCTTGATTCAAATATAGGTTATTTTTTTCCACAAAAGTAACTTATTTCCAAGATAAAGTGGAGAAATAGCAGTGAAAGTATTTTTTACCGATTTAAAGGTACTGCATACTTTCAGGCATCGTTTAATTTTGCAAGCGGGATATTTTCAACAGGATTGCGTAACAGATGGCGCTGTTTTAAAATAATGACAAAATATGAATTGAAAACGGGATATTTTAAATACGGTTGCGCAACAGATGGCGCTGTTGTAAAATAATGACAAAATATGAATTACTTACTGCCAAATATACAATTGAATAAAATTTGTATTTGATTTGCATTTTTAACTTTGTGGAATTACCTTGTTTTTAAAACATTTTAAACACCTTTTACAGAGCTTTACAATAATTTTTAGCATTTTATCCAAAGATGGGTAACTATATAGGAACATACCTATACGTGAAGCCTATAAAAGTAAGAGTCCTAAAATGTGGTGGGCATTACTTTCACAGCAAAATCGAACATAATATTGTCAGAACGCACACAACGTTTGTGCGCACAGCTAGTATTAAATATAATAAAATCTTAATACTTTGCTTGAAACTATGGTTGGAGTATTTATTTACATCATTATTGTGCCGAAAAATCATTATTTTTATTCTGAATGCCATTTAACATCTCGAGTACATTCCCGCAGAGTGGAAGGTGTCCTTGATTATCATGATTCCTAAACCAAGAAAAGACCATTGAATCATTGAATATTCTTCTTCAGGAAAAAACATAGTACGATCGAACAAACTCACAGAATAGGCAATGTTGTGAAGTTGACATTTGAAGAGAGAAAATGCTGCTCTGCGCTTTTTATCGAGGTTTCTCAAGAATTCGAAAATGTATCGCGGCCTAATATATAAGCTAAAACTGAATTTGCCCGTAAACCTATATAAGCTGCTAGATAGTTATTTAACCGAACGAAAATTTATTATAAAAGAAGGAGATTTTTTGAGCTCACCCCAGCCAATCGAAGCCGGAGTTCCCCAAGGAAGTATATTGGGGCCCTTTTTATACTTGTTGTATACTTCAGACATGCCAACTAGTAAACGATTTTACACATCGACATTTACTGACGACACAGCTTTTTTAAGCATTAACGAAAGCTCGAAGCAGCATCACGACATTTACAAGACCAGATATTCAATTTACAAAAATGGTTGAAGAAATGGAGAATAAAGGTGAATGAACAAAAATGCACTCATATAACATTCACACTGCGTAAGGAATCGATACGATACCCCAGGTTTCAGACGTGAAATATCTCGGCATATATATTGACCGGCGCCTTACTTGGAAATGCCACATAAAATCAAAGTTAACACAAATGAAGCTAAAAGCAGTCCAACTGAACTGGCTTATTGGCAGAAATTCTACTCTCGCTTTAGATTGCAAACTTTTATTGTACAAGTCAATTGTAAAACTAATTTGGTGTTATGACATTCAATTATGCCTCAGCCAGCAATGTAGAAAAAATACAAAGGCGCCAAAATAAGATTCTTCGTATGATTACATCTGCTCCTTGGTATATAAAAAACTCGAACATCCATAAAGATCTAAACGTGCCATCAGTTAAAGCAGAAATAGCATAACTTGCCATAAGGTATTTAAGGAAGCTTGAAACTCATCCGAATACACTGGCCCGTAACATGCTAAATGAACGTGGTTAGATTCGACTAAGAAGGAGGAACACTGCTTCTCTTATCCGTACATCAAAGGGATGATTCGCAAACTACAGCTACCGTGAAACATAAATTTTTTTGTCTAGCACTGCACTATGGGCTCCCAGACCGGTTTTTGAGGCAACAAATCACAGGAAGCACCTAGACGCTTGAAATTTTGTGGGATTAAGTATTAGGCCTATTAAAGGTCTTAGTAAAAATTTCATGCTAATTGGGCAATGCCACGCCCACTTTTATGTGCGAAAATTAATTGTGCGCCTAGAGGCAAATTATGACTTTAAATTGCTTTTATTTTACTTACACTGGACAACAGTGAAGTAGTATTTGGCAAAAATGTTCTAAGTATATAGAATTTGATCCGCTTTATTTAAGAAAATATACTTATATAATGGGATTTTAGTTAATAAGATGTCGCATTTTCAATATTTCAATTTTAAGATATTTTTAAGAATTTTGAATTCATAAATTCAAAATATAACACGTATGTATTTTTATAACTCTTAAGTTGAGTACAGCCCGGAGTCGAGTTGAACCCTAAAACAATTTTTTTCTAATATAAAACACTTACATATATGTTTTAAATAAAATGGATTAAAACTAAAACTAACTCACGATTATTATGTACAAACTTTATTTTCTGTTGGTATTTACTTACGATACTATCAATAAATTGCAAAAAAAAAAAAATAAATTATATTCAGTACAGCAAAATTAAGACTCATCAAAGTCTTGTAATGTTTCATCAATTTCTAATTCAAAATTAATTTGGAATGATGTCTCATCCTCTTCAGAATCAGAATCACTATCATTTTCATTTGCATTTGATGTAGATGGAAACACACATTCAGGAGTCTCTGGTACCTTTAAAAGAGAAATAACTTCTCGTGGATAAGGCAACTTTCTTTTTGATGAGCAACGTTTTTTCAAATACATACTAGATAAAAACGGGTCAGACGAATCCATAGCTCGGTTAAATACATCAGTTATATTGTGTTCCCTAGAATCCAGTCGCGCGTGTTCAATTCTATCCTTTTTATAAAATTTGTTTCTAGCCTCAGAAGCATTTTCCCCAGCACACCCAAGAGGCACGATTGAAGCTTGTAATATATGTGATGAATGTGCTAGTATTTTATGCAAGGTCGGCGACATTGGGAACCATTCGTAATTTTTAAAATATATATCAGCAGTTTGATAACAAAAACTCTTAAAACTCTCAACATTTATTTCAAATTCACTGGAAATGGCTATAAGTATTATTTGCAGGTGCTTTATAAATTCAACATTAACATCTGTTATAGATGCAAACAATTCTGGATTTGAAAATGCTCTTCGAGCTGTATTACCATCGTTCGTCGATCCGCTACCATTACTTTTCGGCTTGTGAACATGAAGACCCATTGTCTTCCAAACACTTTCTTGGATTTTTCGTTTTCTTTCTTGCACTAATTTCTTATCCTCCGTATTTCGAATTTGCCATTTTTTAACCTGAAGTCTATATGAGAGATTAAGAACAAATTCAAGGCATCTTATCCATGCGTGTAAGGGGCTTATACCATATTTTAATGAGTTTGGTTTTGGCTGAAATTCTAACGAACTTAAATCTTTTATTGACAAGAACTGCTTCGGATTTGCTCCACATATTGGACATGATTGTGCGGACTTTGTATCCGTTAGCACGTTTAGCACCTTACCATCAATTAATGTCATTATTAGTTCGTATTTCACTAAAATTTCTTTACCATTTGATAACAAATATTTCAAAGGCTCAAGATTAGATATTTGAAGGTCCAAGTTTCTCTTTTCTTTCAAAATATGATCCTTGGTTTCCCTTATATATTCAATTTTTAGCGGTCGACAAAACCGGATAGACTGAGGAGTACGGTTCTTCCAAATGGTTGCGTCTTCTGATGTGACTAGTTTTAGTGGTATAACGGAGGTAACAAAGAGGGAGCTATCTAAATTTTCGGGGGAATTGCTCTTATATATTTGTTTAAACAAACTTTGTCCTGTAGAACCATCGAAACCATAACTAAGAACTAATATCACTTCACTTATCTCAGGCATTACCGTTAAAATTTCTTCTAAGTATGATAACATTCTCTCAGCCGTGTGATTAAGTAGGTTTTGTAAAGGTACTTCTGCAATTGATTCTGTTATCATTAACCCTTCAGGTCGGCATTGCTTCTTATATTCTAGAAGTTTTTTATAGCTGGGATAAATATCACAATTGTGTAATTTGTTCAGCTCCCTCATCCTAATATATTGTTGTTTTGTTAGATTATTTTCTAATAAAAAACCTAATGCTTCTTCAGGGGAAAGCATAAATGGCTTTTTGCTATCAGAAGTGAGCTGTTTTCTAATTTTAGAGGGCCTTCCTGGGGAAGAAGTTGTCTTTTTTAAAACAAAATTCAAATCTTTTTCTTTATTTGAATGTGCTGCAATTGAAGCGGCATGAAGCAGCAACTTGGTGTCGTTTCCCTGTTCTGCCGAAACTTCGGATGCGAGTTTTCGTTTTTGCCTAACACTTCCTTCACTATAACCAATTTTAGGCCGACCTCTTTTGATTGAAACATCATTATTTATTAATTTAAGCTCAGTCTCACAGGATAACCATTGGCTTTCCTTTTTTTCGAATTTAGCCCAGATTCTGAAGTTTGCGGACCACTTTTGGTTGGCATATGCACAGAAGTTATTAATTTTCTTCTTAATTGGTATCATACAGTTTTCATCAGCATCTCTTTGAAATTTACCACAAATCCATTTGATAACAGCAGTCACACTTCGATTATTTTCTAACCAAAATTTAACAATATCAGCATTTTTTATTTTTACGCAATCTAAAAAACGTAATATTTTAGAAAGTTGCAGATGGTTGCAGTAGATTTTTTTTACACATTAACTAGACATTAATACCTTCCTGTGCATACCAGTTTTTCACACAATACGCTCCAATAAACAAACTTCTACTCCATTACATATGAAAACTATCACCAAAATTACACAAAAAAGACGGCACATTTAAACATCATACATTAAGTAATACAACAATATTTTTGTTAATTTTTTTTTTATTTTAATTTTCATACCTATAGTAATATTTTCCATCTTAAAATAATTTATTAAGTTTGATAATTATTGCTTAATTATTCTTTTACTTTGTTTACTTAACAAGTGAAAAATATATGAAAGCAAAATAAACAAACAAAGTCTGATTTTGACAGCTTCCCGTTAAATGCAGGGTTGCCATGTGGTTATATTTTTTTACATTTGAGTTCCCCAGGATATTATCTATAAATTGCCATAGTAACTTTTTGGAAAATATTAAGTTCAAAAATGGACTTTTTGCCTCAAAAATCGGTCTTTGAGCCCTATGTGCACTGGTTGGACTTGACAAGTATATTTTTATTTTTTTAGACTTAAGATATGTGTAATTATCGATAGTTCAAGTATATTGAAGATAAAATAAATAAATATTGCGAAAAAAAAGCATTGTGCCTTCTGGAAGCTGACAAGAAATCTTGTACAATTATCATGTATTAAAGGGTCTGCTTTAGTGCTTCTAGAAAGTGAAACACAATTGTTATCCTTATTTTGCAGCTTCCAGAAGGCCCAAATTTTGTAAGCTAAATATTACATGATGTTATATTGGAAGCTAGCAATATGAAAAATATATTTTAACTGCTTTTAAACTGCAATTTACATTTGAACTGAGGTATTAAGGTTCCGGTAGTTTTTACGTGATCTGAACACAGACAGACTGAAGCACAGACAGACAGATATAAATTGTTTTATATTTTATATCGATTAATATTCGCACCATGTAAAGAAACGGTCCTAATACAGTTTTTTATATGTTTAGATTATAGTGCGAATCTTCTTATAAAAACACCCTTTAGTTATTTATATATTGTTTGAAGGTCTTACAAGAGAAATTCTGCCAATATTATTTATCTTTCTTCTTGCTATGAAACGGTTAAATATGCATTTAGTTTCCTTTTTTTTCTATTTTCTAAACATGTGTATGTAAAAAAAAGTTTTTTTTTGTATATTTAGGAATATTTGCATAGATAAATATGTTTGCATATGTATGTGGACATATGTTAAATATAAAAATTTATACGTTTTTACTTATTTTCTCGTTTTGATTATTTTTTATTCCAACACATTTTCCAAAACTTTGTGTACATACATACATATGTACATATATTTAAATATGAATTCAAGCAAAAAATTATTGTAAACAAGAAGTAGGTCCTTCGGTATTTACTTGTACATAAACAAACAAAAGATAAGGAAAAATATTTGCTTTAAAAAATAAAACTTTATGCATTCTTTGAAAAGACAACGACAAATTTTACTACCAGAAATGCCAAGCAAATTCAAATTTAAAATGTAAAACAATTTTCAGAAAATTAATTGTGTGACAAAATTTTAATTGATTTTAGAGCTTCTATAAATTGGCCCAAAGAGTTCAAAGGCAAACAAATTTGTTATACTTATTATGTAGGGAGTTTAAAAGTTATAAAAAATACATAAAGAGTAACACTTGTGGGAAAGCTATTAAGACTGCAAACTAACGTAGATTTACTGTATGTATGTATATAAGTATGTAGCTTTAAAAACAACAAAAGCCAAGCAATAGTAACATATTGCTTTTTCTAGAATGAATATCAGCAAATTTTCGATATTTGGAGATTTTTAAATTTAAGTTCTATTTAAATTATTTTTTTGCGAAAATACAATTTTAAATAGATAATTGTGTTTTTGAGCAAAAAATGAAGTACGGTTGTCAATATTTTTTGCTTTTATTACTTTAGAACTTGATCATTTCAGAAGCTATTGCGCATTTATTTTATCTAAAAGGTTATGGCTGCATTTAGACACACAACACAGGTGATTGTTTCGTGACTTTTAAGCTGAAAAGGAAAGGAACCTTTTGATAAGACTCTTGAAATTTACTGCCTGTACCACAATGCACAGTGGGGTAGAATCTAAATATTTTGGAAATAGCTCAGCCATTTGTTACGGGCTGATTGATCCAAAATTTGGCATGAGCATAGCAGAGGAGTATCTTAGCTTAAGTTTTGGCGCTGGGCACTATCCACTTGCCAGGGTTGGCGCTATGTGTTCTCAAATTTGGGTACCTCGTCCTGCAAATTCTTTTAGAATTACATGGTCTTAAAGGTCTACTTAATACATATAAAATGATGATTGAATCTGTTTATTATGTTTTAAAATCAAAATTTTTAATGTTTTGATTCCTGGTCCAGTTTCTTCAAAATATTTAAAAAAAATTTTCAGCAATTTTTTTTTTTAATTTTTTTTCAGTAGTTATATCTAGGGTGTGTACTTCCCTGCGTGCTTAACCAAAGTTCATACTAAGAAGATTTAAAAAACAATTAAAGGGTGTCTCATGTACGAGGTGATTTTGATGTATATTGCGCTATCTGCTGAGCTCTTACAGGTAGAATGTGCTATAGCAAGGAGTATAAAAAATGAAATAGTGATTTTGGTTTTATCTTATGGCAAGTTTTAGAGAAACACTTGAAAATTTCGTTGTTCAATATAGCAAAAATCGTTATTTTGACGTAAATTGTTGATTAATTATTTATTTGATAAAAATCCGTCTCCTGCGTCTCCTGTATTAAAGTCGGATTTTTTCAAGATTTTTTTTTAGCTTTAACTTTATGTGGGCACGAAAAAAGTGCCGAACAATTGCAGAACGTGGTTTTTAGTCCAAATCGAATTTTGTTAATTTACAGCAGAGTATAATGCATTTTTCGAGACATTTTAGCCATAACCGTTGACAAGCCTCATATTAAGCCAAAATTTAATTTCAAGTTTTTTAATTCGTATTATTGTTATACAGCAAAAATGTTAAAAGTTATTATTACATTTTCCTAGATTAATTAGAGAATGCTAATCAATCTAGCATCCCCCAGGAAAAAAAATTAATCATCCCTATCGCCAATAATTATTCCCTTGAAAAATCTTCCAAAGTTTTTTCGTGAATGATTTCTAAAGTAAAATAATATATATAGTATAAATAAATAAAGTAAATTTGTTATTGGAATCATTCACGATAGAAATGTAGGGAGTTTTTCGGGTGAACTGTCGATATCGATAGTTTTGGTTTGATAGCTGAGATTGTCAAACAGTGTTGACATTACTGTTCAGTAAGGTTTCGCAAGTCATCATGAATAGCTTAAGGTCAGAAAAATGCTTCCAAATTGTCGAAATTTATTTAAAAAAAAATTAATTCGCGAAGTCCATAGAGCACTTTGCCCATTTTACGGTCAACATAATCGGCCTAGAGAGCAAGGCAATTTGTGCAGTTGCAGATCGTTTACGCACAAATTTTACTTTCTCTCGATTTAAAAACATCAACAAGGCAGCATCTGTCCTTATCTATTTCGAAATGAGCAAGGAGCTGCCGCCACGGCAAATGGCGAGCGCTATCGAACAATACTGTCTTTTTGGTTTTTAAAAATTAATCAGCTGTATATAAACGACATTTGGTTCCAACACGACGTCGCATCTTGTCATATAGCCGCCCGGTGGAACTGTCACTGCTACATTTCCAAAAGTTTTGACAATGTGCTCTCGGGGAAAATGGGGTCACCAGACACTCCGGTTCTTGGATCATCAATCTGGAAGAACAGTTCTGTTTTATTATGGGTCCTCTTCGAGGCCCGAGCATTGTTCAATAGACTGATACCACGGGAAACGGCGGCCCCGTAAAGAGCCGTCCGTCTCTGTAGCCGGTTGTGGTTGTTGATGAGGTTCCCTTCGGTGGTTCATGTGATGGCTTTGGCTTGTGAGACATGCAATTAGTTGTTGATCAAGTGTGTTGTTGCAATCTCAACAGAAGGAGTTAACTGGTCTCAACCCATAAACAAGAGGACATGGACATGGCTCCAGGCTTCTATGTTCTATAAATTGCTCCTAATAATGAACGTATTGTGCACTGTACGATATTGTGCGATAATGGGACAATGGCATTTAAAGGTGTTGCTATTGTCTTTTCATTGGGCTTGTATTGTTTAGTGTGTGTGTATATATGACGCTATAGGGGTGCTGGCCAACACATTAAAAACTCACCCGTTCGTAATAACACCGTCAAATAAGTAGCAACATGGCAAGGTGCTGACGTTAATCTTGTACACGAATCTTGTCGTGTAGAGGGCTACTAATTGACTTATAGCAAAAATAACTTTATTTTTAGAAGTGATGCTGTTCATTGGCCCCCTCGTTCGTGCGATTTAAAGCCTCCGAATTACTTTTTATGGGGCTATGTTAACTCATTGGTTTATGCTGACAAACCAGCATCTCTTAAAGGAATGGAACACAATATTCAAACCATCATTATTACCATACGGCCAGATTTATTGGGAAGAAATTACAAAAATTTAAAGTGAACTCATATACTAGAAATTTTCACTAAGTTACATTTTCAAAATGTTATAAAAATGTTCACAAATACTTTTGGCAAAAGTGTGAACACAGTTTGTTAGTATGATCTATTATCTTCCTATTCGTACCGGTTTGATTCCCTGAGATGGAAGGGCTTGGAAACAGTAACCATATTTCTTAAAAAGGTCGGAAAATCTGTGCAGAATACGTACTAATTGTATGGGAAAACTTTTTTATCGCATGCTATATTTTTTCAATTAAAAAAAAAATGGTTTTTGTCTCTGCTAGTTAAATACGTATTTATCTTCACACATATCATAAAACTCTATGAATGTAGACTTCTGTTAATATAGTCTAAAATTTAAGGTAAAGGTGCTGTCAAGCTTTTCAAAGCAGTAATATTATCTATATGCGGATTTTAATCTGTATTTTCTCTTCGAGTTGTGATATTTTTAAGGTAAAAAAGTATCCTTTATTTAAACCGAGGTACTAAGCTGCTCAAAATTACTGTTATTAAAATTTGCCCAGAAGTTTAAATGTAATGCGAAGCTTTCTTTTTTTAAATTTGTCCTTTACTAGAACGCAAACTACAAAAATGTACTCACAAATAAACACTATACAACTTACAACCACTGTTGACTGTTGTGAGTTGAGATAATATATTTTTAATGTAATAAAGGAATCAGCATCATTAAATATGAGTAGGAAGCTTTTACATGCATATGTATTGAACACACATACAGTGCCGGTCAAAATAATAGCACCAGCGACAAAATGTAGTTTCTCATTCCAACGGAAAAATAATTGGTAGTCGAGTCCAGAATTGTATTACGTAGAAGCAAGGGATACCGTTCCTATGTAGGAAGACCCACAAATGCAGAATTCAAACCAAACGCAGAATTCAACCCAAAACTAAAACCATAAAACACGGTGGATCTAGCGTAATGGTATGGAGTAGTTTTTCTTACTATGGCGTAGGACCTAGAAAACCACAATAAGACCATTTACGTTGGTATACTCGAGAAAGTAATGCTCCCTTATGATTCTGAAGAAATGCCATTGGTGTGGGTCTTCCAGCAAGATAATGACCCGAAGCACCCAAGCAAGCTTCCGACAAAGTGGTTTCGGGACAATAAAGTCAATGTGATGGAATGGCCCGCTCAGAGCCCAGACCAATTAAGAATTTATGGACAAATATAAAAAGCAGTGTCTCAAATGCAACCAACTAACAACGAAGTGCTTTGGACAGCTGTCCAGCAAATATGTACTAAAATTCCAAAGGAAAGATGCCATAATCTTGTAAATTCGATGCCAAAACGTTGTGCAGACATTATTACAAATAAAAAACATGCAAGAAGGTAGTAATTAGAATATACAAATCCTGCTCAACGTAATAAATGTATTTTTTATAATTCATTTTAATTTGTTCTTAATTTAGTGTTTAATATTAGTACAAATTGAAGTGAAGTGCTATTTTTTTGACTTATTGTTTTTCAAGTTTTTTTTAAATAAAGTATAAATTTCAAAATAAAATAATTAGCAAAAGTAAAATTTATTACTTTATGTAGTTATACAGTTTCCTAAGCGTCTTGTGACAAAATTTGAAATATATCAATTAAACCTATAGGAAAATATATATCGGAGACATATTTTCTTAGGCTTGGTGCTATTTTTTTTTTTTTTTTTTTTTTTTGACCGCAGCTGTATATATTTATGTATAAATTACATTAAAACACAAAATTTAAACACACATACATTGAAACACAAAATTTAAACACACATACATAAATACAATACAATTCTTAGAATAAATCTATTTAGGCGATTGCGTTACATTTTATTATAGATTCTTGCATGTTGTATTCAAAAATCACTAACCATAACATATTTGAGTAATAAAACAGGGGGTGGAGTGTAGATGTCTATAAAAATATTAAAAGATCATAAAAACAAATTCAGTAGCTAGTGCATTTTAATCAATTTTTAACGTTTAACTCTTCTTAGAAAAAAATTTAACAACAACCCTGTCACTACAACTAAACAAAATGGGGGGGAATGAAATGAAAATACCAGTGTATTCCAAGTTATAAAGATATTTGTCTAAAAATCGATTGTATTTTTTTTATTACAACACGCATTCAAACCTTTATTCAAGCATGTTTTTATTGTTATTTTTATAAGAATAAAAATAAAATCTATATAATTCTGATTTTATTAGCTTAATACTGATTGCCGAAAAAAAACTCATAAATAAGAAATAGAACGGAAATACAAAATCGTAACAATATTGTTGAAATGTATTAAGTTTAATAAATTATTTGAATTCAATGAGTTGTAAAAAGAAATATAATCATATTAGTTAAAATAATAAATGTAGTGGTTAAAGGGAGTTCAAAGTTTGTTTTTTTATATTATGATGACACATATGATATGATACAGACATGACAGTAAAAGGAGACTACAAATGAAATAGTTTATAGCATATGTTACAGCATTAATTAATGTTGTGCAAATTGCCTACTTTTAGGAGCCTTATATAATATCTAATATAAATTGAAAATTAAAAAAGAATTACTAGATTTTATAAATAACTGCTAAAGGCATGAGGTAATGTACCTGCTTAAGACCTAATATATGTTTAAAACTTTCTTTTGTAGCAGACAAATTAAAATAAAAATATATTGAAAAACTGAATTTAGTTAAATCTAAGGTAACCCACACTTGATACTGCCTTGATAGAACCCGGGAAATCAACACAAAAAAATAACTTCATCATAAAATAGCGAATATGACTTAGTTTTATTTAATACTAGCTGTGCCCGCCACGTCGTGGGCATCCTGATAATATTTTTCTCGATTTTGCACCAAATTGTTAGACTCTTACTTTTATAGTGCTTCAGTTATGGTTTATGTATTTACTTAATATAAAAGTATCCATCTCTAGACAAAATTCTCAAATTTATAAAAAAATTCTCAAAATTATTTTAAAGCTCTGTAAGAGGTGTTTAAAACGATGTAATTCCACAAAGTAAAAATAAAAATTTTATTCAATTGGCGTCATCTGTTGGGCAATTTTTTTTAAAACTTCCTACTTACAACGAAAATATAAGTACCTTTAAACCGGAAATTGTGTACTTTCACTGCTTTTTCTTCACTTTCTCTTGGAAATTGGTTGTTCTTGCGAAAAAAAAGTATCCTATATTGGAATCAGGATGCTAAGGTACCTCATTACAAAATTTTGTTAAAATATATCTAGTTTTTACGTGATGCGAACGCGAAATAAAAGCAGAAATATATACGTACAGACAGACGGACGGAAATGAGTTACTATTTTCTTATATGATTTATTTTCTTTATACTTTCTCCTTGAAATATAGTTTTTAACATCGAAACCCAGTTTTTTTTTATTTGAATACCTCGCCCACTGTGAAAATTTATTATCATGTTCCGGGCAAACTACAAAGATATAGCCTTCAAGCTTTCCACGAGTAACTCCTATACCAGTGCGCTTATTATACAACAATATAGAGTTAATTGGGATAGTGGGCGTGGTACCTCCCATACAAAGTGAAAAATTATTATCCTGTATCTAGGGAACTGCAATAGGTAGAGCCTTGGAATTTCGCACCAGTAACTATCATATTAACATACATAGATAAGCTAAACACAGACTGAATTGGAATAGTGAGCGAGGTACCGCGAATACAAAGTGAAAAATTATTATCGTGTACCTGGAGAACTACAATATGTGAAACTTCGCACAAGCAACACTCAGAGAAATGTTCATTGTCTAGCAAAACACAGATTGGATTCGGATAGTTGGAAAGGTACCTCCCATTAAAAGTAAAAAATTGTTATCATGTTAATACTTAAAGTATAGCAAAAAACAGATTGGATGATAACAGTAGGCGTCGCACAGTGTTGTGAGCGTGGCCATATATAGAAAAATCCAATTATGGAAATTAAAAAAATGGCTAATGGCATTTAATTAAAGACACTTTTACTAATAAGCTTAAAAAAATTAGATTTAAATAATAATTTGTTCTAAAGATATGGCTCTTCAAAATTGTGGTTTCAAATAACTACAATTTTGTATAATAATTCTTGCAAAAAAAAAAACCGACTTCAAAACAGACAAACTTAAAATCATGTTTCTTTAAGACGGTAATTATGCAATGATTATATTATATTCAAGGAAGATTGTAGCGGGATTTTTTAAATGTCATTGCACAAACTGTCAATTCAGATAAAAAAACTAATTTTTGAATTCAATAATCTAAAACCAATATCAGTCGATTTTCTACCGGGGGAGCAGTACTTCCGGAGTATATAGGGGCGCAAGACCCCAGGGTTCTGTGCTTTTTCAGGTCAAACCAATGCCAAACGACTGTCTGTATACAGCGGATCAAAAGTTTGGCTATATACATAAAATTACACTAACTGTTGCGACACCCTGTAATTTCCGAGTTAAAATTTTATACTTGTTATAGCGGTCGTAGCAATACAGGTTCATTGTAAATTTCAACCGTCTGTCTGTAACGGTTTAAAAGTTTGGTCATATACATCAAATTACATAAACTATTGCGACACCCTGTAATTTATAATTTTAAATATTTATACTTATTTTAACACACATAGTAATGGACATTCTGTCTAATTGTTAAGTTTTTGTCAATAACTACTTAAAAGATAGGGTCATATATATCAAATGACGTCACCTATTGGCACACCCTTTAAATTAAAATTTTAATATAAATACTTAAAGAGAACTTTGTCATACATATTCTTTGTAAAATTTAAATTTGTGTCCATATACATCAAATTACATTTACTATTGGGACACCCTTTAATTTCCAATTTTAAATATTTACACCAGACGTAGTGAACACTCTGTCTATTTTTCAAGTGTTTGTCTATAACGGTTCCAAAGATGAGGACATAATGGTCAAATTACATCAATAATGGGGACACCCTTTAATTTATCCAAATTTTATACTTGTTGTAATAGCGGACTAAGCAATATAGGTTCTTTGTACATTTCAACTGTCTATCTATAACAGTTGAACAATTTGGCCATATATATCACTTTTACATTAACTATTGGGAGACCCTTTAATTTCCAAATTCATATTTTACACTTGTTATTTTAGCGGATTTAGCAATACAAGTTCTTTGTAAATTTCAACTGTCTGTCTATAACGGTTCAAAAGTTTGGCCATATATATCAAAATAAACCAACTTATGGGACACCCTTTAATTTCTAATTTTAAATATTTATACTTATTATAACAGACATATTAACGAACATTCTGTGCAACTTTCAAGTGTTTGTCTATAACGGTTCAAAAGATAGGACCATAAAGGTGAAATTACGTCACCTATGGGGTCACCCTTTAATTTTATTTTTTAATTACTTTTTGTTATTGGGAGCTATAGTGATACGCACTTTTTTCTAATTTTAAATGGGTGACCTATAAATTTCATAATACACGTAAAAAACATGTATGATGTATGGGGACACCCTTTAATTTTTAAACTTTTAAACTGTTTTTAAAATGGGACCAATCTGTAGCCATAACCTTTCTAATGGCAGAAAAATTTTTAAAATCGGTTCAGAAATGACCGAGTTATGAAGGCACAAACATACAAAAAAAAAGCAACACACAGATGAATTGATAACCTCCTTCTTTTTTTGAAGTCGGTTAAAAAAGGAATAAAAATGAGCATGTACTTCGTAGGGTTAAATAATTGAATTTAGTTGGCAAATAAACGAAATTTGTACTAGATTAGTTGTTGTATTATGTTTTAAGTATTTTTAAGTGTGATAATAGTGAAGAAAAAAAAATTTCAAGTATTACCGGGATATTTTTTCTTTCATTTTATAACAAAAAGTATATTAATTTATAAAAATAAAAATTTAGCTGCGCTTAAGTGCGCCAATTTAAATAATTGTTATGTTTTAAGTGTCGCAAAGTAAACTGTCTAGTGGAAAAAAATTAAAAAAAAACTTTCAAATTTATCAATAAAATACATATGAGAAAAGCCGAGACTCCCACGATTCCAGAGGTGATTTGGTTTTACATGTGCGTTACACCTATAAAAAGTTACACGTCTTTAAAGTCGAATTATTTTTATAATTTTTTCACAATTTTTAAGTAACAAATAATGGATTTGGAAAAATAAATATCAAGAATTCAAACAAAAATGAACCCCTCGCAGGGGGTTATTGATCCCCCGAGGTTCTGTACGCATTCCATACGATCTAATGGTCGGGGTCTAATAGTTATTCAACAAAAAAAGCAAAGGGAATCATTACAACCGAAAAAAATAATAAAAACCTGAAAAAATATAGTTGGGCATGGTTTTTTTTGGCCATAGCCTCGAATGGAATGGTCTAAAGCAGAGATTGTAATGATTATGAGTTTTATTTTAAAAATTGGGTTTTAATGATTATTTCTTGATTTTTATTTTCTACTCAAAGAATAAAAATTATTCTCTGAGCTTTATTTAATGATTAGAACATAACGATTGTTGTTTAAGTTTTATTTTCTGCTTTGGGAATAAAAATTATTCTTCGAGTTTTATTTTCTGCTCAGAGAATAAAAATTATTGTCTGAGTTTTATTCTTTGCTCGCCATTTAATGATTGATGTTTAAGTTTTATTTTCTGATTGAAGAATAAAAATTACTTTTTGAATTTTATATTTCACTTAGAAAATAAGGATTATTTTCCAAGTTTTAGAATTCGCTTACAAAATAAAAATTATTTCTTGAGTTTTGTTTTTTACTTAAAAATAAAAATTATTTCTTTATCTTGTTAATTTGGACATATGTACATATGTATATAAATAGTACTTTTTGGAACTTTTTTACTGAAACACATATCTCACTGAAACCCTATCTCAAATAACGATACTAATATTATTTCTATGTGTTTCAGTAAAAAAGATCCAAAAAAGTACCAAAGTACACGTTTTATCCCCTAAATATTGAAATGAAAAAAAAAGTACCAAACACTAGTTTGATACTTTTACTATATCAAAAGAATGCCAACTAAACTAATTTCTATGTTTTTTAGTTAAAAAATTTCAAAAAGTACTATTTATATACTTACATATGTCCAAATTAACAAAAGCATAAATTTTTATTTTTAAGTAAAATTTAAAACTCAAGAAATAATTTTTATTTTCTAAGCGAAATATAAAACTTAAAATATAATCCTTATTTTCTAAGTGAAATATAAAATTCAGAAAGTAATTTTTATTCTTCAATCAGAAAATAAAACTTAAACATCAATCATTAAATGACGAGCAAAGAATAAAACTCAGACAATAATTTTTATTCTCTGAGCAGTAAATAAAACTCGGAGAATATTTTTTATTTTCCAAGCGAAAAATAAAACTCAACAAGTAATCATTGATGTCTGAGGAAAAAATAGAACTCGAAAAATAATTTTTATTTTTGATTTTTTTCAATAAAACTTAAAAAATAAAAATCATTGGCGAAACGGACAGTCCCCTTAAAGACGATTGCAATGGTGTACTCCTTGTACATGTAGCATATCCCTAACATAATGATTTTTTTCTTTTAAAATGTGATGGATAATCATTATTTGCGATCCCTGGTCTAAAGTTGTTGAATTCCATTAGCGAACACAAACGGACAGACGGACATCGCTTAATCAACTTCTCTATGTATAAAGATTCAAAATATATGTATATACTTCATGGGGTCGGAAATGGACATTGTAGAAATTACACACAGAATAACGAACTAATAATACATACCCTTTTCAGCGTCTTTATTTTTAAGAGACACTGTTCTTATATTGCTAACTTCCAGGTGTTGTTGTTGCTTACTAAAATTTGATAATAAAATGATGAATAAAATAAAAAGTATTCACAAAGAAAAATACAAATTCAAACACTAAACTGATGTATAAGTACTCCAACAAACATTAAGCTTTTATATCATTCTTAAGAAAAGAAAAAATATTATTGCTTTTTAATCTAACATCAATCAAAATCAAATTGCTTAAACTTTATTGTCAGAAAAGACAGCACAGAAATATCTAAAACAAGCTTATGCACACATGACTAAGCAGCGAGATCATAAATTTTTATGATTACTATAAATATATACAAAAAAAAAAAAAAAAAAGAGTAACAAAAGTAGCTGAATAAAATTTAATTTTATTTCTTTTACTTGCAAAGGCTTGCAAAGTCAGGAAGAAGTAAAAGAAAAACCTATAAAAATTAGCCAATTTAAAAATAAATTACGATTGAAGTACATAACATCTCAAATACAAAGGATTGTCAAAGGAAAAAACTCTTTTAATATTTTCTTTTTATAAATAAGTATGTTGACGGTATACAAGTCAATTGCAGCATTTGAATATTTTCAAACAGAAAATGAAATTATAATAACTTTTTGGTTATTCACATGTCAAAAATAATTTTCTAGAGATTTTATTGCTTTTTATTGACATAAAAAGAAGTTACTTTTGTTAAAACGATTTTTGGCTTTATAGAAGGAAAGTCATAAATTTTATATTCATAATTTGCTCTTTAAGAAATAACAGTGTTTAAGAGCAGCATTAAGAAATTAAATTTATATTTGGACTTTTGCAATTGCTACTAGAAAATTTAAAATTAATAGCAGAATTCACTCTTCGTAGGATATTTGCAAGTCTAGCACATATGCAATGGTTTTCTGCTATGTATAGCGAGTTTTTTGTAAAAGCTGACCTTTGAAATGCATTAAATAAAAATTAGGAATTATTTTTTATTTAATTTGTTTTTTTTTTTTATTGTAAAAGTTTTATTATTTAACAACTTAACCTTTTTGAGCGTAAAAAAAACAAATGTTCTAATTGCAAAAGTTTGCTCCTAGAAATCTGCAATAGTTTTTATCATTGCAAATACACTAGGATGTAGCAAGTCACGGTTGTATGTATTTTGTTGTTGTGGTATTGCAAACCATAGCATAAGTGCTATTTTTGCAACATCTGCAAGGTTTGCAATAGCAATTTGCTACGAAGCGTGAGTCCCCCTAATAACAAGAGCCAATATCTTGGTTTACAGTTTTGCACAGAAGGCCTTTAGTTCTTTTAATTTTTTGTTCTTTGCTTTTTTCATAGCTAGCATCAAATATAGGCAGGTACATAATAATTCTTGCAAAAAAAACCAACTTCAAAAGTAATCATTGTAATTATACAATGATTATATTATATTCGAGGAAGATTGTAGCGGGATTTTCTAAATGTCGTAGCACATACTGTCGATTCAGATAAAAAAAAAATATTTTTTGTATTCAATAATCTAAAGCAAATATCAGTCGATTTTCTACCGGGGGAGCAGTTCTTCCGTAGTATATAGGGGCACAAGATCCCAGGGTTGTAGTCTTTTTCAGGTCAAACCAATGCCAAACGACTGTCGGTGTACATCGGATCTATTTTTTAATTACTTTTTATTATTGGGAGCTATAGTGATACGCACTTTTATTTAATTTTAAATTCGTGACCTATAAAGTTAGTTCATAATACACGTAAAAAACATGTATGTTGTATGGGAACACCCTTTAATTTTTAAAATTTCAAACTTCTTTTAAAATGGGACCAATCTGTGAGCATAATTTTTAAAATCGGTTCAGAAATGCCCGAGTCCTGACGGCACAAACATACAAAAAAAAAAAAATGCAACACACAGACGAAGTGATAACCTCCTTCTTTTTTTGAAAAAGCATTGACATGCAATTTTTATTCCTGAAAAATGGTACAAAATTATTGCAATTTTCCACATGGGTATCTTGGAGTACGGAGATTACAACGGTGCCAACAACTTCAATTTTGCTTAAGTCGACTTAAGCACTTATTCCTTATTGCCACAGATATTATTTTCAGGGAATCAAAGCCAAAAAGTTACAAGCAAAGCAACGGCAGTATAAAATTTTACTAGATTTGATGGTGTAATATATGGTGATGAAGTAGCATTTCTCAAAATTGAGGTAAAAACGCATATAATGAATGAATGGAATAGAATAGCGTGGTCGATATTACACCATTTATAAATGTAAGAGTCAGAAGAAAAACTTTAGGATGCCAAAAAATAAGCAAGGACTTCGTTGTTCTGCAGAGATAATGACATTACTACTTTTCAGTCCATGCAGGTCAATGTGGTGTGTCTTTTCTGAATGTACCCTTATCACTAAATTTTCTCAAATACTTTTGGAAAGAATTTCGAACACAGTTTGTCTATTGCCTTCCCATTCCACTAGGCTTGAGACCCTGAGATGGAAGGGTTTAGAAGCAGTAACCATATTTCCTAAAAAAGTCTAAAATTCTGTGCAGAATACGTACTAAATGTGTGAATAAACTTTTTTATCGCATGCTACATTTTTTTAAAAACTTATTTAACTATTTATCTTCACACATATGCAATTTCTTTAACTAATTTTTTCCAACACCTACATTACACCTTATTACTGTATTAAGCCCCACAATTTGTGTACGAGTATACTTATATATGAGCTATTTAGCACGAGCTGTAAGGCGTTCCAGGGAGATCCACAGCAATTTTAGCTTTAATGCAACTGGCTGCTTCATTAAAATTGCTTGGGCATGATGGATATCAATACTAAACTATCATCTTTTGGGACTATCGCAACAGTCAATGTATAGATGCTTATTTAAGGTTTGCGTGGTGATTGAGCGAATATTATATGCCAAGTATATATTATTTGTTATGTCTGCGAAAGAAGAAGAAGCTAAAAGAGCCATGCATACATGCGGCGTTTTTTAAATGGAGCTGTTAACATTTTTGTTAACTACTGTACAAGAGATTTTTCTTCTCCTTTATATTTTGTGGAATCTTAAATTTTGATAACTGCTCTACAAAGTATCATATTGTGTATTAAGCTAATTTTTTTCTGCTTTTGTAAAGTGGCCCCTATTTCAGCCTTGACATTGGCAACTTTTTTATTTTTATTTTTATTTTTATTTTAGCCATCGAAAAGCCAATATTTTGGTGCTTTTGCTAAAATACTAGTAGCCTTTCAAACGCTGAGAAATAGTGTGCTTATTGAAGTAAAGTTATTAATAGTCTTTTTAATACTATCTTTTTTTATTTTTATTTAAAAAAAATGTCTTCTTGCCATAATTATTTTTCATTTTTAATTTTTGTGACAAATTTCGGTGCTATATATATGCCTTATAAAACTGTGCATTTATATGAACTCTATATATGAACTTATAAATTGAAATGAATAAGACATAAAATGTGACTATGTATACACCCACAAGTGCACATTAATATAATTGTTTTAATTTACAGCTAACAGTGTTGCAGAAAGTCGAACAAAAGGGTATATCTTCTGTAGATGCAAGAGTCAATTATAACAAAGATTCTTCTCAATACGAGGGAAGTTTTAAAATTATGTAATTTTTAAAAATTCCTACAGGGCTAATTAAAAGTTAATACTATCTTTTAATAATGAACTGTTCTAAGTTCTAAGTATGCTGCTTAATTAAGTTTGAGTTTGACGGCAACTGAAAGCAGACCACCACGAAGATTTTAAAAAGAAATAGAAAAATTCAGTATACTGTGTTCAAAACATAATATTTTGCTATAAAAACCATCAATAAAATGCACAGATAATACTAGATATAATATAAGAACAGCACCAAAAATTTCCATCACAAATTCAGGCCAACAAACATTCAGGTCGCTCGAAATTCACTAAAGTATTTAAGTGGTACAACTAACTTTACATGAAGATTTGGGCATGGAAAAGCCATCTTTTTTTTGCTCCCTTTCATTCATGTGTGAGAATCTTGAAAATACTTTGAGTTTGTTCATTTATGAGTGAGAAAATTTATTTTTTTCCTTTCTATTCAAAAGTGAATAATGAATAAATATTTTCTTCTTATTTACATTTCTCTTAAGTGAGAAGATCGTGGAAAAATGTTTGCATTTAGCATTCGCACAATTGTATGTAGGTGTGTATGTATGCATATATATGCACACATTTTGTAATGACCAACTGCCAGCGTATAGAGTAACAAAGTGTGAGAAGTGAGAAATGTCATATATGAACACTCATAAATGAGAAATCTCCTAAATGAAAAAAAAATATACAAACATTTATGCAAAACAGCATTAATGAGAAAAAACTAATTTATTACCAATCACACATGAATAATATGTATAATTTTTGTCTTCCACTGTTCACGTAAGAATACTAAAAAAAACAGTTACACAAAGTTACCTCATGTGTGATCATAGACAGAAAACTTTGTGTTGTTCCTTTAAGACCGTGAAAAATATATAAAATTTTAGAAATCTCATTTGTGAGAAGTATCATAAATATTGATATGGGAGGTTACTGCGTATTTCGATTCGGAAGATTAGTAATAAAGAGATACAAGAAAAAGGCAGACAATAGAAAATGTAATGCTTTTTCTGTATCGCTTATACCTTTTTTAGCATTCCTCGTATATATCTACAATGGAGTTTTAATTTTTAGACTCTTATTGTAGTAGACATTTACTCAAAGCCGAATTGCTTGGAGCTTTGCAATGGCTTTGAGCAAATTTAATTGAATTTATTTATTTTTTTATTTTCAAAACTTTAACACAAAATATTTTTACTGAAAATAAAAAAAAATACCCAATAAAAAATGCAATAACAACAGTTACTACTCGCGTGATACAAAAACGTATTGCCGTTGCACATTTAAGCTGGTGCATGCTTCTAGTTTGATGTTGCTCTGACCATTGCACCATTGCCTAGTATAGTTTTACTCTACTTATATACACAACACCGAAACATGTTGGGTCATCAAAAATCATTTCATATGAATATGTATAGATATATTATAAAGACATTATTGCCAAAATACACCCAAAGAAAAATAAGGACATTTAGGATAAATAGAAATTTGATCAAATTATAAATCCACAATATAAATACAAATACAAGAAAGAGTTGTTAAACCTACTTCTAAAATCGCCTTGTTAAGCAGTAGCCACCCTTTAAAGGAACTGAAATTATGGATACTCAAGAAAAATCATTTGGAAATTTTGGAAATAATGCAGCGATTTATATAGGGATAAGCCGATTGATGACATTAAAAAAATGGCACGATTTATTTTGGACATAATTCGGTATCTCATGAACCACTAAAGATATCTTAACGGAATTTCACAGAGGCAAAGCAGAGTTATTTGTGAGTGGTAGGTCGGCCCCCTACAGAAAAGGGGGCTTCTGGGAAAGACCCCGGGTGTAAAATTTTTTGGAAGTGTCATAAAATATAAAGAGTTTTTAAATTTTAGTCGACCTTGAAAATATGTATTTATAAAAAATGTGTGTACATGTGTAGGTTATCTCTTTTAGTTTGGGAGAAAATTGGCTTACAATATCTTTTTTTAATTTTGGCTGACCCTAACTTAGTATTTTTTGCGTAGTGTACTTATTAATGATCGAATTATTATTTTAAGATATTGGCTGTATTCTGGATAAAATTTAGAATAAACCAGTTTCCAGTTTTTCAGGATTTTCCCCAAAAAGGTGGTATTCTTTTGTTGCTTATGTAATTTAAACTTTCTTCAGTACTAGACAACTTATAGCAAATGCGAGTAAAATAAATATTATTTATAAAATTATAACAGTTTTCCCTCCAGCCCTATCCAAACATAGCGAAATTTTAAACACAATTTTTAAATTCTCGTTAAATTTCTCGGTGTGCCGATAAAAAAAAAACGTAAAAGAATTTTTAAAGGCTTAATTATTGGCTACTTACTCCTAAAAGGATTTGAAGGCCCCGTAATTAATAAAGGCAGGGTAGCCACTTTTGTAAGTAAAGCCAATTTTCTGGGACAATTTTTCTCCGTTCCGAGAATTTATACGTTAAAATAAAAAAATTTCAAATTTTCTTTCAGCATTTGATTAAAAACTTTTTTATCTATTTAATTTCAAAATACTGTATGAATTTATCTATTCGTTTAGATGTTGTGGCAATTCAAATTCCTTGTTTTATTTCTCAAAAAAACACCTTAACGTGATTCTTACAGTTTTTGGGGTAAATATCATTTAAAAAGTCGAACGCGAAAAAATATTTTTAATCTAGAAGTCAAGGGCTTTCCACCGATACCACTTACATGTATATCGAACATATATTAAATCTACAGGAGCTTCCTATGATTTTCTCATGATTTTTTTCTCATTTTGTATGAAAAATGAAAAATGTGTATTAGCCCTTTACAAATGGCTGAATTGTTTTCAATATATTTTGATTCCGCCCCACTGTGCACTGTATATCCACTATAATCTAAACTATTCTTTTCAACTTAACTCTGCTTTATATAAACTTACTTTATTCCACTCTATTCTATTTTACTCCACTCTACGGCGTATTTTTTGGCCAGTGGAAATTCATGGGTAAAAAGTACAAAAATGCATCAAATGAAAGATACCGCACTAATGCAGCAATAAAACAGATGTACCAATGAATATGGATACAACCAGCATATAAGGATGGCACAATTGTTAACTAACAACATCCTATGATTAACTTTTTATACATACTCGTACATATGTATGTATAAAAATTGTTCAATCATAGCGAATTTGTATGTTTATTAACAAAAGTACTTTTCGTCTCCTTCTCTCCGCTGCGAACAAGAACGAAAACATGATAAAAAAATAAAAAAAACAAAATAAGAAAATTTTTATGATGGTTAAATGGCATGATGAGTAGGAAAAACGCAGTTAAAAAACCAACGAAATGGGTCCTGTTTGTACGTAGAGACTCAGGTGATCTAAAGGATATAAAATATTTATATGTGTGCATGCAGCGGCATGTATGAATGTATGCGTGCGAAATGTTTATTATGTTTTTAAAGCTCTATTGCGGTGCAAGGGTCTATAAAAATGATATAAATTATAAATGCTACTGGGGCTGAAAGAATTTTTATAAAATTTTAAAAATGTTTATGCTTAATTTTTATTTTAGCTTATTTCAGTGTTGTTGCAGTTGTTTTTGTGCATGTTTCCTAGATTTTATTTCATATTTATATTTCTCTATCTGTTAATGTGTTTGTGTTTTATTTTAATTATTTTAAAATTTATGACATTAATGTGAGATTCTGTTGCAGTTTAAAGATTGAAAAAGTATTTGGTTGCACGGCTTGTCGGCTCTGTGTAGAGAAAACCGACTGACTTGGGTCCTTTTGAAAAAGTGTTTCTTGCATTTATTTATGCTTTTTTTTTTCTTTGCAAAGAAAAACATGGTTATTGTATGGTCACGGCAACCACAGTATGTTCTCTATAAAAATACATGTTTGCTGTGAACAAATTATAGTTGTTTTGAACAATACTTTGGTCACGATAAACAAGTTTTTGTTAACAGTTAATCATTCAATGGTTATACGCACAAAAAAAGCAACATGGTTGATTAAAACCATATTAAAATTCAAATCACAACCAAATTTTTTTTAATATTTAAAAATAAAATTATATTTTTAACCATAATATATTATAGTATATTAAGTACCACTAAAAATAAAGAAATAATGATTGGTTTCAAAAATACATATTTTGGTTTTGTCCTTTTTTCAGTTCAAAAATATGTGTGTAAGCTATCGGCTCATATAAAACGGTAAAAACAATAAATACACATTTGTTGTCAGCAGATAATTTTTTTTTTTTTTTGTATTATAAATGATAGTTTTAAATTAAAAATATCAAACATATAAAAAGGTAAGCAGAAAATATAAAAATATGTATGTAAGTCTAAATGGAAAAATTCATGTTTCATGTTACATGTTTCACATTATATTATAGTATGTTTATATTATAAACATAATTATGGTTGTATTTTCCAATTTTATTTTTATGTAAGACAATAATATGTTCCAATGACTACAATATTAATATTATTATGGTTTAAAATAATATGGTTTAAATATAACCATATAATTCAACCATAACATGTTGCTCTTAGATTATGGTTACCTCAACCATGTTTTTTCGTTTGGGTGTGTTTAAAAGAAATAACATAAAAATCAAGAAATTCAATTAAAATAAAAACTAACACTTTAGGTTTTAATAATTGGAAAATTGTCTTAACTCGACTTAAGGTGTTTTGTCAAAAGTCATATTTATTAAAAATCTATTTTATACAATAACATTTTTTTTATTCCTAAACAAACACTGCAAAAGCCAAATTTTTAAATTTTTCCTTTTTAAGGTTTCTTTAATATACTTAAGCAGATTTTTACTTGCATATTTAATTGCCTACTTTAAGGCTCAAGGTTTTAATATTTTTTATTTGCTGTTTTTCATATTATTTCAATGTCAAAGTCATCTAGCAGCAGCAGTTTGTAAGAATATCCTCCCTTTTGTTCTTATGTCATTCACATCATTCTCATTAGTATTGTCCCGCCTGTTGTTTTTTTTTTTACTTCAGTTTCTTGCTGCAATTTTCTATGCTTGACAGGCTGCAATGACTGGTTGATTTGAATGCTGGATGCATTTTCATGTGCATAAATACGTAGTTTTTTACTGTTTTGTTTTTCATAATTGTTGATATTGCATGTATGTAGGTGCTAGAAAATGTATAACAATTACAATATCAGAACAAAAACCTTGCAGAAAAAAAGTATATTTCTACTAGACGTCTAGACTGCAGTTAAGAGGTTTTTCCGAGCTGAGTACCTACTGCAGTAACGTTACAAAATAAAAAATACTGTGAAATGTATCATCATATTTTTTTTTTAGTTTAAATGGATAAATTTATTTCTCACAGACAGCAAAAAGGCTTTTAGGCATGATTTTATTCCTGTTGAAAACCAAAGGGAAAAAAATTTTGTTCAATCTGGTCGACAGATTTTTTCTCTACGATTACTTTATTAAGCAATAAATATATTCAAATTCAGCGTATACTATGTAAGATTTGTTTATCATAGGCATACTATCTTTATTAACTTTACTGTAATATTATTTGATGGCTTCTGTTTTGCTCTACTTTAATGTAATTCTACTCTGTTCTTTTTACCCTGCTCTAATCTCTACTCTTCACTTCTCTTCTCACCTCTTCTTCATATTATTTCTCTTCTCTATATAACAATATTATTATGATTTTAATACAAATATGTTTTAACTACAACCTTATAATTTTATCATAACATGTTGGTTTTAGATTATGGTTACCAAAGGGGTTACTGCGTATTTCGATTCGAAAGAAAAATCATTCGAATTTGTATGTCTTTTACATTGTATTTCGAACAATTTTTCTTTCGAATCGAAATACGCAGTAACCCCTCAAATTATATTTTTCTTTGCGTGCAGGCTTTAGTAACTTTAAAACTGATACTGGCTGTGCCCGTCAGGTCGTGGGCCTCCAGACATTATTTTGCTCGATTTTACTTTGAAAGTATTCCACACCAATTGTAAGACTCTTACTTTTACAGTGCTTTAGTTATGGTTTATATATTTACTTTATATAAAGGTACCCATCTATGGATAAAATTCTAAAATTTAAAAAAAAAATTCTAAAAATTATTGTAAAGCTCTGTAAAAGGTGTTTAACATTTTTAATAACAATGTAATTCCACAAAGTCAAAATACAAATCAAATACAAATTTTATTCAATTGGCTATTTGGCAATAAGTAATTTACATTTTGTCATTATTATAAAACAGCGCCATCTATTCGCCAGCATGTTTAAAATATCCCACTTTCGAAAATAAAAGATGCCTTTAAGTATGCAGTACCTTATATCGGTAAAAAAAAGTCGGGGTACTTTTATTGCTTTTTCTCTTTATTATTTCTTTGAAATAAGGTGCCCTCTTACAATTTTGTTAAAATCCATCCAGATACATATTTTCTTTACATAAAAGTACCCAGCCTTGGACAAAATTCTAAAAAATTTTGTAAAACTTTGTACAGGGTGTTTACAATATTTACATAACAATGTAATTCCATAAAGTAAAAATAGAAATCATATACAAATTTTATTCAATTGCAGCTTAATGTTGCGCAAAAGTGTTTAAAATCAACCTCTTTCAAAAATAAAAGGTGTTTTAAACAGAAAATTTTTAGTACCTTTTAACCGGAAATTGCATTTTTTCATTGCCTTTTCTCCACTTTCTCTTGGAAATGAGATATTTTTGAGAAAAATATTGGACTATATTGGACTCAGGATGCTAAGTTACCTCCTCAAAAAATTATGATAAAATCCATCCAGTCGTTTTTACGTAATGCGAACACAAATGAAAAGCTGACAGACAGACGGAAATAAGTTACTATTTAATTATATATATAGCTAGCACACCTTTGCCTGAAAATTATTTAATAAATTGAATGCAAATGGATTTACATGACGTTCTTTTTAAACAGTTAAACAGATTTATATTCCGTTTAATTCATCAAGTATTGTAGGGTGCAATTAGATTTTTTTTTATTTAAATAAAGTTCAAATAAAGTTCAGGGTTACACAAAGAGGATTAAATTTAAAGAAGTCTGTTTAATTTACTGAAATTATATAAATGCCAGTAATGTGGTAATGAAATACTTGGGAGATCTTTAGATGAGATAAATCCTTTTTGTAGTCATTTACGATTAATAAGGACGAATGCCTTTTGTTAAAAATTGATAAAGAATTTTTAAATTACAAAATATTTTTAAGATCTTCAACTATTCGTATTTGTGAAATTTTTAAAAAGCCATTTATGACTGCATAATTCAAACCAGTTTTTAGTTAGCGAAACTCGGATAGGGTATACACTTACTTTGAATAATAAAAATACCAATAGAGCTTATTGAATGAATGAGAACTTAAGAAGGTAAAAGATGCCAAACTATTACAGCTTTTATATACTCACCACTCCAAAAAATAGAGAAAGTGATTTTTTTATTGTGTCAGCTCATTTGAGTCTTATGGATTTATTTGATGATCTGTTTATAAAATCACTTTGCATCAAAAATATTTAAACTACGAGTATCAAACACTAATTAATATCCTTGAAAAGATGGATAATCGATCGTTCGAATTCACTTAATTCGAAGAACAAATTTGTTATTTGCTTTTCATGTTGTATGTTGTATGGTTTATGGTTTATTCTTTTTCGACAACAAATTTCTGAAAAACTTTTTAGCGCAACATTCCTCAGTGATCGCACTGTACGAATTGTTATAGACGGGATTTCATCAAACGAGTTTAAGATTAATTTAGCGGTAGTGCAAGGCTCTGTTATTTATTCTACCCTTTGCCATATTTTTATAAATAGCATTCTTTGTAAAATTTTCAAATTTTTTTGAGATTGGGACCAAGACGCAAAACATAAATGATACACTCAAGTACGATGTCTTAACAATACCTTATTGGAGCCAAGCGAATAGAGACGATCTAAGTACTCGTAAGAGTCCGCCTTTACTAGCCATCATATACGTTTTTTTATATAAAGTTTGACATTTGTTAAGACATATTGATGGCTGATGAGCACGGGAGGTAAAACTCAATGTTGTATGCTGATGCACAGATGTTCGACAGAAATTGGTGTTTCATTTGTAGCTATGCGCAGTGGTTGAAAGCGGTGTATTTTGGACATAATTCGGTATCTAATGAACCACTGAAGATATCATAATGAAATTTCACAGAGGCAAAGCAGAGGTATTTTTGAGCCGAGATGCAGGCAGTTGGTCTCCTAGAATAAAGGGGGAATTCTGGGTAAGCCCCCAAAATTGGGTACCTCGGATATATAATTTTTTGAAAATGTCATTAATTAGTTTTAACTCAAATGTAATGATTTTTTAAATTTAAGTAGACCTTGAAAATGTGTATAAAAAATGTGCTTACATGTTTAGGTTATCTCTTTTGGGGTGGGGAGAAAATGGGCTTACAATTTTTTTTTTTAAATTTTGGCCGACGTTAAGTTAGCATTTTTGTCGTGGTGAACTTATTAATAATCGGATTGTTATTTTAAGACATTGGCTATAATCTTGATTTAGAATAAAAAAAAATCAAGTTTGTTTCTGTTAGCACTTTTCGTTATAAAGTTACAAGGCTCTGAATTGGGAAAATATAAAAAATACCGTTTTTCAGGATTTTCCCCAAAAAGGTGGTATTTTTTTCTTATGTAATGTAAACTTACTTCGGTACTAGTAAATATTTTAAAACTATTTTAAAGACAACATATAGCAAATACGAATAAACGAAAAATAAAGTCAAAATTTATAAAGGTTCTCCCTGCAGCCCTATCCCAACATAGCCAATTAAAAAAAAAAAAAATTATAAATTATTGTTGTTTTTATAAATTATTGTTATAAATTATTGTCGGAATGCAAACCGTAAAACATTTGATAGCGCCCTTAATTAATAAATGCAGGGTAGCCACTTTTGTGAAAAAAAAAACATTTTTTTGGGAAATTTTTTCCCAAAATGTTAAAATAGAAAAATTTTAAATTTTCTTTCACCATTTGATAAAAATTTATTTTATCTATGTATGTATATAATTTCAAAATTTTGTTAGAATATCTCGATCCGTTTAGATTTTGTGGCAATTCAAATTCGATATCTTATCTCTCAAAAAACCGACTTGACATTATTTTTTTTTTTTAGTTTTTGAGGTAAATATAATTTAAAAAATAGAGCGCGAAAAAAAAAGATATTATATTGTTATTCTATAATTCAAGAGCTTTCCTCTCATACCACTTACATGTATATTGAGCATATATTCAAGCTATAGGAGCTTCCTAAACCTCGCCTCCTCATGATGAAATTTCATTAAGATATCTTCAGTGGTTCATAAGATACTAAATTATGTCGTTATATCGTTTTGAAAATATGCAATGGGTGATGTAAGTATTAAGAAATCGAAAACTCTTGATATTATTGGCATGAAAATCCAGTGCGATTTTCGATAGACTAAATTAATTCTTCAATTCCTCAAAGAAGCTTTCACATGTCTCGGTTTTTATACCACCTACATACTGCCAAAAATACAACTCTTATGTATGGCTGGGGGTTACTGCGTATTTCTATTCGAAAGAAAAATTGTTCGCAACACAATGTAAAAGCAATACAAATTGGAATGATTTTTCCATCGAATCGAAATACGCAGTAACCCTTGGTATTCCAAAGTCTGTTTTGGGGGTCATGGGTTGACTGTATTGAACATTGAAGCAAATTGGGATGATCTCGATATTAGGAATGGAATGTCCTATAATTAAATTAGGGATTTAATTCCCGATATCTCTGTGTTTTTGCGAACAACACGTCTTTCATTAAGAGCTCATCCATTTGTAGTCGGTTCGTATTTGAAATCATCTTCTGCTAAATTTCCTGCTCTGGCTTAATGGCTTTTAAAAATTAAAGCTAAAAAACACAAAAATTTGTTGCAATTGAAGGTTTTAATTAATTTCAGATACAAAATTAATTAAATTTTTTACTAACACAATTATATATCTAAAAAAGAATGAATTGGAACTATTTAACCTTATTGTGTTGGGGCCTCCAAATCCTAAATAAATAAATAAATTAATAATTAAGAATGAATAAAATAATACTTCAGTTAAATAAATAATTGAAATATATAATTCAATTTTATTTCAACTATTTTTTTAATTGAGAAATAATATTTTTAGAATAATTCTTGCAAAAAAAACCGACTACAAAACAAATATATGTGCATCAATTCTAAACTAAAAATTTAAAAGGAAGTAATCTGTAAGAAATAGTATTCAAATCAAATACTTTTATACTTGTTACTCTAACGGACATAGTAATATATGTTCTGTACATTCAAATGTCTATCCATAACGGTTAAACAGATAAAACCATATACGAAAAATTATGTCAGATATGAGGACACCCTTATTTTGTTACACTTATTATTACTGACACAGTAATAAAAAGTAAGGGTTCCAAAGATATGGCCATATAGTTTAAACAATATCACCTAGGGGACACCCTTTAATGTACAAGTAAACAGTGTAGAAGTAAACAGTGAAGCTAAAGAAAAAAACAAAAATGATGAACCAATTTGGCAATGTGTTACAACAAATAAACGAAAACGGATTGAGTCACCAAAAAAAACCAAAAAAATAAATTCATATGATACTCCAACTACATCAGTATACAGCAACAAATATTCTTTGCTTGATACTCAAGGTGATGAAGAAAACAATGATCAGATTACAATACCAAAACCACCACCAATTTACATTCCTAATGTAGCTAATATTAATCTTATGATTACTAAATTAAGTGAAATTATATCTAATACAGATTTTAATTATAAGTCTTTAAGGGAAGGACAAGTAAGATTGATGATAAAGTCTGTAGATTCTTATAGAAAAGTCATTAAGTATTTAGAGAGTTCAAGTATTTATTTTCACACGTATCAATTAAAACAGGAAAGATCGTATAGAGTTATAATTAAAGGACTCCATCCTACAATCCCCACTGAGGATATTAAAGCTGAACTTATCAGTTTAGGTCACTCGGTTAGATCTGTAACAAATGTTAGAAGTCGTGTAACGAAAGAGCCTCTTTCAATGTTTTTTGTGGACCTGGATCCAGACCCCAAAAATAAAACTATTTATGACGTAAAATACATAAACCATGCTCTCATCAAAATAGAACCACCACGTAGAACCAACGAACTGGTTCAATGTCATCGATGTCAACAATTTGGACATACGAAAGCATACTGTAAAAAACCGTACAGATGTGTTAAGTGCGGCATGGATCACCCTACCGTGGAGTGTAAAAAAACCGCTGAAACTCCACCACGATGTGTTCATTGTATGTTAAACCATACTGCCAATTACAAAGGTTGTAAAATTTATCAAGATCTTGTTTCTAACAGAAATAATAGACAAAAACAATCTACAAATAGCCAAATTAATTATGTTAACCCGAACCATATTGCCTACCCGCAATTTAGTAATTATACCAACATTGAGCCCAATAATAGAATTAACGTGTCGTATGCAGATGCTGTTAAAGCATCTAATGTAAATGAAAACAGTCGTTTGGATAGACTTGAAAAAATGATGGAAAATTTAATGAACATGATGTCAATGTTAATGGCCAAAATATGCAAATAAATTTAAGGATATCAATATGGAATGCAAATGGAATGCATAGACATACAAATGAAATAGAAATTTTCATTAAAACTAATTACATTGATATTTTTTTAATCTCAGAAACTCATTTTACGAATAGAACTTTTTTCAAAATAAAAGACTACGATTTGGTTGTTGTTAACCATCCCGATGATAGAGCTCATGCTGGTGCCGCTATTTTGATAAAATCTAATATTAAATATGAAATACTTTCTCCAGTTGAAGAAACTTTTTTGCAAGCTGCTGGTGTAAAAATAACATGCGATAATAATGAAATCAATATTTTTTCTATTTATTTCCCCCCAAGACATAATGTTACGTGTACAGAATATGAAAACTTTTTTAAACAGCTTGGTGCAAAATTTATTGTTGGAGGGGATTATAATGCAAAACATCCCTGGTGGGGATCTTGTTTGATGAATCCAAAGGGAAGGGAATTATATAAATGCATTTGCAAAAATAATTATTCTGCATTATCTACAGGTAGTCCCACATATTGGCCCAGTGATCCACAGAAAATACCTGATCTTCTGGATTTCTTTGTTTATAAAGGTGTAGCAAGAACATCTATGGATATAATTGACTGTGCTGACTTAAGCTCAGATCACAGTCCTGTAGTTTTAACACTCAACCTAATTATTCACACTTTAACAAGGAATCTTAAAGTACTTACCTCTAGAACAGATATGCAGCAGTTTGCTTCCTGGATAGAAGAAAATATAAATCTTAATTTACAAATTAAAAATGGCTATCAGTTGGAGGATACCATTGAAACATTTACTAATTTGATCCATGAAGCAGCATTTATAGCTACTCCACAGCAGCAGCAAATAAATGGTAATATTTTTCGTCTATCGACTGAAATTAGAGAGCTAATTGCAAATAAGAGACGATTAAGGAGAATATATCAAAGCACTAGAAGCATATTAGATAAAACCAATTTTAACAGAGCATCTCAGCAACTAAAAAAGCACATAAAAGATTATAAAAACGAATTATTAAACAATTATTTAACAAATTTGGATGCGACAACTAATAATAACGAGTATAAACTGTGGAATGCAACTAAATATTTAAAACGTCCAACAAAACGAAACATCCCAATAAAAAATTTAAGCGGTGAGTGGTGTAGATCAGACATCAGCAAGGCCAACGCTTTTAAGGACCACTTAGAAATAACATTTAACTCATTTATTTTAAACAATCCCATTGTAAGGGCTGATATTGAGAACTTCTTAGATGTTCCTTGTCAAATGGATCGTCCTATTAAAGCAATATCCCCAGCCGAAGTAGGAAAAGCAATTGATAAATTGAATAATAACAAAACTCCTGGTTACGATAATATCGATTCCAAGGCTTTAAAATCTTTGCCAAAAAAAGGAATTGTTTTTCTCACAACAATTTACAATTCTATATTAAGACTAAACCATTTTCCATCGCAATGGAAATATGCAAAAATAATAATGGTATTAAAACCTGGCAAACCCGAAAATAATGTTGCATCCTATAGACCAATCAGTTTGTTGTCAAGTTTTTCAAAAATTTTTGAAAGGCTCTTTTTAAAGAGATTAATGCCAATCTTAGAAAAACAAAATATTATACCTGATTATCAATTCGGATTTAGGCATAAACATGGAACACCAGAACAGTGTCATAGGATTGTCAATAACATTTCATACGTCTTAGAAAGAAAATTGTATTGTTCTGCTGTATTTTTAGATGTTCAACAGGCTTTTGACAGAGTCTGGCACAGTGGACTCCTGTATAAATTAAAAAACCTGATCCCAGCCCCATTTTATTTGGTACTAAAAACATATATTCAAGACAGATCCTTCTTTGTAAGCATAAATGAAAATTATTCAAGTTTTGGTTGTATTAACGCGGGTATTCCACAAGGTAGTGTCCTGGGACCAGTATTATACACAATTTTTACAGCAGATATGCCAACAATTGAAAATATAACTACTGCTACCTATGCAGACGATACTGCTTTGTTAGCCTCAAACGAATCACCGATAATAGCTTCCGAGATGCTACAAAATCAATTGAATCTTCTTCAAGATTGGCTTCAAAAGTGGAATATTAAAGTTAATAACACAAAGTCCGTTCATATCACATTTACGCTAAGAAAAAATGATTGCTCGCCTGTTTATTTGAATGGCACAGCTATACCCAGCTGCAATACTGTAAAATATTTAGGCCTTCATCTTGATCGAAGACTTACTTGGAAAGAGCATGTCAAAAAGAAACGTGAGCAGCTTAAATTAAAAACAAGAAAAATGTTTTGGTTATTGGGCCCAAGATCAAGCTTAAGCTTGGAAAATAAGGTTCTGTTATACAAAACAATTCTAAAACCTATATGGACATACGGCATCCAACTTTGGGGAACTGCAAGTAATTCGAACGTTGAGATATTACAGAGATACCAGTCAAAAACTCTCAGACTTTTAACAAATGCACCATGGTTTATCAGCAACAAAAACATACACAGAGATCTTCGAATTTTAATGGTAAAGGAAGAGATCAATAACTTCAGTGAGAGATATCTTAATAGACTAAGTAATCATTCCAATGTGTTAGCAATAAACCTATTAGATGATAGCAATGAAATCCAGAGACTTCAAAGGCTTCATGTTCTTGACCTTCCCTTCCGAAAATAGAAAATTTAATTTGTCAAATCCTATTTAAATTAAAAAAGTAAAATTTGATTTTCTTTTTTTTTTTTGAGTTTTAAGGAAAACTCAATGTATGTTATTTATATGTCATGAAATTTGCTTATTATTTTGATTGTAAAATAGATTGCAAATAAAACAATTAAAAAAAAATAAAAAATTTTAAATTAAACACTTATTTTAAAGGACAGATTCTTTGTAAATTTCAAATTTCTAAAACGGTTCAAAAGTTTGGCCATATGCATCAATTTACATCAATTATTGAGACACCCTTTAAAATTTTAAATATTTAAAAATGTTATTATACGGGACATAGTAGTAGAGATTCTGTCTAATTTTCAAGTGTTTGTCTATAACGGTTCAAAAGATAGGTAAAATTATATCAATTATGGGGACACCCTTTAGTTTCCAAATTTAAATTATATACTTGATGTTATAAAGGATTTAGATATACAGGTTCTTTGTAAATTTCAACCGTCTCTCTGTTGCAGTTCAAAAGTTTTGCAATATACGTCAAATTACATCAACTATTGGTACACCCTTTAACTTCTAATTATAAATATTTAATTTCTGATTATAAATATTGGACATTCTGTCCAATTTTCAAGTGATTGTCTACAATGGTTCAAATGGTTCATATATTTAAATTGACGTCACATATGGGGACACCCTTTAATTTTTAAGTTTATTTTTTTATTAATTTCCGTTATTGGTAGCTATAGTAATAAGAAGTTTTTTTTTAATTTTAAAAGGGTGCCCTTTACGGTTCATAATACACGTAAAAAACACGTATGTTGTATGGGGACACCCTTTCATTTTCAAAATTCTGAACTTCTTTTAAAATGGGGCCAATCTGTAATAATTTCCTTTCTAATAAAGAAAAAAATTTTAAAATCGGTTCAGAAATGACTGAGTTCTGCGGGCACAAACATAAAAAACCAACATTCAGACGAATTGATCACCTCCTTCTTTTTTGAAGTCGGTTAAAAATAATTACAATTGAAGCTTTAGATATATACAAAGAATGCTGAAGACGGATAGGATGATCCAGAATGCATTACATTCTGCTAGTTTCTAATTTTTCTTTATCTTTTTATAATAAAGAACTTAAGCTTGAAAAATTATAATTTCTCACCTAAATGATTGAATTAATTAAAAATTTACCTAAAGTTGTATCTGAAATTAATTAAAACTTGTAATTGATGAAAACAAATTTTTTGAAATATTTGAAACATTTTCCTTTAAGCTTGTGTAAAACCATGTTTTGTTAACTTAGTTTTGCCTTTTTAATAAAAAGAAATTTGTTCTCTCCATAAAACAAATTTTAATTTATGAATGAATATAAAAATACACACACGTCCATGCTTTATGAATTCATACGCGTATGGTTTTATCGGTAAGAAGAAAAAACACATAAAATATAAACTGCATTTTAATTCCGGTTTTATCAGTACATATTCTCTTTTTTATACAAAGCAACATACGCTTTAACAATATAAATAAAGAATGAACATAAAAAGTTTTAATGTTTTATTGTGAATGCAGGTCAGTAGTGTTAATAAAGCGATAACATTATAAATATTTTCTTATTCTGTTATTACTAATAAAGGCAGTTTATGCAATCGCAAAAAATTATGAATGACATTTCAAACGTTTTTACAGATATTATGAAATAAATGAAATAATTAAAGCTTTTAGGGTAGAAGTGGGACAAATGTACAATTGATACAACGGGTGGCGTTAATGTAATGCCATAAGGTTAATGTTCGCTTATATTTCTATTAGGAAGCCAACTTTGTTTTCGGATCTTTCTAAACATGGCTTAAACAACAAGTACTAGCCGACTAACAGAACAACCTTATTTAGAGCTGTTGTCATACCATCATATCGTTAAGATATGACAACGATCTTCACCGGAAGGTATGACAACAGTATTTTATTTTCTAGCGCACGCAAAGTAAAAACATGGTTGAGGTAACCATAATCTAAGAGCAATTTAACGATTATAGTATGATTAACAATATGGAATGTCATAAGCCTGGTATGTACTCTGTTCAGTTTTTCATGCGGAATGCTGTCAAACTACATAAGTACATCAAAACATGTTGCAGTAGTAGTACTATGTTTTTACTGTAGAGAAACATTAAAATGTTTCTGGCAACATTTTACCAATGCTGTGAAATAAAGCAAATGTGCATTATTTCATGTGAAATATATTTAAAAGCAGTAAAATCATAAAATTCTTTTAAATCGCGAGATATACATCACATTTTAAATGTCAAATTTGCCTTGTGAAATAATAAATGTTGCTCAATAATTTTCACAAATTCGAACAGAGTACTAGGCTATACAGGAAATTTTTTAAATTTTTTCTTTAATTTATTTTGAAACATACATTTTATTTTATGCACATAGTACATACATAAAGAAATAAAATTTTAAAATAAAACACAAGCTTGTTAAGAACTTGAACGTTCCTTCTTTTTCTTATACAACGTCAACAACGAAAGCACCAGAAATATCACCGACGGCATGACCTTTTCCACCAAAACCTGGAACTTACATTTCATTGTTCTTTCAATGTACATAGTATCGATGCTTCAAATTTTTGATGACGCTGAGGCAAAATTGAGTTTCTCTGCCGTTAATGTGCCGAATTATCTTATCCTTAAGCTCTTGAATTGTTGCTGGCATATGGACGTACCCTTTTTCTTTCAAATAACCCCAAAGAAAGAAGTCCAAGGGTGTCAAATCACATGATCTTGGCGGCGAATTGACATAGCCACACGTGAGATAACACGGCTATTGTTTCGATAGCTATGTGGCAAGTGGCACCATCCTGTTGAAACTACATACCGTCCACATCTATATCTTCCAATTCGGGCCATAAAAAGTTCGTTTTCATCTCACGATAGCGAACACCAATCACAGTAACTGCCTGACTGGCCTCATTTTGGAAAAAATACGACCCGATGTTGCCGCCAGCCCATAAACCGCACCAAAAAGTTACTCTTTGTAGGGGCATTGGTTTTTCGGCAATCACTCTTGGATTATCATTCGCCCAAATGCGGCAATTCTGCTTATTGACGAATCCACTGAGGTGAAAATGTGCCTCATCAGTGAAAATGATTTTCTTGGAAAATTTATCATCCGATTCATAATAAGCCTGATTAACTTTAACAAGTTGCTCGATTGTGTATCTTTCAAATTGAGTTAATTTGAAAAAGAGAAATGTCAAATTAAATGCAAACAGTCACTCTTTGGGGGTGCATTAGTTTTTTGACAATCACTCATTCGCCACTGAGGTGCAAATGTGCCTCATCACTGAAGATGATTTTCTTCGAAAATTGATCATCCACTGTTGCCATTTCTTGCCACCATTCTGATTATTCCTCGATTGTGTATCTTTTCTTGGTTCAAATTATGTTAGTCTGAAATTGAGAAATGTCAAATTAAATACAGAAAAAAAACGTGACCTTTAGATGTGGTTCACATTCAACATCGGCCCTTAAAATTGTTCCACCCGATACAAGCAACAACCAAGAGGTACAAAAGCCTTAATATTTTTCCGTATTTAAGCAATTGCACTCCTATGCACTTACGTATAGCAGAATTAGGTTGTTTGGCTTTAAGACCAACTGTTTCAAGTACAATTTCCTTAGCATGGCAAGCACCATAAAAGGATTAGCCTTGCATCTTTGCCAGCCCAACGTGGATCACGACGATGGTTTACATGCTTCCTGGTAGTGAGGACATATTTCTAATAAAATTTTCTCATTCATGGTTATTATCACAACGATTTCGGTTTTGCTAATTTCTGCTTCAATAGGAGACTAATTAAAAGCCTTTGAATCGTATATGACTTTCCAAGTTGGAGCATAGGGCTCCAATAACTTTAAATTAGGATGAAGGAATGATACCGTTTATTACATAAGCATTCTTGGTTGCAAGACTATGAAGAGATAGATATCAAACTTTTTGCAAAGGTCCAGAGGTATGTATCTCTTGGCATTGGAAGCGTTGCACACTGGGTTGAAAAACTCAGTTTTCGAGGATTAATTCAAAAATAAAATTTCAAGTATCGTCAAAACTGATTGCAGTTGCTTACAGCCTATAAAATTCTATATCACTAGCTGCAAAAATAAATATGTAAAGTGCTCTGGTGTGTTTGCAGTGAGAGATCAAAATCAAAGTTTTTTGGATTTTTTGAATTTTTTTTTTTTTTGAAAAAAGACAGAAAAACGGAAAATTTACTTTGTTAAAAATCTTGGTTTTTTACAAAGTTATTTAAAAAATGACCAATTTAGCTATGGGACCATCAAGTTCAGGTAGTTCTGCGAATATCATAGTAAAGTTTGTGTAACAAATTTGGTGTGGAAATGTTTTTGTTTTTGTGATTTATATTAGAAGTCCAAAAAAAAATAGTATTTTCATAGTTTAAGTGGACATATAGTTATTATTCGAGTACATTCGTGTCAAGATTTGTGGTTTATATTACGGAATAAATATATATCAAATATGCTGCAAAAATGTAGACTGCATTTTTGTGCATTTTAGAAGTTATGCATTTGTTTGTAAAAAGTGTCGTTGTTGCTTTTTAATAATATTCTTTTGTTTTTATATAATGATAGTGTTGTGAAGTTTGAAGTTATCGTTTAAAACAGATATTTTTTTTCTCTACGTTGTGTTTTATACTCGTCGGATTCAGGCTATCAAACTTTGAATGAAAAGCTAAAATTTTTAAGAGATGAATTGAAGAAACGCACAAACTGCTCAGAGTCTTGTATGCGCGATTTGAATGAACGAGTTAATGCTTTCTTTTATGACTTTAAATCTAGATGGAATAATGTGTATAGAGTAGATACACAATTTATGGCTGCGAATAAGAAGTGGTTGGAGTCCTCTATTGGTTTTTCTCGTGTTTAGACTGGTAAAGTGAATCCAATAAACATAAAAGAACAAAAGGGACACCATAGCATTGCCAGTGTTAGCTCATGCTATACAGATTAAATTAAGAACATCAGGGTACATAGAAGAATCGCAGATGCAGCGTGGATTCAAAAATGTGTCACTATCAAAAAATACACCTTCAGCAGCGAGACTTTGTTGAAAAATATCCATGGTATAATATGGCGCCCACTTTACACAAGTACCTAATACACGGTGCCTATATTATTAATAATGCTCCCTTACCCATTGAGCTATTATCGGAAGAAGCGCAAGAAGCTCGAAATACAAAAATATATACAAAGTTTCATTCACAAAAGTGCAGTCGCGAAAAATCCCTTAAAGATGTTTTTAATTTATTCTAAATAAGCTCTGACCCAATTATTTCGAGCATGCGAAAGTTTGCCAGAGCAGGCAATGGATTTAATGATACCTCCAGTTCCAAACAAAACCAATTTGTGTGATCAAAATGATGATTATGATACTGAGGATAATGATGATGATGTTGATGATGATAATGATGATGATCAAGTAGATTTTGATCATAATCACGAAAATTATTATTTTTAGGTTCTCATATGTTATTTATATTTTAACTTAAATTACCTTATTTGTAATAGAACTGCACTGAAATATACCTAAAAATGCTTTGTTTTATCAAACTGTATTAGTATTAGGTGAAAGGTAATGGAAAAATATCCTAACAGAGCTTCCCTGAATTGATCCTCAAAAACTATGTATTTCAACCCAGTGTGCGTTGTTATGAGTGGACCCTAGACCTATTTTTGCATTTCCTATCTGTTAAGGATTTTGTAGCAGAGAATGTACAAAACAGTTTTTTTTTTGGGCTTAGTGAATCATGATTAATAGGTTAAACAGATACACGAGGATTTTGAATGAGATAGGTTTTAAGGAATTAGGATAGGGTCACTGAAATTTATTTTGACTAGGTACCACCAATACAATTCTTGGGTTTTTGTGATCTCAAAGAAACACTTTTATCTACACATCAATATTGTTATCAATAAAAGGTTTTCAAAGAGCGTCCGTATTTATTGTACGTTGATAGTGATACTTCAGAAAAAAAAAACTTCTGCAATTAAGTGGAAAAAGTTAAAACAAAAATCCACAAAACAAACTAAAATGTTTTTATTCGTGAAAGAATATATTTAAAAAAAATTTTAAATGTACAAATTAATTTGAAATTAAAATCTTAATTTTAAATTTACGGAACTACTTCCTTAAAAAAACATTTGTTCTCTTTTAACTGATAATAATGCAATATACAATTTATATGTACCAAATTTATAGTTTCTTTCCTGTGTTTTTATTATCATTTTGCAACTGCAGCAACTTTATATGAAAACATAAAAAGTTTTATATTTTGAATGGCCATACAAAGTTTAAGTATGCAGAAATGCTACAATTTAATTAAATTTGTAGGTTTCGGTATCTAAAGGCTCTTACGTGAACACCTACACAAATTCAGTTGCAAGTTATGTTTTTCTTTACAGGCAATAATTAAACTAAAAATTTTGAATGGAAAAAGAATTATTAATGAAAATTTATTGGTTTTTTATCAGTGAATCGAAAGACTTCAATTTAATAGTAATGCTTTTTTGATTGAATTTGTACATAAATTTATACGAGCCTCATGAAAAAATATTTAATTTTTTTTATATTCATTTCCTCTGCAACACGATTGAGTCTTGTATTTATAGTATAAAAAAAAAATAATTGAATCACTAAAACATTGAATATAATTTGTATCCAAAAGTAATTAAAACCTTTGATTGGTGCAGAGTTTTTTTTTTCTGTGTATAAAGTTACAAACAAGCTTAGTATAAATACAAATGTTTTAGAATTATTAGTACATACAGTGAGCGCTCTATATAAACAACTCATTTGAACCAATTTCAATAACAAAGTTTCTTGTATTAAATTGATTGGATTTGTTCCGCCGCCAGTAAATAAAATACTGTTGTCATACCTTTCGGTGAAGACCGTCTCATTTTAAACGCGGCTTGAAAATGATGTCTTCACATCGAAAGCGCTCGCCAAACGTACCAAAACAACAGCCAGTGACGACGGTCTTCACCGAAAGGTATGACAACAGTACAAAGTTTCTTATTGGAAAAAGTTGCTTATAGGCAAAGGCTCCCAACCAAAAAAAGTGGTTAAAATGAAAATGCATTGGTTTGCTAAATATTTAGCAAAGTGACACAAACCTACCTTGTTGAAAGCTGGTATGCTACTGCTATATTAAAATTTTTACATGTTTTGTCCTCTTTGTGAGATTCTCGTTGAGATTGTGTGTGCTCACAGACCCTAAGGGATTTTGCGTGGGGGCTCTTGCTTATAGGGTAAGAGTAGTTATTAATTATATTTAAAAAAAATTAAACGAGCAAATTTTAATACATCTTTGATTTAGTACAGCAGTAATGGCCGAAACAAACAAAAACAAATACATATATTTGTTTATAATAGCTTTTTCTCTTATTCTTTGTAACAAAAGATCCTCATTGCAGGATAAGTCATTTTCTTGTTCCTTTGTTTTCCATTACCATTTTCAATATCCTTTAAAATCGATAGTTTGGATTTAACGAAATTTTTTCCGATTCATATCTTATAATTGAATTTAAAGCACAAAAATATTAATTAATTTATTAATTAACAGAAACTAAAGGAATTTAACAGAAATTCACTTCAATACTGGCAGCACAAACATATTCCAATAACAGAAATTTTTACAATTTGAGGTTATGTTTTTGTCAACAACTGATTTTACTTATGAATTAGCCTAAACTTAACTCAAATATTCAGCTTTAAAAATATAAGTTACTTATACAGAACAGTTGAAATAAAAAAATTGCTTGTATAGAGGGTTCAGTGTATTGCTTTTGGTTGGTGGCTTAGTAGGAGATTGTTCCAATGATGAGCGGTCGTTGAGACATTAGGCCTCGAAATCAAGGTATTAATATATTTCGCTTTCGTGTCGATTAAAACATGCCTATATTTTAAATATAGATTTGTATGTTTAGATAAAAATTTAAGTTTAAGGGTTTTACACAGACATTCAAGAATGACCCCCTCAAGGTTATTTCGGAAAAAGAAGAAAAATTATCAAACCTGCTCTATCCATGCATATATTTATACATCTAATAAAACAGAAACCCATTTCCTGTCTGTCTATCTTTCTGTCTGTATTTGCATTACTTAAAAACTACTAGATGGATTTTAACAAAATTTTTTGAGAAGGTAGCTTAGTAACCTTATTCCAATATACCTTTTTTCAAAACTATCTTACTTCCAAGAGAAAGTACGAAAAAACCAGTAAAAGTACGCTGATTTGTTTTTACCGATTTAAAGGTATAGCTTATTTTAAAATATCTTTTATTCCAACACTGTTGTGCAACAGATGGCGCTGTTGTAAAATAATGACAAAATATGAATTACTTACTGCCGGATAGCCACTTGATTAAAATTTGTATTTGATTTGTATTTTCAAATTTGTGGAATTACATTGTTGTTAAAATATGTATATTAAACACAGAGCTTTAAAACAATTTTTATAATTTTAGAAATTTATATAAATCTTACATATTTACTTTACATAAAGTAAATATGTAAGAGTCTTAAAATTTGGTGTAGATTACTTTCAAAGCAAAATCGAACAAAATATTATCAGGACGCACACAACGTGTGTGGACACAGCTAGTCTTATAATATTATTTGAATACTTTTTTGTTCCTAACCCAGTGGTGTCTTATTAAACCAAGTCGGATTACTCGTTCACCAGTTATGATGAAATACATATATTAATGAGAACGCTTGACTAAGGGACTCATATTGACCTCGCCCCTTAAAAAAATCTCAACATAAGAGAAAAAACTGAATGCAGATTCTTATCTTGATAAGAACCAATTTTAAATAAAAATTTTATTAAAAAAGTGAATAATTCTCTTTAACTAAAGTGTTTAATATAGCACATACGTATGTACATACATATATATTTTTTAACTTACTCCGTAAAAATATAAAATCGACACTTACCTGAAAAGAAAAAAAATCAAATATGAATAATTATTCAGTAAATTAAAGGTTTAAATTTTTAACAAAATACATTTTTTATTTTTCATTATTCAAACTTAATATTTTGACCCCAAAATATCATTGCTTTAATTAAATTTTACTATTTTAAATCTGGCCATACGAATACCACTAACTCTACCATCACCTGCTTACCTTGAAGTAATGAAATCTTTTTTTTTTAATGAAGGGGGAGTATCAAAGCAGACCTCTTCCATAATGGGTCTCTTTTCAATCCCCTTCCGTTCACCTAAGCCCACAGGGCCAGGTGCTTGCAATTCATCCACATTTACCTCCATAGCCACAAAGTATCTTCATAGAATGACCAGACCACCCCTTGCGAAGTTTCTTTGTCATTCTCTTTCGATATCCTCCCTTGGCCAGTGGCAACCGGATTTCCTAAAGGGATTAACCTCGCCCCCTTTAACAAAGCTTCCTTGTCTATTCCTATCGAAATATCCCAGTTCAACGCTATAGGAGAACCTTTAGAGATTAACCTGTTCACCCCCTGGGAGGCGTACCTGTCCATCCCTGCTGTTTTCTTCCCTAGGCCATTATTGGAGAAAACAATGTCCACCCGCACAGAGCTCGTTATACTTGGGTAAGTCTGCATTGAAACTGGAGGTCGACCGCTATTAAGAGTTCTCATACTAAAGGCCAAGCATCCTCTTGACCGCGCATCGCGGGCGTATGCTGTTTCACCGTGGATTAGGGGAGCTGTTAACGACTAGTTCTCTGTAACCACTAACTAGCCATTCAGGTTCTCGACACAGCTACCATCCACCTTAACCTTACTTTTATTTTTAGGTAAAAAAAATTTTATGTCACCCGTATCATTCCAGATGACGATCTATCTATCTTACGTTTTACAATGAGTAATTTTGTTTGAATAATTTAGTGCTTGCGTCCTTTTGTTCAAACATGGGATATCTCAGACGACAAATTAAGAATTATTAAGAAATACTGTCTTCAATAACTCAATAATTTATAATAAATTATGTGTTCCCTGAATAATTTATTTTAGTTTTTAAGCAGGTAAGCCAGAAAGATGCGAGAAACCATCATCGATACATGTACACTGTTCCTGGAAGATACTGCGACGATAGAGATATAGTAAATACTGTACTGGTTAGCATTAGGCGTAGGACCACGGCCAGACGTTTATTAGATATCAATGCTATGGCGGTTCTTAGCTTTAGATAAATGGTAGAAAAATGGGGCAATAGGTCGATAGATACCGCTTGACAGTCTGATACTTCAACAGACGAGATTAGACTATTGAAACTACGAGACTCAATGATAGTACTATTAGTGTAGGGGTGATATCGTAGCAGATCGATTCCTTAATGGGTTTCTTTTCGACCTGCTTTCGTTGTCAACAAGCAACGGATTTGTAATTTACGTCAACCTTAATTACATTAAGTCAACCACCACATTTTACTCTTGACTTTAGAGATTTCAATATGTCGACTAATAACTGTCGGCCTTCTGTCTCATCATTGAGTCTCTAATAATTGTTCTTTTCGAAGGCTTACATCCCTCACATACATTCACATTTCCAAGTTCCTGTCCATGGTTCTAAGCCAGAGCTAGATACTCACACCCCATGTGCGTTACCATATCAGCCTCTTTAAAGCACCGTCTGCAAATATCATCTTCTTCGATTGTCATCTTGGCTAGATAATACTTGAAGTTTACGTGACCTGCCACTAACACAATTATCCACCTTAAGGTACTTCTATTACAACTGAGCACTTTACTGGTCTTCCTGCCAGGGGGCTCTTTGAGGCCTCCCTCCAACTTTTGCAGGTTTCATGACTTCACCCATTGTAGACCATTTTTAGGTTCTGGTCCACAGAAATTCACAACAGATTCCCCTTTTTCTTAGTTGCTCTGCTGCCTTATTCCCAGCTATATCTATGTGTTTTTTAACCTACATCAACGTAACCTCATTAATCGAAGCGCATCTCTTAAGTTTTAAAACGTATTCCAGCAGCAGTAAGGTAGTCGTAAAATACTACTCGGTTACCAGAAATCATTGAGGTACTAAGGGGTCTCATAAAGTTACGGGTCTTCTTCAGTGTCCCCCCATACATACTTATACACACTTACATAGGATGATTTTTGAATTATTAGTAACGTAAAAACTGTAAACTTAAGCCAAGACTAACTTTTTATATTTTCTATTTCTATTTGGTCTTAAAAACTTACTTTTCGATAATATCACGTTCTTTAAAAAGATTTTTTTATTCTACGCTTAAAAACACCTTTAATTTTGTTATCCATTCACTGGGTAATGACATTATTACAAAAACTATAAAAAAGTTTAATCTTGACACAAAAAACAACAAAAAGAAAACGAAAAAGAAACAAAGAAAAAGTTAGAAATGAAAGAGAGGAAAGAAAAAAAAGTTTATTGGAATTCAAAAAACGCCTTCAACATTGTACATGCTGCATTTTGTTGCACTTTTCTTACACAGTTGCGGAAAAAACAATAACTTGAAAAAAAGGAAATGGAAATAAGAAACAAATCGGAAGTAAGAGAAGAAAAAAATTGTCACTAATATTAATAAAAAATCTTGCGATTTCTTTTCTGACTCCAAACTAGATGTACACACAACTGCTAACATGACACTATTTAACATTTTGTATTTAGTTCATCTTTTCTGCGATTTCTTTTCATTTTTATTTTTATCTTTAGTTTGGCACCAAAAAACTTTTTCATAATCTAGGCAAAAGTATGGAATGAACAAGAAATCTGAAGAAAATCTGTTGTTTTACTTTTTTGCTTAAAAAACTTGAAAAAAAGTTAGGGCATCAAGTTGATTATATCGTTTGTAGACTTGACTGTAGGAAGTACAGTTTTGATTTCGAATATACCAAGATTATTTCCTTTTTTCAGAGCGCCCACTATTATTTTTAAAAAATTCTTGAAGGCAAGAGTTAATTACACAGGGCAACAAAAAACCTTTTATTTGCGGCGTATCGAAAATTGTGTCATAATGAAGGACCATCAGTTAATCTAACAGGATCGTGTCTGTATATAAAATATGTTGTTTTAATTTTAGGAATTTGTATCTGTCTGTCAGTCAGTTTGTCAGTAACGTATGTTACCCCATCACGTAAAAACTAGTAGATGAATTTTAATAAAATTTTGTAGATACTCTTAGTACCTCGGTTCGAATATTAGATTTAAAAGCGTACAACTTATAAAGCTTATTCCAAATAACTTCAAAAATTAATATACTACTTGCCACACTGCGTATATTTATATTTTTTTATGTACCAGCAGTGCCCGCTATTTCGTCAGCGTCCCTGCAATATTTTGTTCTATTTCGTTTTGAAAGAGAAGTAAACCTGAGGCAATTAATGCCTATATTACTTCCTTTAGAAAGGGATAGTAGTAGATAAGATAGATGGTTAGTGTGATAGTACAGCTTTGCTTGTGGCAACACTGCAATTGCACGTTGTGATTATTTTTAGAACAGTGTTGCCAGCGCCTCTGGTGTTATTTAGGCGAATTAGTTTGAAGCTAGTATAGCCACATTTATAACTACTATACTTCGCCGGCGATTCAGTGCTATGTGGTAATACCGGCGAAGGCTTTTTAGGTTCCGCCTTAAACTATACTGCATATCAGTTTATGTAAATTTTACTTTATAAAAAAGTCCCCCCCGGGGGTTCCAATTGTCACTGCAGGAATGGCAAATGTTTTGACGCGGTTCACTCGGGGAAAATAGGGGCACCAGACGCTAGGGTTCCTAGAGCCTAAATCTGGAAGAAAAGGTCTGTGATAAAAATCGAGGGTCCTCTTCGAGGCCCGACCAGTGCCCAAAGGACTGGTACCACGGGAATCGGTGGCCACACAGAGAGCCTATCCTCTCTGTGACCGGTTATTGGTGTGGTTTAAGATCGATTTATGTAGGTAAGGTGCAAGGTCGATCAAGTGTGCTGTTGCACTCTCAACAGAGAGAGTTTGGATAGTCTCCAAACCCCTAAGCAAGAGGTTATAATGTGGATCTAGGCTTGCCTTGGAAAGGCTTGCCATATTATATAAATTGCTACTCATTGTGACTGTATCACACACAAAAAGCGATTGGTAGCAATCGTAAAGTGTTGTTATGCTACACAATGGGGGCGCTAGTCTAAGCCTAAGTTTCATTCGGTGGTAAGACCACCGTGAGGTTAGGCCGAGTAGGCAGGTACTCACGTTAATCTTGTTCTACAATTTATAAAAAAAAGTATGCATATCCGGTTAGTTCAACTGCGTACTTTTACACTTTTTCTCCACTTTCTCTTGGAAATAAGCTATTTTTGCAGAAAAATAACTTATTTCCAAGGGATCAGGATCATACTTAGGTATCTCCTCACAAAATTTTGGCAAAATCCATCCAGTAGTTTTTACATGATGTGAACGCAAAAGAAAAGCAGACAGACAGACGTAAATCAGTTACTATTTTATTATATGTATAGATATATAGATGTATCGATACTGCAAAGATGATCAAGCATACTTCGATAAAACATGTTTGAAGATATCTTTCATAGGTATTACCATTCATTTTATCAATCTTTTCAATGGAAATCATTTCGATGAAGTTAAAAATGTTTAAACAAAATATTTAAAAAAAAAATAAAACAGAATACATAGTCTATATAAAAAATTAATATTTATTTTGGCTTAAGTTCTTTATTATAAAGAGATAAAGAAAAATTGGACACTAGCAGAATGTAATGCATTTTCTGGATCGCTACATCCGTCTTCAGTATTATTCTTATCTATCTACGAGCTAGTTTCAATGGTGACAATTTAAGCCAGAATATATGTATATTAATTCATTCAAAAATAGTTCAAATATAAAAATTAAAATATAATAAAATTAAAATATAATATACAAAATAATTTTTTTTTATTCGTTATAATTTTGGCAGATGGTGTTCTCCAAATGACGCGAATAAAAATTTCTATAAAATTCAGGTAAAATTCGACAAACTGTTCTAATAATTTTAATTGTGTTTTTTTTTTTAAAGAATTGAATAGTATAAGATAAAAAGTCAATTTCAGTTTTTTTATTTCTATTTTTGATATTTCGTAGACTAAAAGCAAGTGCTTTTCTGAAAAAGGATTTTGCGTGGTTGTAAAAAGGCCGGAGAAAGCAGGCCTGTACGTTTGTAAAAAGTTAAAACATAGTGCCTATTATTATAATAAGAAAAAAAATTCTGGGCCTACTTGAGCCTTCATTAAAAATTGTGATTTTATTTATGGGAGATTCCATGTCAAATCAAAAAAAAATTTCAATTTACCATTTTAGATTTTCTTGAATATTTTTTAGTTATATTCCTTAACTCCCTGAATCCAAATATATTTTTAAAAAATTTCTATCGCTTACAGTTTTTTAGCTATAAATTTATAAAAGTTTGTTTATAAAAATATCGATTTTTTTTGCATATATGCTAGAGGCTAAAATTTACTCTAATTCCAGTTCCATAAGACCTAGGGAGTTGAGTAAAAGCTCATTTTAAAGAGGACCTAATAAGCCTTATTTTGATGTCATATATTTGAATTGGAATAATCTGTTCGGAAGTGTAACAGTCTGCGTCTGATTGAGAATAAATTCATCTAATTGTAAATAAACCATGAATAAATTTAGACCTACACAGCGAAAACAATGCCCACCCTAGAGTTGCTGTGGCTCACCCTAGAATTATTAACACTTTGTCGCTACATAAATACATCGAACCGTTATGGCTCAGTCGATTAATATAAAATTTACTTATTGGCTAATGAAACAATTGGCTATTATTTTTACTTTATATATACTTTTTTACTGCATTTGTAGGGTAAATAGCAGTATGATTATATTCGTATGTACAAATGTTCCGATTTCGTAAAGAATTTGTAACTACTGTTCGACAAAATCTTCCGATTTCGGAACCGAAATATTACTGAAATCGTAACGATTTTTATATGAAAGGGTTGACACGACTTCGCAGCGATATGTAGGAATGAAATCGAAACGATGTGTAGAAACGTAATCGCAACGATATCTAGTAACGAAATCGCAACGATATCTAGTAACGAAATCGCAACAATATGTAGGTAGGAAATCGCAAAGACATGTAGGTAGGAAATCGCAACGACATGTAAGTAGGAAATCGCAACGACATGTATTCTGTCAGTACCTCCGTACAAGCTAGAACTTCGTTCTCTGACTGTTAATTGAATATAATTAGTTAAAAATTTGGTATTCAAAGCAATACTTTACCGTAATCAATTCAATTGTCCATCTTGCATGTATTTATTACATTGTTTCGTCTTTATTATAATTCTTTTTTATTTAATACAATTTTGACTTTTATTTACTTACATATCAAAGTAAATCAAAGTTTTATATATATTTTTTTTTGTTCAGACTAATAACCGAAATGTCTTAGTCTCGTTCCGCACTTGCAACTTTTGTTTCTTCAACACATGTATTTGTTGTTGGGAGGTTAAATAAAATGTACCTTAAAATCTGCTGTGACTCTCTATTGTTGTTGTTGTTGTCGTTTGTTCTCTGCAACATGAAAATAGCTGTATAAAAGTATACCGTCGTTAGAAACACAATTTTCAAAGTATTAACAAAATGTTTCAGAAACAAAAATTTCAAGTGTGGAACGGGACTTAACGGAATCATTACAGCAAGTCTGATTTCAGAAAAAATCTAAACATTTGGTATGGTGGGCACATATTTAAACACCCCATTTTATATTTTTTTCTTAACGGTGATGACTAACAATGTGCAAAATTTGGTTCACATCGGACCACTAAATTAATAATAAGGAGAATTCAGTCATATAAATTGGTATGGCTCTATGTTAACGACGATATGGCTCTACAAACCGTTTAGAAGGAATGCTTAGCAAAAGAATACTAGTTCCAGAAAGTAACTAGTGTGGTGAAAGCACTGGTGAAGATGATGAAACAATTGGTGATATGAAACAAAGTAAAAAATATCTTGTAGGTCACCCTTTTCAAATAAATTACCAAGGCGTATCTCAAGGAAAGATATGATTTCCCTTTTTCATGAAATTATGTTCAAACATATTTTTAGTTCTTTAAGACCATTTACCGGTCACAATTCATAATTTTTGTATCACTGTTATTTTCAAAAGTCATAGGAAAACGATGCTTAGAATAACTAGAGGAATTACACAATTCAAGATTTAAGATTGCATTCGGTAAGATGCAATCTTCTAACGGAAAACTTTGTAGAATGGTGGAATCAAAATGTATATGGTAAACTGTTTTATAATGAACTAGCCAAGGCACATTACATTAAGTAAAAAATTTTTTCCTTTTTTTTTATATGGAGTTTGACAGTTAACTGTCACGTTAACCATCATTTAACTGTCATTTTAACTGTCAAAAACCATATAAAAAATTGAAAATTCACTACTTAATATTTCCCATCCGTAGTGAGACTACCTGATAAAAGTGGCTGACTAGTAGCTGTATCCGCCACTTCGTCCTTCCACTTGCTTTGAAATTAATCCACCCTCAAATTTTAAGACTATTACTTTTATAGCGCTTCAGATATGATATATGTATTTACTTTATATAAAGGTATCCATCTCTGGGTAATTACTGAGGAACATGGGCTTTAAATAAAGTTCTAAAATTATAATAAAATTCTAAAATTAATATAAAATTCTAAAATTATTGTAGAATTTTGCTAACAAAAATAAAAGGTACTGCCAAGTTTGCAGTACCATTGAATGGTAAAATTGTTCTCACTCTTTCTTGGTAATTAGATATTTTTACGGGAAAAGTGTCCGATATTTAAATCAATACATTAAGGTAACTCCTTAGTGAGTAATTTTTATGTGATGTGAACACACAGAGAAAGGCTGCTGGTTTGTGTGACATTCAGATTGCTAACTTCACCAGCAACAAAACTTAAAAAAAAATATTTCATTTACAAAGATGGTCCTGTTACAGTTTTATTATATGTAAGATTTAAACTAAGCACAATGAAAAGAATACCCTCAGAGGTTATTTAAACTCTCACGACTAATAAGCGAGTAGAAAATTTTAGAACTCAAAGAAAGCTAAAGACAACGCGAAAGAATCCTGCTATTCAGTTCGACGTATTGTACTAAGCGGCATTGCAGCCGGTTTAAGTCTATAAAGGTTTCTATGAAAATAAACCGAAACTAGATTACTGACTAGTTACATTATAGCCTAACAATACACAGTGGGGCAGAATCAAAATGTTTTGGAAATAACTCAGTCTTTTGTAGAAAGCTAGGCCGATTGATCCAAAATTTGGCATGAGCATAGCAGAGCAGCTTTTGAGCAGTTTTGACTTGTCACAGGGGCGCTGTGTGGTCTCAAATTTGGCATTGGCATTTCTTCATTTTTTATTTGATTTTTAAAAATTATACAATTGATATCTATGAAACAATGGTTTAATCTGTAAATTATGTTTTGAAATGAGCGAGTTATAAGCATTTGAATTTTCAAAAACTGGGCCAGGAATTTTTTTTTAAGATTTTTCCAATATTGTAGAAAAATTTCAAGATTATATCTTTTTAGAGATTTTCATTTTAAAAATTCCAAAATTTTTGAATTTTTGTGTATTTTAGCCTAAAAATGGCCGTCAATTTTTTTTTTTTTTTTAATGGAAAAAAATTTTCTTAAAGAATATATAAAAATTGTATATCTTTGTATAAGCTTACAATATCGGCGTACGTTTAAGCCAATTTTCGTGTAAAATTGATCAACCTTATAGAAGATGGAGGTCCTTCAATTTGACCTATTTTACATCGAAATTTTAAATTTACCATATACGTTACAAAATACCAAAGCTGGGATCGGAAAAATAATAATGCCGTAATAAAGCTATACATATATACTCCCAACTACTGCTGAAAGTATTTCATGACCTTTAGTCCATATGTGAACTTTATGGACAAAAGGCTAAAAAAATTCCAATTTTCAGATTTTAGTAATTTTTTTTGGGAATTGTGGGATATCCCTTGCTTTAACGTTGTAGATTTTTATTATTTAATAGCTCTTTACAAAAGACTGAGTTAATTCCAAAATCTTTTGATTGGTTGCCACTGTGCAATATAGGGAAGAACGTAGAATCTGTTATGGGCTATATGTTTTATATTTTCTACAACTTAAACAATAAGTTATATTAACAAAAAGAACTTTCAACAATGTCATGTGGCATTCGTGTTATTTTTTGCAAATATCCAAGTAAAAAAACAAACTTTTTTTTTATACTTCAATGGTTTAGTTACTCGAGGTTTAAATGAGAAATAAAACTGTCGTAGTGCTAACATCATAATAGAGATGAAACTGATGATGATGATGATGACAATAATGGTGTATTGCAACACCTACTACGGGCTAGGATATCTATATAAAGATGATTATCCTCATCATGACTTTCATCGTGATGCCTGATTGTGTAATGAAGCTTAGAATTGCAACAAATTGCAGGTGAATAGTTTTATATGATACAAAAAAAATTATATTAAAAAAAGAATCAGAAAGAAAAAGCCATTGTGACACATTTTGCAAACAAAATAAACTACAAAAAAATAAAGAAAAAGAGTCAAACTTTTGCCAAGATTTGTTAAAAGTTGGATAAATTGTTATTGCAATACAATCGAATAAAAAAAGAAATTTTAAAAAATTCTTCATAAGATTCTTTTGGAATAGAAAATTTTAAATAAATACTATTTATTTTAAGTTTCAATTTTAAAACTAATTGTTCTTTGGCCTTTTGTTTTCTAAAGGAGTTTTCTTTGTTTTGAATAGTATTTCTTTCATTTTAAACAAGTGTTTCTATTGTCACATACTAAAATGAGGTCTATCATTGTGATTTAGTTTTCTTTTTTAAAATGTTATTGTCAACAAAAAAAACCAACTTCAATTCTTTGGGTCATTCCATACACAGAAACTATTTGTTAAGAATTTAAGGTGGATTTTTTAACTAACCAAAGCTTAAATTAAATCTTTAAATAGTACATACAATATGATAGCACTAATAATTTTGTTAAGGATTCTCCAAGGTTTCGCCTGTTCGCTATATATCATGACATAACTTATATTACTTACAACAATAAGTAATAGAAGTTCTTCTCTTAACTCAACGAAGTTTAAAGAAGATTAAATCATCAATACAATATAACGCAAGATCTACTAAAAAGGTCCAGGTGATAGTGTTTAGAAGTATCCAAGGTAGCCAACTCTAGGCCATTAAGAAGACTACGGCCCTTGGCAAACATCAAAAATTGATGATATGGTTATGAAAGCAATATTAAACCTTACGGACTTATAATTTCTATATTTAGCATAGATGCACTAAATTTTGATTGAAATCAGCGTTGCACTACCACTAAATCATGTTGCAAAAGAAATTAGTGCACTATTTTTTTTGCAGCTTAGTGATAAACTGCAAGGCTTCACTAGCAATCAAAAGAATTTAGTGGTAGTGCATATGTTTGTACTACCAGTCAACGCAGATTTAGTGCAAGAATTCTTCACTCACTCAACTGATTGCAAAATTATTACTTGCAATCAATAAAAAGTTGTATTTATTCATACTTTCAATCAACTTTCAAAAAGGATTGGTAATGAGAATTTTGAAATAAATTCGTTTTTTTTTATATTTTACACCAAAATATAAAAAAAGTGATGTAACGGAATAAATTTTTTATTCAGTATTGAAACAAGGTACATAATGGTAACAAATTAATTATTAATTCTATATAACAGTTACATAAAAATTTTCAAAGTCAGTTCGAACATTACTAGGTAAGTTAGATCCCTAGATCTAACTAGATCCCCAGACAATTGACAAAGTAAATAAAACGATTGTTTAAATAACGAGTCTTCTAATATCTTTGATATTAGATCCTTCAACAGTAGAACAAAATGATGGCATTTGAATAGAATTGAATACTTCTCTACTGGATTTTGAGACTGAATTGGGTTGTCTTAAAAAATATCCAGTAATTAGGCAAATGTTTTTAAAATTCAACACGCATTTGCCATCTTTTGCACCTGTGAAGCCTTTATTTTTCTATAGTGGAATGGTAAACACTCATAGAAGATAAAAAAATTTGGTGGTAACAGTATTGAAAAGTTTGTTGCAAATAAATTTTGAATTTTACTTTTTTTATGTATCCATTTTGTTTATTGAAATAAAAAAAAGTTTGTTAAACTAAAAATTAATTAAATTAATTTTTAAAGGCCTAGATGCACATACTCGTATATTTATGTGACATATATAAATTAATTTATTGTATTATATGTATATAATTTATATAATCATTAATAAATATAAAATAAATTGAATTATATTTTTAATGAAGTATTAGTCTTCACTTTTGAATTAGTGAACAAAAATAACAATAAATAAAATTGACCCTCAAATTGAATGCAAAATTTCTTCTTGCAATCAACTTGAGTGAAGAAAAAAAAGTTGCAATATATTGCTGATTGCATTTTTTGAAATCAAAATAATTAAATTTTAGTGCAAAGATTTTTTAACTCAGTATCACTAATGTTGATTGAGGCTGCAATCACCATTAGAAATCAAAAAAATTAATGCAATAATTTTGCAGTATCACTCAGTGTGAGTGAAGATTGCAGAATTAGTGCACAACCCCCAACTATGATATCTAGTAATGGCCTTTATAGCGACCAGGGTACCGAAATGCTCACACACTGCTCAATCATGTGTGACTATGTGCATTTTTTCTTCTGCTGCTTATTTTCATACATGTGAGAGAGGATCGAAAATATTTTGTGTTTCTTCATTTATGAGTGAGATGATTTATTATGTTCCTCTCTATTCAAAAGTGGATAAGTTAAAAAATATTATGTTTTACAAGCAAGCGCTCATATATGAGAATTTAAATTTTGTTAATTTTTCATAAATGATAAGATCGTAGAAAAATATCTTACTTCTCTTGGAAATAAGATATCTATTTTTACGGAAAAAATTATCCTATATTGGAATCAGCATAAGGTACCTTCTCAAAAAAAAATTTTTGTTAAAATCCCTTCAGTAGTTTTTACATCATGCGAACGTAAACAGAAAGACAGACAGAAGGAAATGAGTAACTGTTTTATTATACGAGTATGTATAGATACTTGTTGTTATAGTAGACATAGTAAAAAAGTATCTGTGTAAGTTAAAGCATATGCCTATTACTGTTCAAAAATAATTAATATACGTGAAAATCATATCAGTATATCCATTCATTTTTAGCCTTTTTCATAAGTGACATGATGTGTTCAAGATTAACGTGGGCTCCTGCCACGGTGGCTTTATCCCACGGTGCTCCAAACACCGAGTGAAATAAAGACGTAGACTAGCGCCCCCATTGTGTAGTAGTATAACAACACTTTACGATTGCCACCAATCGCTTTTTGTGTGTGATACAGTCACAATGAGTAGCAATTTATACAATATGGCAAGCCTTTCCAAGGCAAGCCTAGATCCACATTATAACCTCTTGCTTAGGGGTTTGGAGACTATCCAAACTCCGTCTGTTGAGAGTGCAATAGCACACTTGATCGACCGTGCACCACATCTACATAAATCGATCTTAAACCACAACCACCACGTGTACCCCCGAAGGGGACCTCACCAATAACCGGTCACAGAGAGGATAGGCTCTCTGTGGGGCCACCGATTCCCGTGGTGCCAGTCCTTTGGGCACTGTTTGGGCCTCGAAGAGGACCCGTGCATTAAAACAACAGACTTTTCTTCCAGATTTAGGCTCTAGGAACCCTAGCGTCTGGTGCCCCTATTTTCCCCGAGTGAACCACGTCAAAGCATTTGCCATTACTGCAGTGACAATTGGACGCCCGGGGGTTTCATAAGTGACATAGCAGACATGCTTTCAAGCGTTAGGCTGTCCCCGTAGACCGGTTTGCGCTGGACTCTCAGTCTGAGCGTTGCATATTTGATTCCCGCCAAAGTCTCTGTGTGTTTTCGACAGACAAGCCAGGTGCTTCTCAGAGCTAGTAATCAAACAGAAAATAAACAGAAATATCCGAAAATCATATCACTATTGCGAAACCCTTCATTTTTATATGCTTCCTCTTATAGTGGACCTATTAATAGATACTCTTTCTGTAAATTGAAAGTGTTACATTGTTGTTCAAAAATTAGGCCATACACGTAATAATAACATCACTATGGGTTACACAAAAAAAATTTTTCTCTGTTTTTTTTTTCAACAAATAAAGGTTTCAATCAGTTTTAAATTAAAGTTCAATATTTTTTTTATTGTTTCAAATATATATTTGTTTAATACAGAACAAAAAAATGGTAATTGAATCAATTATTTAATTAAAATAAATTAATTAAATTAAAACCTTTAGTTGGTGAAAATATTTTTATATGTATATAATCCATAGTTTGTATTATTTGCGGTTATATAACATCTTCAGGGCCTCAAGTCTCGAAACAAAGCTTGTCTAAGTATCGGTCGGTACAATTGTAAGAAGTAAGTATAAAGACAGCGTATGTACAGAATATATAAAATCAATTCACTAATGGATTTTCATTAACGTAGTGCGCTGACATTTTTTTTACCTTATTTTGTTTAAATAAAGTTATTAATTTTTATTTCCCCAAAATAAAATAAATTTTTGAAAAGGTTAATGTGCATGGTTCCATAATTAATCTCTGAGGTCAAAAAATACCACCATCGAACGAATCAGTAAAAAAGATTCATTAGAGTCGAATATAACATTATAGGCTGTTTTTAGGCGCTAGTGAAAACACAAAATCAAATGTAATCTTCGTTAGTTTTTCTTTTTCACATTCTATATCCATTTAGCCCATTTGGAAGATACGAACTGTGTATTTCGATGTCCAAAATGAAATTCATTAATTCACTTGGTCACCTTAAAATACATGTAACAAAATATAAATACATTCAACTAATATATTTCAAGTATTTTCAATACGAAAATTTACATTGACATGGCGTAAATAAAGATGTCAAAACGAGAGAAACAGGTCATACGTAAAATTTTCCAATGAGGGGTAACGTTATTGACTACTGTATGGATGGACATGTGGTCCTCCTTTTGAGTGTGCGAAATATAGTCATGTAACAACATGATGAGATCGTTTAAAGGTGGTAAATGTTTTTACAATAATGTATGTATGCATACATATGCCATTTCCATTAACATATGTATGTATACGTAGGTAATGTCCTTGCAATTTAAGCACATTGTTAAACAAACAATAACAATATGTTCAAAAGATACCAAAAACCTTGTTAGTAGCAAGAGTATAGTATGTACCTGGAACTAATAAAAAAGGAGAAGTAGTAGTGGCATTCTGACATCAGTAGTCGTAGTTAGTATCACTTTTACATTGTATTTCAGACAATAAGCGGTTTATGTGATTGTTTTTCTTTTGTTTGTTTAATGACCTGAACAATTGTGTTTAACACATTCAGGTATGCGACGTGAGAGTGATAGTAGGTTTCTGCGGATTTGGTGCAATATAAGTCTATACGTAAAGAGAAAATGATTTTCTTTACACAAAACAACAGTTTAACGGCTTGGTATTTTTTCTGAAATATATGTTATCTTCGTGGTACAATTTTTTTTAGTATATATAATTGTATACACGAGAAACTAAATGAAGAACCGCTAAACTACAGGTTTGATCGCTTGTGGCCACCTAGGGAGCGTAATATTACATAAAATTTAGCCAAATTTATCACTTCGCAGCGAAATAGAGAGTTTACAAATCTTTAACTCATTTGTAATTGTATTTATTTTCATTACTTAAAAATTTTAATGAAAAAGACATGCTTTTAGAATAATTTAGATTTTTTATTATTTTTCTGTTTTTTGTTTTTTTTTTGTGTTTATACAATTTGACATTGAGCTCAGGAAATCCATTGACAATAAATTAAGTATCAGTTATAGAGAATTATACAAATTAAGTTTTTAATTCTTACAATGAAATTTATAATCAAGCTTAAGTTCGTTTTTATTCTCTCTAAGAAAGAATTAATTAAATTACAAATTAGGTGATAATATTAAAGAAAAATTGGGAAAATTTAATTTTTAGACACCAGCACGAGTGGAATGCACATTTTCTAGACAGCCACGTCCGTCATCAGCACTACTTGTATCTAATCTACTTAGGGTAGTGTTTTAGTTGTAAGCATCATCTATTTAACCAACCAAACCCAGATAAAGGAATACGTGAAAACTTGTATTCAATTATTAATCGTCAATTAGTGTAGTTAGTTATGTATGTAATACATAAAACAGTTCGACTAATAATAATTAAAATTTTCAAAATTAAAAGTTTTTAGTTTTTAAACTCTCTAACTACTCTATAGGCTGGAAGAGTATTTATTACAAATTTAAAATATTAAGTATAAAAATTCACAGGGTCCCTCGCTTACATCTTTACATATCAAGGTTGGATTTGATAATAAAATAATACCTATCAACTGAAAAATAATGTTGGGATAAAAACAAATAAACAATAGTTGCTTTCATTGTTAATCAAAGGTTGGCTGAAGCGACAACAAAAATAAACTCGTAAAGAAAACCACTTAAGTAAGAGAGAAGCTTTAGTAGTGGTAGTATGATGTCGATGATGCTTTCAACTAGAACACTAGCTGTTATATATAGTAGATGCGAAGAATGCTGAAAAAACATATACCGAACCAAAATTGCATTATATATTTTGTAGGAGGTTACCAAAATAGACCAATAATTTGTATGGGTCCCTTTTCGACTCCTTTCGTTTCTCAATGATTTCTGGTATCCGACCAGTAGTTTTCAACTGCCTTACTTTCATTGAATCTCTTCCTCTCACTGACAGACTGGCGACTGGTACATGTCTACTATCTTCTTCATCACGAAGTTAACCGTAATTTCTAACATTTGCCTAAGGGATGCACTCAACATCTACATTTAATATGTGGCTGCCCGTGTTTTAAAGCCTTTATGTTAGCCAGTCTTCTGAACATCAACACAAAATGAGCTCTGCCGCCATAGCCTTTTCCAGACACAGCATGCCAGTATATTGTCACATCGATTTTTAAATTTCCGTGACCTGTCTGTAAGTCAACACAGTTTGTAAATCCCCATATTATATCTTGTTGTGAATAATACCAGAATCTTTGGTGGGAATAGGATCCACAACCCCAGAATGACAGATAAGCACACTACCTACTAGCCCACAGAAGCTCCTAAGTAGTGGGAATACACGAACTTAAGCTTTACTTTAAGAATTAATTTGTATGATAAAAAATATGTAGACTAATAAATTTAACCACGTAACTAGAGGATAAGATGTACCTATACAAAAGTAACGGCAAACAAGAAATCTTTTTGCTACACTATTTTGTCCCTCGCACTGGAATTAATACATGACTGGTTGTTTGGTTACCTATACATAGTGTAAATGTAGGACTAAACCAAAAAACCGCCTTTTGCATGTCAGATCCTTTTTAAGCGACAAAAGAATTGTCATTTTAGTTTTGTTTTCAAATGACACACATCGAATTTTAAAGGTGCAATTTATTTCAAAACTATGTAGGTTTATGGATTTCATGAATTATGAATAATAGCTTTGCAACTTTTAAGGTTTTAGGACAGAGAGGAATGAAGAGAGGCGTGTACAATATCTTATATAACTGAAACTCTGCTGCAACACTCTCTCTCTTGTTATTATTGCTCACTCTTTTGCACTTGACTTAAAATATACAGTCGTCAGATATTCAAATTTCAATTTATGGACACGAATGCATCTTCAAAAGAGACTGCAGAATTAAAACTTGCACTTCTCGTCGGGCTCTAAAAAAGTAAAATAATTTTTTAATCAAACACCGGCTACATAGCAGCATAACTTTATAACAAGGCCGGCCATTGGCTACAATCGTCGCTAGTCAACTACTTAATTATATTGAAGACTACCTATACCCGCTACGTCGTAGAAGTCCTAACAATATTTTGTTCGATTTTGCTTTGAAATTAAATCACATCAAATGTTAAGACTCTTACTTTTACACTGCTTCAGTTATAGTTTATGTATTTACTTTATATAGAGGTACCCATCACGAACAAAGTCTTTATATACAATTCTAAAATTTATTTAAAATTCTAAAATTATTGTAGAGTATTACATAGAATGAAATTTATAATCCAGCTTAAGTTCGTTTTTATTCTCTCTAAGAAAGAATTAATTAAATTACAAATTAGGTGATAATATTAAAGAAAAATTGTGAAAATTTAATTTTTAGACACCAGCAACGAGTGGAATGCACATTTTCTAGACAGCCACGTCCGTCATCAGCACTACTTGTATCTAATCTACTTAGGGTAAATAAACCTAAAAATTAAAGAGTGTTCCGATAGTGGTGTGATTTGCATGTAGAAGGCCTAAATTGTGAACTATAATAGGTAAACGCTTGAAATTTTCACAGAAGGTGTATAGCAGTGGCCGCTATAGTAGCTAATTCTAAAACTTAAAGGGTGTTCCGATAGAGAGGTATTATTCACGAATATGTGCTTATTTCTTGAACTGTAGGAGGAATACACTAAAAATATGCAAGCAGTAATTAAAACTTAGTTCGCTATATAAACAATTCTAAAAAAAATAAACCTAAATATTAAAGGGTGTTCCGATAGTGGCGTGATTTGCATGTATAAGGCCTAAGTTTTGTACCATAATAGGTTGACTCCTGAAAATTTTGCAGAAGTGGTATAAATGTGGCCGCTATAGCAATAAATACTAAAACTTATCGGGTGTTCCGAAAGTGAGGTGTTATTTGCTATTTTGTATTTATTTCTTGAGCTATAGGAGGCAACCAATTGAAATTTGCAGACAGTAATTAACTCTATGTTCGCTTTCTAATTAATGAAACTTTAAAATTAAAGGGTGTTCAGAGAGCGACGTGCTTTACGTGTATATGGTCTAAGTTTTAAACAATAATAAGTAGACTCTTGAAGTTTTTACAAGAGGTTTATTACTATGGAAACTATAACAAATAATAAAAATTAAAGGGTGATCCGTCAGTGACATGTTTTTGACGTATATTACCTTATTTTTTGAACCGCAATAGGTAGGCCTGATATTTTTATAGAAAGTGTATTACCATGGCCGTTATAACAACAATTCCTAAAATTTTAAGGGTGTTCCAATAGCGATGAAATTTTCGCGAATATGACTTTGATTTTAAAAAGACATAAGACATGAAAAAATTAACAACTTGAGTTTTAAAGGCCTACTAGACATAGTACGGAACCCTACGTGTGTGAGACTAACTCGCACTTGACTGATTTATTTAATAGTTTTATCGGGCTTTTTTGGTTGCAGTGAAGACCGCTGCATCTAATTATGCTTCATAAGGAACGATTCCCTAAATTAAATTCCAGAAATAAAAGAAACATATTTAAGGAAAATATGCTAGGTCTCTACTAAAATAATGAAATTTCAAAGAGCTAAGAGTGCTAAGTCCAAAAAAGCCTATAAGTCCGCAAATGATTTATTTTAAAGTCCTACGACTACTGGTAATTGAAGAGGACGGACTATAGAAAAAAACTGCATTTACAGATTTTCAAAAAGTCTACTAAAACAACTAAGACAGTTTTTTGTCTCTCCTGAATAATTTGAAAAAATGGACTTAGCACTTTTTTCGACTAAGGTAACGATATTTTACTTTTCTAAAAACATATTAACTTTTTTTAGAAATTGTTTATCACAACAAAAGAAATAAATTTTAAATAATTTTTTAAATTTTGTAATCTTTTGTTCTGGTAAATAAAAATATCTGTCTGCCTCTCTCTTTTTGATCGCATTGCTCATTGTCGTTTACAAGAATAGAAATTGGCCTAGGTTGGCTACAGCCATAACGGTCTTCGCGTAGCTTTGACTATAGCCAAAATAATCGTCTTCATATAAACGCGTATGTTTTAATTTTGAGAGGCTGTAATCGGCCGGCTGTATATGTGTTTAATGCATTAACTGTAAGAATTTTTTAACAAAAATAAATAAATTTTAAAATATTAATTTTCAGTCCTTCATATATTTTTAATGTTTTTTATTTGAAAAACTTTTATATTAATATTTCAGAAAAATTTAATAGTACAGTCCAAAACTTTTTGCCTGACAGAAACGTCCAAAAAATACAGATCATATACGAAAGCTGTCATAGTTCTGCCGTAAAAACACATGCACCTTACGGAATATTTTATTGGCTGCGAAATTTGCAATAAAATAAAAATTATTTCTTTTAAATTCGTTACTACTTTTACTGCATTTAACAGTTTTCGAACGAACTTATAGTAAAACTACTAAGATAATACAGGTAATAGAAAGCAAATGTACAAAAAGTACATAAATTTTAAAGAAATAAAGTGACAAACCTTTGCACCAAGAAACTACCTGATTTTTATTTCTTTTGCCTAAAACATCCCAATTTTATTAGCTTGTGTTAATTGGTTCTGTGTACGACATATGACCATTTAATATACATATTATTTAACTACCTGACTCTTTTGTTTAGTTTAAATAAAGACATCAACTCAATGGCCTTTTATGGTAACCAATTGAGATTATTATCTTTTTGTTATTTTTTTTTTTTAAACCTTAAAATTCAATCTTAATTGGCATATTGAAAGGGCAGATGATAAATATACATACATATTTCCACGAAACAGAAAGCAAGCTGTTACTTACAGCCACATGTGCCCAGTTACATACAAATATACAGTTGCGAGCAAAAAAAGTAGCAATGCTAGGCCATATGATCTTTCCGTGACTCAAAGTCATAATAACGATAAGTATTTTATCTATTATTGGGTATTTACATATAATTATATTCTTTTAATTGATTTAGTTTCTACTACATAAGGTTGGATAGTTTATATTAAAAAATATGTTAAATTTTAGAGAGCAAAAAATCTCAGGTAATAATGCTCCAGATGCATAACAAAACAGTCCGGAATATTGAGAGTAAAAATAAAATTACTCTCTAAATGTAACAACCAACCCAAAGTTGCTGGAACGCAAAAATCACAATTGAACATCTTGAAATACTAATGCTGCTTACTTTGTCAAATTAATTTTATTTGAGTGATTTTAGACGCTTAAATGCATAATATTTTAAAAGCAAATAATTTGCATCATCGGCAACAGCTGTAAACGGTGAATGAAAATAAACTGAAAAAAGGAAAAGCCAATTATTATTTATAATTTTTTACAAAATGCAAAGCCAGGAACTTTATTCGAAAATCTTCCATTTTGCTTTTCAACAAATTTTAAATAAAAACTTTGTTCCATTATTTAAAATTTTTTTTTAATTTTAAATGTAAACAAAAAACAGCTGATAATTTATTATAGTCTGAACTTTCCCAAAGAAAAAGTTCGTACAACTTTTTACTGGAAATAAACAATTTTACTCTCTTATTTTCTCTCAAAATTGCACAAAAATTATTATCTGGAACGCTTACGGACTAATTTGTGCAAGATCGGACAAGATCGGACAGACTCTAACTTAAATTTTGCTTTTTGAATAAGAGTTTATGAAAATATTTATGTATTAGTAATTCATAACTAAAAGAGGTAAATTTTTTTTTTAATTTTTTGTAAAAATTTGTTTGAAATTTTTTGTAAAAATATTATTGAATGTGTTTTCTTTAATTCAGGGCCTTTCTGCATTTTTCTACATTATTTCGTTAGCTGTGTGGCAAGTGGCACCGTTCTGTTGAAACCACATATCGTCCACATCCATATCTTCCAATTCGGGCCATAAAAAGTTCGTTATCATTTCACAGTAACTGCCTGACCGGCCTCATTTTGGAAAAAATAATGATGCCGCCAGTCCAAAAACCGCACCAAACAGTCACTCTTTGTGGATGCACTGGTTTTTCGACAATCACTCTGGGATTATCATTCGCCCAAATCTGCTTATTGACCAATCCACTGAGGTAAAAATGTGCCTCTTCACAGAAGATGATTTTCTTCGAAAATTGATCATCCACTGTTGCCATTTCTTGCCACCAATCTGACCATTGACCATTTCCATGGTTCAAATTGAGTTAGTCTAAAATTGAGAAATGTCAAATTAAATTCCCAGATTTTTGTCTTTTTCTCTGCAGGACGCTTAGCTAGAAAAAATCGAATTTTTGAATAAAAAATCCGTTTTTATTAATTTTATAAATGATCACAGAGTTTTTCCTTTTTCCTGTAGGACGCTTAGTTTAGCTAGAAAATGAGTTTTTAGTTTTTCATATAAAAAATCGATTTTTTTAATAAAAAATTCTTTTTCTTAAATTTTATAATTGGTTATAGTTTTTTCTCCTTTTGCCTGTAGGACACTTAGTTTAGCTAGAAAATGAGTTTTTTTTATTTTTCATATAAAAAATCGAATTTTTGAATAAAAAATCCTTTTTTATGAATTTTATAAGTGATCACAGATTTTTGTCCTTTTTGCCTGTAGGACGCTAAACTTGAGGTTAGGTGTGGCTCACATTCAACATCGGCCCTTAACCACTGATATTATCTGTTAATAACACTGCACATTTTACAGATACATATTTTGAACAAAAAAAAACACATTGTTATTTTAGTACAAATATAAAAGGCAATCAAAAGAATTGTATATGTTGTTGTTTTTTTTTTTTTTTTTAAATAACAAAACATATGTACATATGTATGTTAAGTTTTTGCTGATGATGAATCTTCGAGTTTAAAATTTATCATTTGAAATCTTTGAAAACTCACGGATTGTTGCAGTTGTCTTCATTTGTACTAAAGTAAGTGATTAATGGGTTTTAAATTTAAATTGACAATTTCACTTTTTTCTTTAAACACAACGAAATTATTTTGTAACATGAGACAAACTCTTGGTAAGACAATCACTGATTCTGAGAAATTTTAAATTCATACAATATGCACAATATTAAGCAATTACTCGTAATATAACAGTAAACAACAATGTTGCCAATGATTCTGAAAAAGTTAGAAGTTTTTAAAAATATCCCACAGCACAAATGAATTCAAAAATACACGTTAATATGAAATTAATAAAAAAAAAAATTGGTGAACATCAAATAAGCTAAGAAAGGCTAGCCAAAAGGTTTGTTAATTTAATAATAATAATAATCAAAAAATCTTTCATTAAGAGCCAGTTCTAAATCAGCGGGATATATCGGTATTGGTTGCGTCGTTAAATTTCAACACTATTTGGGTAATGAATGCTGACCGCATAATGAAATATTTTGCAATAATGTGGTGAAAAGTCTATAATTTTTTTCCGTAACGCATAAATAGTTTTTCGTTATTAAAAGTAAGCTAAAAACCACTTTTAACTATCACGTACTATAAGAACAAGTTATAGCAATGAGCATTATCCTCATTATTATAACGAAAAACTACTTAACGCTCCAACAAAATCCTAACTTTAGCTAAAGGCAAGTTATATTAATGGGCCTTAGTGTTTTTACTTAGATATCAACCTTATAAGTCCAGCTTCTAATCGAGCATTATTAACAACAGTAAAATGTTTTCTGCTAATTTTGTTTCAATTATAATTATTAATACTTTCTGTTATAGCGGACACACATAACTATGTAAAAATATACAGTGTGATAACTGCTTGGGCTTCTTTGCCTAAAAATCTCTCTTCAAGTAGCCCTAAAGAAAGAAGGGCTGGCGTAGGTAAATCGGGCAATCTTGGTGACCACGACAAATAGTCTTAAGGAAAGATTACGCCACTAGTATACGCTTTTTTCATAACATCTATTGTGGCTTATAATGTGTGAGAGGTTGCACCGTTTTAAGAATTCGTTTTTCATTGCTCTGCAGCCTTCACTAATAGCAGTAGTGCCAGTAATATTATTTTCAATGGCGTCCTCAAAAAAATACACACAGTGTATTTGAGTGTAATGCTAGCTAAGCGGCGGAATGTTTGCCCCTTGTCACACGGCATGGTTTGGAAATCGTTGCCGAAATTCACACAGCTCTAACACCATTGACAGATTATTGGAAAAAAATTGAACACAATTCTTTTGCGCTCTGGCGGAGTATAGCCCTTCATTGCTTGTGTGATTGTATATTGCAGCAGTTTGAAAAAATTATAACATCTGCCGATATGGTGATTACTTTTGCTGCACCTTGTATAATGGTTCATCAGAAGAAGTTGAAGTGCCAGCCCTTTTAGGTACAATAGTTAAACAGATTTTGGATAGGAGACTCTAGGTATATGTATCGGTTATATTCAGAATTTATTTCAGAACGGAGTTATATTTAAATAATTTTTTGGTCAAGTGAACTTAAACTGCTTAAAAATGGATAAAAATAAGAATGGTGCTCGGATCGAACCCTACGCACAGTGGGCGAAAAGGCTCATCTAGCGGCGTTTAATTAATAGCGCTTGGAGAAATTTTTTTATTTTTATATTTGTTTTGCAATATTTTTTTTTTTTAGTAAAATAGGTTAAGCTACAATGTTAAATAAAAAAATTTTTTGAAAAATATATTTATATATATATATATATTTGTGTGTGAAAGTTGCAACTTTGTTTCATATTTTAGACATTGTTTATTTTAATCAGGAAAACATGATAAAGTTAATATATTTAATATTTCACATTCTATATACATATATATGAAGACTAAATAAGGCCAAAAATAGTTATTTCAACATTTATTTTTTCTGTTGAAATAACTATTTCAGTCTTCATATATTTCAGTTGTTTTCATAACAAAAATTTAATTACAAAGAAAATAAAACTGGAGTGGCCTACACTCAACTTTACCATACCCAATGGAAACAGATATTTTTATGGATATATTACATAAAGAATAAAAGTTCAAAGTATATTCGAATCGAAAAAAAAATATTTTCGATTTGGGGTGTTAGGGAAACTACCCCTTGCCCCTTCCCGATTATGGCCAAATTTATACAGCTCTTCATCTCCATAAACGAAAGCTATATACTAAATTTCGTTTTAATATGTCATACGGTATGACTGGTAGAGCGTTCACAAAATTTGGGGGTACGGAAACTACCCCTTTCCCCCTCCCGATTATGCCCAAAAATTATACAGCTCTTCATCTTCACATACCAAAGGCACATAACATTTTTCATTTTTATATGTCAAACGGTATGACTTGTACAAACTCCAAAATGGATTCAGGCGACCTCTAAACGTATAAATCCATCAAAATCTCGACCACGATTTCTTTCATGATTACTATACTTTACCTTATACTACGAATGTTAAAGTAAAAAAATGAAACTAATAACAATATCAATAAGAGTTTTTTATTCCGATTCGGAATTACTAAATGAATCTAAGGTGCAAGGAACACAATTGGGGCATTCAAACGGTGTCTTATCGAGTCATATTGTCATAATGTCATAATATTTTAAAACAGTTTTAAAAAATTGTTGTTGGTTTGTGTGTAGAAAAGTCATAAAAAATTAAGACTTTTCTACATATGTTTATTGTTTTGTCATAAATTGGCAAAAGAATTCGGAGTTAAGTGGTTAAAGCTATTAAGTTAAGCCGGCGATGGTAAAAACAAGCTGCCGCCAAAAAAATCGAAAAGCAGAAATTATTAAAACTAAATAAATAAATTAAAAATAACACACTATATTACAACGGTCGTTCACAGCAATCAATTCTCAATCAATTTTGCTACAAAATTTCTAATTTGTTTGCTTATTAGAAGCATCTCATTATTATCATACATTTTGATATTAATTATATTATTAAATATATGACTTTCAACGGCAGAACATTTTTTAGTAGGCACGGGCTCATTGCGTCATAGTAAATAAACTTCTCGTCTGAGCACGGACATTGTTCCTAAAAAATGCAATGTCATGAAAAGTTGCAGGTGGGTGCAGATGATTTGAACAATTTACAATCACAAGACGACATAGTAATTTAAAACGAATATCAGAGGTTCCGGTCCACGGAAGTTTTATTTTGGCTTTTTTCAAGCAGTTGGTGGTATAGTCAACTTTAACCCGATTTTTTCAACAACACTTAAGCACAGGTCACAAACAAAAATTTTTTTTAGTTAATACATACCTCTAACTATAAATAAAACTACTTTTCTTCCACTTAATTGTGACAAACTCAACTTTAGAAAAAATTTGGCAATGCAAAACAGGTGTTAAAGCTTAGTGAGGCACCGGCTGAAACATATGTTGTATTTTACAGCTCAGAGTTGTTCAACTGGATCATGTCAATCAAAATAGAATCGATATACATATATAATGGGTGATTTTTTTGAGGTTAGGATTTTCATGCATTAGTATTTGACAGATCACGTGAGATTTCAGACATGGTGCCAAAGAGAAAGATGCTCAGTATGCTTTGACATTTCATCATGAATAGACTTACTAACGAGCAATGCTTGCAAATCATTGAATTTTATTACCAAAATCAGTGTTCGGTTCGAAATGTTCAAATGTGACAAATTTTGTTCAGCGATGAGGCTCATTTCTGGTTGAATGGCTACGTAAATAAGCAAAATTGCCGCATTTGGAGTGAAGAGCAACCAGAAGCCGTTCAAGAACTGCCCATGCATCCCGAAAAATGCACTGTTTGGTGTGGTTTGTACGCTGGTGGAATCATTGGACCGTATTTTTTCAAAGATGCTGTTGGACGCAACGTTACGGTGAATGGCGATCGCTATCGTTCGATGCTAACAAACTTTTTGTTGCTAAAAATGGAACAACTGAACTTGGTTGACATGTGGTTTCAACAAGATGGCGCTACATGCCACACAGCTCGCGATTCTATGGCCATTTTGAGGGAAAACTTCGGAGAACAATTCATCTCAAGAAATGGACCGGTAAGTTGGCCACCAAGATCATGCGATTTGACGCCTTTAGACTATTTTTTGTGGGGCTACGTCAAGTCTAAAGTCTACAGAAATAAGCCAGCAACTATTCCAGCTTTGGAAGACAACATTTCCGAAGAAATTCGGGCTATTCCGGCCGAAATGCTCGAAAAAGTTGCCCAAAATTGGACCACCGAATGGACCACCTAAGACGCAGCCGCGGTCAACATTTAAATGAAATTATCTTCAAAAAGTAAATGTCATGGACCAATCTAACGTTTCAAATAAAGAACCGATGAGATTTTGCAAATTTTATGCGTTTTTTTTTTAAAAAAAGTTCTCAAGCTCTTAAAAAATCACTCGTTACAAGTTCAGTGGGATACAAGTAATCGATAGAAACATAATTTTGGCGCAATTAAACACTTTGTAAATTGAATTAAACGACGCTAGATTTGACATTTCGCCCACAGTACTATGGTGTGAAAAACTATGACTTTACAGATTTCAGAACTGTTTTGGTTATATTCAGAATTTATTTCAGATCGGAATTATAGGGTTCTGAAAATTAAAAATTCTGAAAATATTATATGTGTTTTTCTTTTTGGAAGAGACTTGTTGAGACTGTGTGTATTTTCACAGACACTCAAAGGTTTCCATGGGTACCTTTGCATAAAAGTTACAAGCACAAGCAATATTTTATTAATTATTAGGCAAATAAAATTTTTGATTGAAAAATAATTATTTAACCGCATAATAAATTTAAAAACCAGAAAAAGTTATTTTGAAGTTGAAGTTTATATCTTAATCTAAAAAAATATTCAGCCAAAAAAAACAAGATTTTTTGAATTAGTCAGCCCTCTTTAATATTTTTAGTTTTTTATGTTCTTGTGAAAAAATATCATAAGAAAAATTAAAGTTGTAGAATTGCACAAAAAAGTGCTGCAAAGCAAAACTTCTTTCGTAAACTTTCTATAGAAACTTCTTTCAAAATAGAAGAATTATGTATATTGAATTGAAAAAGAAAATCTTTAACTACCCATACAAGCCTTTGTGTGAACCATTTGTGCATGTAATGCAAAAAAAATATTATTCGTTTCTTTTTCTTTTTTTTTTGGTCTTCTTTTCTTCCCCACAATAAACAAAAGCTAAAGCCAAAAAATGCAATTGCATGTTTCAAAGGAAGAAAAATAAAATTATAAAAAATATATTGTGTGGAGAAATTGTTAAACAAGAAGATTAAGAGAAGGAGAACAAATAGACTTTTTATATTTCCCTTTGCGACCAGAGCAAAATGTTTTGAATAATTTATGCTATTTCTATGTCTGTCTGTAAGTCCGTCCAATAGCAGACAAAAAGTTTTCAGCAAAAGCGAATGAAAACAAAAAAAAAAATGAGCATTTGTGTGGATTTTTTGTAACCAATAATTTATAGTTTTAAATAAGACAGAAATTCTTAAATATTGTTATTTTCATCGTAATTTTGGTAGTTGTATGGAATTAAAAAAATTTGTGAAGCAATAGGTGTAGCAAAAGCTAATTAGCCAATCTGCCTTGAATTTAATTATTCTATTGTTAATATTTTTTTAAATTTAACTGTTTTTAATTTCTCACAGTGCACAGTGGGGCATTTTCTATGGATATGTAATTAGTCAACGATAATCAAATGACAAAAAATCTGCTACATTAAGGTAGAGGAAATCCCACAATTCACAAATTAAATGCCAAAAATCCCAAAATTAGAATTTTTTAGTCTTTTTCGCATAAAGTCCACATATATAGGTCATGAAATACTTTCAGCAATAGTTGGAAGTATATATAGCTTTATTATGGCAGTATTCTTTTTCCGAACCCAGCTTTGGGATTTTAGAACATATAGACTAAAGTTAAGATTTCGATGTAAAATAGGTCAAATTTAAGGCCATCCATCTTCTAGAAGATTAATAAAATTTTTTAAATATTTGTTTTATTTTAAATTATATATATTTTATTTAATTTTTTGGAACTTTTTTTAAATTTTTTGTAAACATTTTTTTTTTTTAATTTTATAATTTTTTTCGTAATTTTTTAACAAAATATTTTTGTAAAAGTTTTATTTAAAATATTGTGTAAAAATTTTATTATTCATGTTTTGGAAAAATTTTATTAAAACTGTTTTTAAAAATTTTATTAAAAATATTTAGAAAAATTTATAGAAAATCTTTGTAAAAATAATATTGAAAAAAGTTATATTACAAATTTTTTGTAAGACTTTTATAGAAAATATTTTGGAATTTATTTTTTTAAATATTTTTTGTAAATATGTTTTTAAACTTTTTTTGATAATTTTTTTTTTAATATTTGGAAATTAAAATATTTTTTTTTAAATATTTTACTATAAATGTTTTTTGTAAATTATTGGTTAAAATTTTTGTAAAAAATTTAGGTTAAAAATTTTTGGAAAATTTTTTGTAATTTGTTTTAAAATTTTTTTTTTAAATTTTTAGAAAATGTATGTAATTTTTTTTAATTCTTTGTAAAAATTAGAACCATCTCTCAATCTAAATTGCATTAGAATGTTCAGACAAAAGCAAAAAAATCATCATAATGCTCCTGATTACCAGTGGGCATCCTGTAGGTCTATTGGTTACCTCTATGTGTATTGCTTTCTCTAATGGCGTGTAATACAAATCAAAGCAGAAAAACCCTACGAACTTAAAAAAAAAAACAAAAAAAAAAATATCTATATCCACTCCATTGGATGTATTGGTCGCGGTCTTATATTTATTTAACAAAAAGAGCACAAGATAATCATTACAACAAAAATAAATAAATACAACGTGAAAAAATATAGGTAGGCGTGGTTTTTTGCCCACAGACTCGAATAGAAGGGTCTGATGTTGCTGAATTCCATTAGTGAAATTTTAGAAACTATGTCTGGTAGATCGGTGGGCTTAAATTTTCTGTACCTCTTCTTGTGCCTTGCCAAAGTTGACTTCAATCCGAACAAAGACGGACAGATGGACATTGCTTCATCAATTTCTCTATGTATAAGGATTCAGAATATATATATACTTAATGAGGTCGGAAATGAATATTGCAGAAATTACACACGGAATGACAAACTTACTCGTACATATACCCTTTGCCACCTATGGTGAATGGTATAAAAACAAATGTTGAATGACGTCTTTCTTTATAGCAAGAGTTAAAGTTAGGGAACTACTGATCCCCAAACACTTAAAGTATTTGTTGGAAAATGCTTATGCCCAAATACATGAACAACTATCAACAATGCTACCACAGAAATGCTAAATTTTGAAATAAAATACAAGTGCATTTATAATTTTTTTATTCAATATCTATGTGGTTCTGTAGAGCAAAATTTTCTCTAAAGGATACTTTATTTTTAGACATATTGGTTGCTCTCTTCTACATGAACTCTAAACTTTGACATATAAAGAAGATACAAACGGACAAAAAGGTTATAAAACATTATGCTGCATTGCAAAACCTTAAAATTGTGAGAGAGTTCTCAGTCATTAGTTGTACATACAAAATAGAAAAATTAAGTATTTTGTTTAAAATATTTAGTCAGAGAATACTTTTGCGTGTCTATGTCCAGTTTTTTAATACTATGTTCAACGATGAGTTCACGTTCAAGGATGCTTCATCCTTAAATAGTAAGAGCTAGTAAATATTAAAGTTTCATGTGCCACTAGAAGAAAATTGTTCATCATGTATAAACTATTCAACACTATCTACATATCTTTTGCTTGTTTTGCAACGTTGTTCCTGTTTAATGTTTTCTTATTTTGATCTTCTATGGAAACTACTAACTTACATTAATGTTGTGTCAGGCATATTCAAGTAGATAGATGTCTTAAGTGTCATACACATGTTCGTATGTGAGTGTATGTGTATGACTTATATTTGGTGGCTACATCAAATGTTTCAACAAAATTTAGTGATAGCATGCAATTTGTATTTTAAAAAAATTCCTAAACACTATTTTATAGGTACAAGTACTCTAGTGTGTATTTAAGAATATCTATACATATAATAAAATAGTAACTCATTTCCTTCTTTTTCGTGTTCGCATCACTTAAAAACTACTGGGTGTATTTTAACAAAATTCTGTAAGACGGTACCTTAGTATCCTTGTTCCATTTTATTACCGATTTGAAGGTATTGCATACCTTAAGGGATCTTTTATTTTATACCCTTCACCACAGGTGGAAAGGGTATATCTAAGTTTGTCATTCCGTGTGTACTTTCTACAATATTCATTTCCGACCCCCCAAAGTATATATATATATTCTGGATCCTTATACATAGAGAAGTTGATTAAGCGATCTCCGTCTGTCGGTAATCGTGTTGTAATGTCATTTGCCAAGGCACCAGAAGAGATACAAAAAACATAAATACACCAATCTGTCAGGCATAGTTTTGAAAATTTTGGTAGTGCTATTCAGCAACATCGGATCATTCCTTTGGAGGCTGCGGGCCAAAAACCACGTCCACCTATATTTTTTTCTCGTTTTTTTTTAATTTTTTTCGGCTTTAATGATTCTGTTTTGCCTTTTTTGTCAAATAAATATTAGACTGCAACAAGTACGTCGCAAGGAGTGCATACAGATCTCGGGGGATCAATAACCCCCTGCGAGGGGCAATTTTTATTTGTTTTTAGAGTGGTAGGGTTTTTCTGCTTTGATTTGTATTAGAGAGCTTAATAGAAAGCAATACACATAGAGGTAGCCAAGGGACCCACAGGGTAACCACTGGTAAATAGGAGCAGTTAAAAGGCACGTGGGCGGTCAATATGAGAAATTTTCTTTTTTGTAAGGATTTCTTTTTGCTTTAGTCTTACCATTCTAACTCAATACAGATTGAACTCAATACAAAACATTTTCAAAATGATATTTTACTGTAAAATATAAAATACACATGAAGCCAGCAAAGCTACATGCCTACACGACCACCGTTGTGACTGTCGTCAACTTAGGCTAATTTCTATTTTATTCAACAAAAGAAAATGTCACAAAATTACAAATTCATATACAAACAAAAAGTTTTGGAGGAAATATTTATAATTTTTTGAAAAAGTTATTTAATTTTATAAAAGCAAAATAAGTATTTCTACAACAGAGTTTACGATGTAGCTGTCGTCTTCAATATCATTAAGTAGCTGACAACACGGCGACAGTTGTAGTCAACGGAATTTGGTTTTCATTTGTCTTTCTTTTTCTCTTTGTTTTTCTCATACGACTTAATTTAAGTAAAGAGTCAACAATATGGATAATGCTGTACATGTCTGTCTTAATAAAATCACCGTGGTGAAGGGTATAGAAGATTCGGCACTGCCGAATATAGCACTTTTACTTGTTTATTTTTGAAAGCAGTATATTTGAAGCAATATTGCGCAACAGATGGCGCTGTTTTAAAATAATGATAAAACAAATTGAAAGCGGGATATTTTAAACACGATTGTGCAAGAGATGGCGCTGTTTTACAATAATGACAAAATATAAATTACTTACGGCCAAATAGCCAATTAAATAAAATTTGTATTTGATTTGTATTTTTACTTTGTGGAATTTGTTATTAAACTATTTCAAACACCTTTTAAAGAGCTTGACAATATTTTTTAAATTTTTAGTATTTTATATACATTTTAGAATTTTATCCAGGGATGGGTACCTTTATATAAAGTAAATACGTAATAGTCTTAAATATTTGGTGTGGATTACTTTCAAAGCAAAATCGAACAAATTATTGTCAGGAAGCACACAACGTGTGTGGGCACAGCTATTACTACAACAATGAGTCGAAGAGGACTATAACAACCAACATTTTATTTTTTTATTTTTGTTAGAACAACAAGTATTGTAAAAACAATAGCATTATTAAATGTTGTATTCATATCCTTGCGAAGCTCTTGCTGAAACGTGATGTGATTAGATAAAAAATGCTAAAGTTTTATATGCTGAGTATAAATTTGTAAAAAGTTCTTAGACTTTACCTTAACATGTTGCGGTATTTATTTTTATATAAAAATCATTTAAATGCCGCTGGCTCTGATGATTAAAGAAATATAATTTTTTTAAAAATTTCATTGATTACTAGTTTGCAATCACGTCAATAAGTCTTTATTTTAAACATAAAAAATACTTTAACTTCATTTTTTTTTAATTTTTCTTTTGTCTTCATATACTTTATTCAGTGATTCGTTTTACAAAGTGAGATTTGGGAAAGTCCTCAAATTAAATTTTACGGTCAAAATGGCCACCTCATTTGACACTTTTTTCCCTTCGAACCACTCTTTCAAGTTCAGAAGCAAAAAAAGTAGCTGGATATGATATCTCAAATCGTGTATTTTTGCCATCAAAACTTTTTTACCGACCAAATGCAATCTATCCGCTGTCTAATGTGGTGAAAAGTATAATAAATTTGACTCGTACGAAATATTTGAAATCCAAATTTGAAAATTGATACCAAACTTATCTTCTCTTTTGCAGATGACAGCAGCATTTCTATTCATATTCATTCAATAATAGGCGAAGCCAGTTGAAGATTCGTCCCAAGAGGCAAAGCATGAGTTATGGTCTTGTCACAATCTGATTTTTTTTTTTTTTTATTAAATGACAACACTACCTGTGAAACTTCTTGCTAGTCTGCAGCAATCGAACCTGTAATACCCAGACTGATAGACTAGCGCACTATCAATCATTCTATCTAGGCATACAATGGGATCGTCCGAATAGAGTCGAACATATTGCTCGTAAGACTCAATGTTGTATGTTTAAGCACAGACGTTCGTTCTCACCTGTAGCTATGGGTGATGTGGAGGATCTATCTGAACTTCTAATTTGTTGTATCTCCTATATCAAAAAAGACCCAAAGTCTATTTTTGAAGCTACTAGCCTCGGTGGGCTAGTTGGTAGTGTGCTAGTCTGTCAGTCCGAGGTTGTGGGCTCGATTCCTATCAAAGAACCTACACTACAAGTTATCAGGAATACCAAGAAGGAGCTTGGATATAATCTGGGTTCCTACAAATTGTTAACTGCGTTAGTACAGGTCACAGACTTTCAAGTATTATCTCGAGAAGTTAAAAATCGCGGTAAGACGATACCTGCAGACTGTGCTTGGAAAAGGGCTAATATAAAAAAGGACGTTGGACCACGGCCATACACATATTATATGGAGATGATATGGAGACATATCATTAAGATAATGTTAGCAATTACCATAGACTCTGTGTTGAGAAAGAATATCGACATCTATCAGTCTGAAATCACTACGGTCGAGAGTAAAAAGCTAGCACTAGACTAGATGAAAGTAAGATATTCGTAAATTTCCAGTCGAATACCAGAAATCGTTGAGGAACGAAGGGGGTCGAAAAGGGACCCATGAAATTAGTTATCTGCTTCGTTATTCCCTACTATTGACTTAATGGGATTTGTTTCACTGTTTTATCATTATAACAATGAAATGTGCTCTAATAAAATCAGGGAACTTTTTCCCGATGCCGGTTCATTTTTGCATTTTGTGATCAATTTGTCTTTGTAGGGAAAATTCGTTTTTTGCTCGAACAGTTCGTATGTCTTTTCCGCCAATTTCAACGTCGCAAAGTTCAAGTCAAATATCCACAACTACAACCACTACTATTCTCTTTCCCATAACCAAATTTTATAATTCTGGCACATGGCATTGCATGAGTAGAGGTATCCTACGAGTGCTGGTCCAAATGTGATAAAATGTGTTAAAATGAATGGGTTTAGTCTGGATCGTAAGAACACCCGTCAAAAATTTGGAATTAAGTCGAACCCAATTCCAAACGAGAAAGAATCAAATCAGGAACCATCAAATCGGTTTCAGAAGAAAACGTAGTACAATCAAACAAACACTCAGATTAGTGTATTGATGCCAAATGATGTCTCAACTTTCAATAGTCAAATACCTCGGTTTACATAGTAATCGTTGGAAACTTTTATTATAAAAGCCGACCCTTAAACCAATATAATGTTAAACCAATATAATGTTAAGGAACTCAGAGGTTTAATCAGCTGGCAATAAAGATTAACAAAATTGTTATGCTCAAAAAACTATGAAAAACTTTCATAGCAAATTACGATTTATGCAGACTTAAATATCACAAATAAAATTAACGAAAAACTGCATATAAATTATTTTGTATAAAAATATATTAAAAATATATGCATGTATTATTATATAAAATAAATAAATATTCAACCTTTAGTCATGCATAAATTAATAAAATTATAATTAATACAAACCAATACAAAAAAATGGGAGAAAAAAAAGCAGACATTAACACTTTTTTAGCCAACATAAATTCATTATTTTATGCGATTTTGCCATGACCCAAAGGCTGTGTCATCATTAAAAGAATAAAAAATAATATTAAACACGTGTATGTGTAAAGAATTAATGATCGGTAAAAGTCGACATCATATGAAGTTTATAGTAGCAGAAGAAAGAATTTTGTTTACATTTATATCCTTAAATATATAATCCAGAAATTTTTCCACAAAATGAAATTTTGCTAGCTAACTACGAAAAAAAAATTTGCTGAAAATTGTAATCAATATTTTGAAAACACTGGACCAGGGTAGCGAAAAATTAAAAATTTGAATTTCAAACTCTTTGAAACATAATTTCAAGATTAAAGCATCATAGGGTATTAACTAGACCTTTAGACCATATATAATTTTTAAAAGTTAAACAAAAATCGAAGAAATGTTAAGCTCTAAAATAATTTCAGGTGCGAGGTACCTCACATTGAGACCACATAGTGCCATCCCTGGCATGTGGACGATAACCATCGTCAAAAAGCATGCTCAGATACTCCTCTGCATTGCTCAAGTCAAATTTGAGATCACTTGGTTTCGCCCTTTACAAATGGTTCAGTTATTTCCAAAATATTTTGATGCTGCCCCACTGTGCATTTTTGTGTTGAATTCGATAGAAAGTTTTATATAACAAAGTAGACCACTTTCTTAACGGTTCCCTTATCGATCCCCTTCCGCCCTCTATGATTATAGGAAACCGAAATGGAATTTCGGCAACCTTACGCTCATAGAACCAAGTGCTACAACCAGTTTATAATCTTGACTGGTAACTGTCAGCTTCTATCTCATCACGGAGTCTCTACGAATTGCTAGCATATGTTCAAGTCTCAGGTCAGGTAAGTTTTATATTAAAGACTAATGTTTTTTTTTTGTTTTTTGTAAAACTTTTCACTCATTTATTATCAGTAAAACGACTGGACAGGTCAAGAAGTCTCAGTTATTGATTGGTATTAAAGCACTGCATGTGCACAAAAACAAAGTTCATAAGAAACTCATTATATTTTATTGAATTCATGTCTGTTCATCGTACACGAGTAGCGATAAGTGTACAATAATAAACAGCAAAGACTAGCGAGCTAAGTGCGATATGCTTGCAGAGTTTTCATAAGCAAGTTTGAATAAGTATGAGTAAATATTCAACATAATAATATTTAACTTGGGCGAGTTCAAGCAATTTTATGCTTTGAGTGAAACACGAAAACATAGAATTTTTTAACAACATTATAAGAAGTAAAAAAAACCATTAGTGCAAGCAAAACGCACTAAGCCTTATCCAAAAGTTCTATACAAAACCTAAACAAAACACACTGACTGTTTCGAACATAAGACGAGTAAGCACGGGGCGCTCACGAGTATAGAAAGTTTATTTTACTCGGTCAGTTCATTGCGTTTATGTTACGATCAGAGGTTTGCTCACTAATAGTTAAGCATGAGCAGGCATGTGTTTAGTAAGCTAGTTTTTGTTGGCATATGACCTGTTGCTCATGACTTTATGAGTCTAACCATTAGATGTGCTTGCTCATGCAAGTATTTAATGCGAATATTTGAGCACTTTAAAGCATAGATTGGGGGGCATATATGTATTTATTGCTTATGAGTGGGATGTTTGAAAATTTTAACAAAATAATCGAATGATTTATATTTCAAGTGGGTTCCATGACCTATGTATTTGATAATACTGCGTACCGGATAATGTTTTATTTATTTAGAATTTGGAAGGCCCAACACAATAGATTATAAGGTTATATAAGTATTTTCTACACGGTAATTATTTTATGTAAGGCATTAACATCAGTCCTAGACACCAAATATGTGAATTAAAATCTAGCGGAAAAATGTATAACCTACAACCAATTAAAAAAAATAATTCCACTTTGCCCTACATAAATGAAATATTTCATGTAATAAATTAAATTTATTTAAAAATAATTACTAAATATGCATTCATTTTTTATCCATTTAAACGAACCCTTCCTTTATTTAATTTGCTTAAAACAGTTTGATTTACCTCTTTTGTGTTTGGCATAGTTTGTAACTTCATTGCCACAACATGGTTGTTCGTAGTAAAAATTCCATGTATTTTCATAATCACAGGATGCAATTTTCACGCAAAATGTCAGCATCATCATCAGCACGAGAATTGGTAACATTTTTAAGCAATATGACAATTGTTTTTTATTGCCTACAAATCGCTGGCCCATTTTGCTGCAACACGTTGTAGATGATGTCAGCAAGGGAAGGCATATGGTTGTAAGAGAAGAATCCATTTTTATTGAAACAAAATTTAAGAGGAAGGGATGACCAACCAAAACCTCAATTGGATTATTGGGGCTTTTTGATGAGCGGCTTAAAAATTTTGTTTGAATGTATTTTTATTAATTTTTGTTTAAGATACGTGATTTACGTGCTTTTGTTGTTGTTGTTTTGCGTTTTTTTTTTTTATTAATAAATTGATTATTATTTTATTTAACTTTTTTTAAAATATTTTTTATCGTTATAATTATATTGCAAATGTTGTTAAACAATATTTATTAATATACACAAATGTGTTGGTAATCACTGCTGCGAATTGTAAAAAATATGGAAAAAAAATTTAAAAATGTTTTTATTTTTTTAAATTAGTGGCAAATTTAATGGCTTTTAAGCAGTTTTTAAATTTATAAATTTTATTATTTTTCGTTAATTTTTTTATTTTGCTGTTTTTTTTAATTTTTTTTTTTTTAAACTTAATTCATTTTATTATTTTTGTAAAATTTATAAATTTTATTTTACACAATAAACTTTACACTGTTACAATACTAACACCTCAATACAAACAGTAACATTGAGAGAAAAAAAGACTGGTTTTAAATATTTTTTTTCTTTTGTTTTTCTTAATAATATTTGTTGATTTTATTTGGAAATGAATTCATTTACAAAGAGTTTCTCTCACAGAGGGTGTTTCAGGGTTGCCATAATTTTAAATCTAAATATTTAGAAAGGCAACAGAAACATCAGTCGAAGAACGTCAAAACTAAATTCTTTACATGATGTTAGATTTTTGGTATTTTAAAACTCTTTCAGAGCAATGGCTGGCAGGAATAATTTTGCCTGCCCTTAAAAAGGGAAGTAGAACAATAATTATTGTGGTATTTCACTTCTGAGTAGTGGTATGCATTCGATCAATATAAAGGCAATACTACGGGTATATCCATATATAATCGCATGGTAGTACTCCAGGCCAAGTAATGGACTATGTATATCTGGGTTATCACACGAGTTGATAGTGTTAGCGCTGGTACTTCCAGCGCTAAATGTGGTATACTCGGTGAGTAAAAATCAGATAAATCTAAGAACGAGAAATTTGTATATTGGATAGTTTGCCACGCTGTATTGCTCCTTACATAATTTTAATCGACCGATAAAAAAACTTAAAAAATCAATCTAGTTAGAGTTAGACTCACACACTTAGGGTTCGGTACAGGGCATATAATCCAATCTTGTCGGAATTGGATTTTAAACTGACAAAAAAAAAAATACCCATATTATCGGTTTTAAGTCCGAACTTGAATTATTGTCGGTTTTAGGTGTCACAAAAACCAATATTATAGTTTTTTATTCGAAATAAACCAATCATTTAACAGCTGTCGGTTTTAATTTACTAGATTTTATTGTTATTTTTTCAAGACGAATATTTTGCAAAAATGTAACAAAATTTATTATATTTTATAAAAGATAAATATTCATTGTTTAATATTTATATTAACAATTAGGGGAAAATATAAAAATACCACCCAAAACAGCATGGAGTTTATGGGAAAATATCCTTACATTTTGAGAGGTTTAACGAAGTGGAATAAGCCAACCTTAGATTGCCGTTGGTTGAATCACTAAACAGTGCAGGTCCCCCGCAAAGTATAAATGCTCGCCACATCTAGGCTGAATAATCTTTATATGTGTCCAACCAAATTTAGAAGGAATTTTGTATTTGCTATAAAAAATAGTCCCTTGGTCTGCGCTTTTTGGTGGAGTTCATTTTACAGCAGGCAAACTATCGATAGTCACCATATGCGATATTTTCGATAGTTGAAAAACTATCGATACTATCGCTAGTATCGAATTATTTTATGAATTATTAAATTAATTTTTTTAATAATAGAAAAATTATGTATAATAAGGCGTTTACACTACAGCGACATCTACTAGATTTGAATTGAAATCTTATTCAAAATCTATATCGTTTTCACTGCATTTTTTGACACTAGAAAGATTTCATTAGCAAGATTTCTAACATTACCTTTTATTTATAATTTGCATCTCATTTATATTTTTAATTTCATTTATCGTTTTCATTTAATTATTACTTTCATAAAAATTTTGTTGTTTTTTACAATTTAATAGTTTTTTTTTCTTTTGTTTTTAAACTAAATGTATTTTTTCTTGTTCAGCGTCGTCTTTTTTAGTACAAATTGAAAACTCCGAGCGACCCAATATAAATACTATATCGAAATTGTTGGTCGTAGTAGTCTCTCCAATAATTTTATTCATAAAAATAGTTACCCAATACTTTTTTTTATAATGACCATCTTATCGGGTGCCCTGGTGGGATAAATAGTAGGTGTGTTAGTATATCAGTCTACGGGTTGTGGTTTCGATTCCCTCCCTCACTACAACAAGTGGGGGAGGGAATGCTTTACTATTCGATACTATGCTCGGTAAATTAAGTTAGAATATAACACGGTGCTACAGACCAAAATTTCTGTGAAGTGACACTATTTTTTTTGTAGGTCTAGTCAAGTATAACAAGAATGGGTTAAATAAAAATAACCTATTTTCGACGATAGTATCGCTATCGAGAAAAAACTATCGATAGTGCAATGGAAACAGAACTATCAATAGTATCGATAGTACTATCGATTGTTTCCCAGCTCTAGTTTATTTTAAGATGCACTTGCTGAGGGCAAATGAACCGATCCATAACTTTAAGCACTTCATGTAGAATTTTTGAGACCATGCTTCTACCTACAATACTAGATCTACGACTGCTCTCTGATAGGATTCTTCAGCTAAAAACCGCAAAGAAGCTGCAAGTAGTAGCAATGGCAGAATCTTTGAACTTGGAAAGTGTCCTTTGATTGTGCCAAGGACCATTCAGAACGGGTATTTGCTTAACTGATAATATGCTAAAAATCTGCTAAGCAGCTTTAAATATGACCGCTGAGTATAGAATAACTAAACCGACTTGGTTTCATGACATCAAATAAAACCACTATTGGTTTGCCAATCCGATAAAAAACAAAACCGACTTCTTCTTCTGCGACAGACCTGGTTATTACTTGTTTTTAAAAATTTTAAATGTCTGCTTGTTGTTGATGATTACAGCAGTATCGGAACACCCTGTGGTTTTTAGTAATTGTTGTTATAGCGGCCATAGAAGTACAACTTCCGATCGAATATCATTAGTCTACATATTGCGGTTCCAGAGATAGAAGGCACTGACAGCCGTTAAAAGTTCTGACATCCAAAAGAGTTAAATTTTAAAGACATGTAATAGACTATACCCAGTTTCAAAACTTGAACAATGAGAGGACCAACAGGAGGAGGAAAATTGGAATTCGGAACATAGATAGATTCTTATCAAGAGGTTATAAAAAGTTCTATCCGTTTTTTAAACTGGGCCGCAGAGTGTCAAAAAGTGCGAAAAATAGAAATTTTCATGAAAAACAAAAGTTACTGCCTAGTACAGTGTCACTCGAATTCGACGCACAATTGCATTTTAAAAAATGTTGTTTTTGTTTTAAATGTGAATTCGAATAGTTAGATATTCTAGCTTCTAGATGCAATAGGCTATGCCTGTTTTTGAGTTACAGAGCCACAGAAGAGATGAGGTAAAAGCGGGAAAATTTTTTATATAAATAACGTGCTATTGTTTTCATACTCTTCAATGAATTTAAATGTAATTACGTTTTTGTGTAACTCTGGTAACAGACTTATCGATATAGATATGAAAATATGGATATTAAAAAAGTATTCCTTTGATATTTAGGGTAGAGACACAAGGTGATAAAAGGTTGTCATTTTGACCAGTGCTTAGAAAAACTATAGGAAGTGGCCCAGACAACTCTAGTTGAAACAAGCAACTTATTGCAGGTATTAAATTTTATATTTCCACAAAATCCAAACCAAATTAAAATTTATGGCAGCCCTGAAAATAGTTTTTGTTGAAAATAAGTATTTCTGTATTTTATTTTGTTTTGTTTTATTTTGTACAATTTTAGGTACACACTTTAAGATAGGTATAAAGAGTTTTATCGTAAAAGGAATGGCAGAACAATGAAGAAAAAGAAGTAACTCTAACCGAAAAAAAACTTATATTTTATAATTTCAAAATCTATAATATTTCAACACATTTTCTAGCATTAAACAACAAAATATTATTTATCTAAATAGTATTAAGGCGAACTTTTATTTATTTATATCAACTTTTATTTATGTATTTCTTGATATCAACTTCATTTTGAATCTTTTTCTTTTTAGGCTTTTTTATAAGAATTTGAATTCACCTTTAAACCACGAATGAACAAAAATACACAAAGAAACACGAAAACTGTTTAAAATTAAAAACTTTGAAATAAAAACACAACATAAAATATTATAATTAAATTATTTTATTTTTTTTTCTTGTAAATAAAAGGCCACTCTCGGTTTTGTTGCAGTGTGATGTTTTTAAGGCAACATCGTGTAGATCACTGAACTGTAAAAAATAAAAATATTGTATACAGAAATTACACTCAACAATTGAGAGTGAGAGAAGAATAAGTAAAAACAAACACTAAACAGAAATAACATAAAATTATTTCTAAAAGACGATTTTAGCCAGTGATCTTTAAATAAGAACAAACCAAAAAAGAAGAATAAAATGACTCCAATATTTCCGTTTGCGGCATTATTCATCACACATATGGATGTAGATAGTATGTACATATGTACATACATATGTAGGTATTTACAAGACTTAAAACAACGATCTAGAGTTCAACACAAAAGACGTAAAATAAACAAGAGGCAACAGTGTAGAGAAATTTTATTTTAAACAAACCACAACAATTTATTTCAACAAGAGCTATGTACCTACCTACAGGAAATATGCTGACCCACACTATTTCTGAGCCAATGCTGTTTTGTATAGAAGATGATGGAAATGGGAAAATGCAACAATAAAAAAGAAATAATGCAAAATAATGATAAGAATGGGAACAGTCGAACCTCGATAAGAGAGATTGAATTATCAAACTAAGAAGTAAAGTACTTTAAGTAAAAAGAGATACATTTAAAATTTTTCCATTTATGTATTATTTTTCATGTACAGAAACGGTCCTGTTACACTTTTATTATATGTATAGAATAGCAGTGCCGTCCTCACCCAACACCCCCCTCCACAATTTTGTAATTCACACCAAGGGGTTACTGCGTATTTCGATTCGAAAAGGAAATTATTCGAATTTGTATGACTTTAACATTGTGTTTCGAAAAAGATTTCTTGCGAATCGAAATACGCAATAGCCTCTCAAATTTGAAGACTCTTACTTTTATAGTGCTACATATATGGTTTAGGTATTTAATCTATATAGAGGTATCCTTCCCTGGACAATCGCTCAGCAGGGAATCTTAAGTAAGAAAAGTTTGTGTTGGTCACATAAGAGAAAATCCCTATGCCCGAGCTAAGGCCGGCTATGCCGAGAATATTGAATAAAGGTAATGTGAATTATATTTACTACGCTACCTACATTATGCCCTCTTATACATAGAAATATAGATGATCTATAACTCCAAAACTAGCAGTTTCCACCGATTTGGTCATTTTAGGCATTTTCAATTAACTAAATTTGTTGTATTTTTTTTTCACAATTATTAAAGAAGTAGACTTAATATCATTTGCATTTTAGAAAACATTAAAGCAACGCTACAAAATAGGTCCAAGTAAACACTTTCTGGCGCTTTCTAAAAATCTGATCTAATTTTTCTTTATAAAAATCTGATTTTTTGGTAAAGTGTACTCAAGATACGAATGCCATTTATTTAATATAAACTTTTTCGAAATCAAATAAAAGTAATTAAGAAAAAAAACTATATTTAAACGAGCACCTTATTTAATTTTATCTATCGGTGAAAGCTGAAAGTCTTTCAAGTCAATCACTATTGCACTGTAAACTCAAAACTTGTTTTTATTTTAATCTAACAGATTTGTTTTCGGTATAGAATAAGCAACACATAAAGGAATTGAAAAATAAACAAATGAATAATATATTTAGAATCTACCTGATTGCAAAGCATAAATCTAAACAAAGAATTAAAAGTGGTGATGATAGTTAGTTTATCTAATTGTTAAAAAAAAAATTCAAAATTATCTGTGTACAAAAACTACAATATATGATTTTTGTGTATTATACAGGTTAGGTTGCACGGGTTGCCGGTTCCATGATCGGAAACCGACTGACTTGGGTCCTAGTGGTCCCGCTGTGACAACAGATTATTTTTGAGGTTATATTTTTAATCCGAAAGGAATAAAGTATTAAAAAACCATTCAAGGCGAATTTGTACTATGTTTGAGCAGTACGGCAACACTACAACCAAGTTACATTCATCCCCTCACTATGGAGGGGAAATATTAAGACGAAAATTTTTATTTTTTTATATATAGATTTTGACAATTAAACTTATCATATTTCCTTTTAAATGAAAGTTGAACTATCAAACTTCATATAAAAAAAATATAAAAATTTTCGCCTTCTTCGTAGTGCGGCTACCTGATGAATGTGCCTTGACTATAACAAAAAAAAACACTTTGAAATTCTATTGGCAGATATAAATCAATGTGTTTTTGATAAGGCATTAGCAAAAAATAATCAGCTGTGCAATCGCTAACACCTGGTATGAATTCGCCTTGAAACCAACTGTAGAATTAAGTGACTATTTTGCAAAGAGATCTTGACAGCAAGGTGTTAGCCATTTTATAGCAATCTCAGAAATATCTTAAATAACTATCGTTTTTTTTGAAACATCTATGTACAACATGACGTAATTGACTGATTCAGATTTACGAGCACAATATCACAGGCAGTGGCGATGACTTGAGATACGATCACCATCCTGTCTCTACTAGGGCAAATTTCCGTGTTTTTATTTATTTTCGATTCATGGTCTCTGAATATCACATATTTCTACGCAATTATCCTCTAAGTGGCAAATTAGGACCGGCGTTTTTAATATTTATGAAATATGATCACAATATTATTGTTAAGATAATTATTAGTATATAATTTCTAAGAATTCTTTTTTCATGCACTTTGCTTCTACAATTATTTGGGAAGAAACTACTGATTATTGTTGGTTTTTATAACTATGACATTTTGTATTAGACTTATCAAGAAATGCTTTATTAGTATGAAAAAATATTAAATATTTTTAGGTTTTATATATCTATACATATAATAAAACTGTAACGGTACCATTTCTGTTCATAAAATATTTTTTGAAAATTTAGATGAAATGGAATATAAAACAGTAATTTTAAGAATTTTTGTCTGTCTTCCTGTGTTCGCATCAGGTAATCAAATTTTCTGAGGAGGTACCTTAGTATGTCGTTTCAAGTATATGATACCCTTTTTCCGCAAAAATATATAATTTTCAAGAGAAAATTTAGAAAATGTAGTGAAAGCACACAATTTTATCGATTATAGGTACTGAAAACTAGGCAGAACCTTTTATTTTAAAAGCAGAGATAGGCAATAATTTAAAAATTGATATAAATTTAAAATTTTATCCTGGGACGGGTTCCTATACATAAATCATATCAAAAGCACTACACTGAACCAAATTTCGTAGGTAATATTAAAACAGTAGTTAAACATTCTAAGAAAAGCAACCCATAAAATTAGTTAAATTTACATCCTTAAAATAAGTTAAAGCGACTAATTTATTCGTTGATTTGACAAATTTTTCGTTTATATTAGTTTAGTTTTTTTTATTTAATTTTTGAAGAAAATTGAATATATGACCCGTTTTCGTTGAAAGTGATGTAAGTCTATTTTTTTACAAAAAATTAGTTGATGATTGAACAGAGTTATGGTAACTCTGTTCAATTTGTTTAATAGGTTGAACTTACTAGCGATAGCTTAAACCAATCTTATGGTTTGTGTCTTCGATGCCGATCAATTGAAAGAGGGAACAGTGTGTCTCGGTTATAATTTTTTTTAACAAAACGTTTGAGTTGAGTTAAAAACTTTTTTACAAATGTTAATATGTTTTCCATTACTCAAATGATTGCATACAGATCAGCGTTGCCACAAAGAAATTTTTTTTCTTCCAATGTTCCATATAATTTTCAATGGCTATAAATATAACAAAACTATAACAGGACCATTTCTGTACATGAAGTATTTTTTTAAAATGTTATTGCTGGTGCAGTTAGTAATCGAAATTAAATACAAAACAGCTATTTTCAGAAATTTTGTCTGTCTGTGTTCGCATCCTGTAAAAACTATTGGATGAATTTTAATAAGGTATCTGAGTATTTAGGTTCAAATAAAGGATAGTTTTTTTACGCAAAACTACTTCATTTCGAAGAGAAAAAGTAGTAAAAGTACGCAATTTTACCGATTAAAAGGTACTGAAAACTTGAGAGCCTTTATTTTTAAAGCGGGATATTTTAAACACTATTTACAGAACTCTATAATATTAGAACCATAGATGGGGGTAGTGCACTAAATTTTGATTGAAATCAGCATTGCACTACCACTAAATCATATTGCAAAATAAATTATTGCACTATTTTTTTTGCAGCTTAGTGATAATCTGCAAAGCTTCACTAGCAATCAAAAGAATTTAGTGGTAGTGCATATGTTTGCACTACCACTCAACGCAGATTTAGTGCAAGATTTCTTCCATCTACTCAACTGATTGCAAAATTTTTACTTGCAATCAATAAAAAGCTGTATTTATTCATACTATCAATCAAATTTCAAAAATGATTGGTCATGAGAATTTTGAAATAAATTCGTTTTTTTAATATTTTACACCAAAATATAAAATAGTGATGTAACGGAATGAAATTTTTATTTAGTATTAAAACAAGGTACATAATGGTTACAAATTAATTATTAATTTTATATAACAGTTACATAAAAATTTTCAAAGTCAGTTCGAACATTACTAGGTAAATTAGATTCCTAGATTTTAGTGCAATTGACAAAGTAAATAAAACGATTGTTTAAACAACGAGTCTTGTAATATCTTTGATACTTTAATAGTAGAACAAAATGATAGCATGCGAATATAATTAAATACTTCTCTACTGGATTTTGAGACTGAATTGGGTTGTCTTAACAAATATCCAGTAATTAAGCAAATGTTTTTAAAATGCAACACGCATTTGCCATCTTTTGCACCTGTGAAGCCTTTATTTTTCTTTAGTGGAATGGTAGACACTCATAGAAGATAAAAAATTTGGTGGTAACAGTATTGAAAAGTTTGTTGCAAATAATTTTTGAATTTTACTTTTTTTATGTATCCATTTTGTTTATTGAAATAAAAAAAATTTTGTTAAACTAAAAATTAATTAAATTAATTTTTGAAGGCCTAGATGCTCATACTCGTATATTTATGTTACATATATAAATTAATTTACTGTTTTATATAATCATTAATAAATATAAAATAAATTGAATTATATTTTTAATGAAGTATTAGTCTTCACTTTTGAATTAGTGAACAAAAATAACAATAATTCAAATTGACCCTCAAATTGAATGCAAAATTTCTACGTTGCAATCAACTTGAGTGAAACAAAAAAAAAAAAAGTTGCAATATATTGCTGATTGCATTTTTTGAAATCAAAATAATTAAATTTTAGTGCAAAGATTTTTTAACTCACTATCACTAATGTTGATTGAGGATGCAAATTCTCCAATCACCATTAGAAATCAAAAAAATGAATGCAATAATTTTGCAATATCACTCAGTGTGAGTGAAGATTGCAGAATTAGTTCACTACCCCCAACTATGATTAGAAATTTATATAAATTTGGAATTTTTTTATGTATGTAACCGCAGAACTCAGCCATTTCTGAACCGATTTTAAAATTTTTTTCTTTATTTGAAAGGTTATGCTTTCAGGTTGGTCCCATTTTAAAAATTAAAGGGTGTCCCCATACAACATACATGTTTTTTACGTGTATTAAGAACCGTAAAGGGCACCAAATTAAAAAATAAAAAAAATTGCGTGTCGCTATAGCTCCCAACGGCAGAAATTAATAAAAAAATAAATTTAAAATTTAAAGGGTGTCCCCATATGTGCCGTAATTTGACCTATATATGCCTATCTTTTGAACCGTTATAAACAAAACCTTGAAAATTTTACAGAATGTCGATTACTATAACCGTTATAATAAAATGTATAAATATTCAAAATTTTAAATTAAAGGGTGCTCCAATAGTTCATTTAATTTGATGTATATGGCCATACTTTTGAACAGTTGTACACAGACCGCTGAAATTTACAAAGAGCCTGTATTGCTAAGTCAGCTATAACAAAAAGTATAAAATTTGAATTTGGAAATAAAAGGGTGTCCCAATAGTTAATGTAATTCTATGTATGTGGCTAAACTTTTTAACTGTTATAGACAGACAGCTGAAATTTTCAAGCAACCTGTGTTCCAAAGTACACTATAGCAAATATACAATTTGAATTCAGAAATTAAAGGGTGTCCCAATAAATTATGGATTTTGAACTATATAGTCCCATCGCTTGAACCGTTAAACACAAACACTTGAAAATTTGGCAGAATGTCCACTAGTTTCTCTGGTATAATAACAAGTATAAATATTTGGAATTATAATGTAAAGGGTGTCCCAATAGTTCATGTAATTTGATATGTATAGCCAAACTTTTGAACCGTAATAGACAGACAGTTGAAATTTACAAAGAATCTTTGTGACCACGTCCTTTATAACAACAGGTCTTTAATTTAAAATTGTAAATTAAAGGGTGTCCCAATATGAGATGTTATTTGATCTATCTTTGAAACCGTTATACACAGAGGCTTGAATGGTGTCCCCATAAAAGACGGATCCTGGTAAAAATAGCTTAACTTTTGAACAGTAATAGGGAGAGGCTTGACATTCACATAGTCCTTACTTCTTTTCCCTCTAATTTTGGCACATATTTTATTTGGATTAAATCTAAATCTTACAGATTACTTCTTACATTTTTAGTTTAGAATTGGTGCCCTTCTATTTGTTTTGAAGTCGGTTTTTTTTGCAAGAATTATTAATAAAACCTTAACGATTTATTTACAAAGTCTCGATCAGATGACCACTTAAACTCCGTTTTTTTCGTAGGCCTCTTCGTTATAAACTTTCTAAATCTAAAATTTTACTATTATCAGAAAGAGAACTTTCTTGAGATTAAAAAATATCATCAATATATTATAAGGTTCCTTTCAAAATTCGTTCCTATGATTTGTTTAATAAGAAGAATAATTTATTTAAAATTTAATAGGAAGAACCATTAACATGAGGTTTATTGACAAGATTTTTAACATTTTATTAGCGGGGGCTAGCTCCCTTGTTTGTAATAAAGTGACTTCAAGTCAGCTAAAGATATCCCTTTCCAGGAATCCCTTGTGCTTAAATTAGAGAATTCTTACCATTGAATTGTCTTCCCACTTGATAAACCTTGTCGGAATGCCCGCCAAATATTTGCAATTATGTGTAGGTCGGAAAAATATGGCGGCTTATTAAGAAGACGAACATTTTGGTTTGAAATAAATTCTTATACAACTCTGGCATTATGGTAAGGAGCATTATCTTGTTGCAGAATCTATCTAATCTGTCCGAAAATATCATTTACTTTAGGAAAAAGAGAACAGAAACAGAATTTTGTAAGTTTTTCCAAACATGTTTTAAGTTGGAGGCGAGGCCATCCAAATTAAATTATCTTCCCAACACTTACACCAATCATTAATATGAACTCTTACTTGAATGAAATTGTGTGTTTTGTTTTGCTACAAGAAAAACTAAAAAATTATACTTTGAAATATATAAATTTTATGTTGAATTTCATGTTTTAAGTAGCTACATATAGTATAGTTTAATGTCGTTATGTATTTATTTTAATTGCATTTTCTTTTTTTATAAAAAAAAAATCCTTTAACTCATACCTTACTAATTTTTTATTAAAAAAATATAAATCTTTTCCCACACTTTGATTAAAAAAAAAAAACGAGAATCATCCTTTCTAAATTTAAAACGAAAATGGATAATTAAAATAAAAAAGAAGTAAAATACCTAAAATACCAACTGGCACAAGGACAGATTACTAAGAACTATGCGACTGTAATAAAAACCATATGTAAAACGCACATCTAGAGACTTAAAAGAGTGCAATTCTTAAAAGGAGAGAGATTTGTGTCAGTAATTTGTGGTGGAATTTTAAATTCCTGAAGAATGAATTTTTGGTCTTATCAACAATTGCCCTCTTAGGATTTTAATATCAGCATTAATTTGGAAGCGATTCCTGGAGGGGAAGAGCATAAGCAAAATGCACTTAGTGCACCTGCTGTGGGCATTTCGTTTTATGTTCTATGGAAATAAAGTATTTGCTAATCAAAAACCACTACAGCGTTTTATAAGCAGAAATTTTGGCAATAACATAGTTGACAGATTTGTAATGAATGCATTTAGAATGAATGCATTAAGTTTGACGACCTGAGGAATTTCATCATGTTCTTGAAATATTCGTGCATTAGGAGGAAAGCGACCAGACACCTCGAGGTGTCTGAACATTTTGAATCTTAGTAGTTTCGTGTATTTTAACATAATTTAGATATAATCATAATGCCATATAACGGAGAGAGCTAAGGATGATGGGCTTCCTAGACATGGTAGCAACGTTTAGGTACTAAGCTCTTGCTAATTTATACTTCAGGCTATAACGTTACAAGTGGATGAGTTTCATGCAGTTATGGACTAGACAGGCGTAAAGTGTATAACCACCTGTTTTTAAAACGCAAAAAGCACATAATGCAATTTCAGTAGACCAAAGCCAAAGGGATTGGGTATAATTATTTATTAGTTAATTGTGACGGTTTGGAAGATTATTAAGGAACTATGTATGTACCTGACCAGCCCCAAAAGTAGCACTGGGAAATACCCTAATGCGGGCGAAGGTCCTACAAAGGTTGGATTCACTAAATTTAAAAAGGTGAAGGGAGGCTACTATCGGGTGGTTAAATTTTAAGGGCCGATGTTGAATGTGAACCACACCTAAACGTCAAGTTTTTTTCTGCATTGAATTTGACATTTCTCAATTTCAGACTAACCCAATTTGAAGCACGGAAAGATACACAATCGAGCAACGCGTTAAAGTTATTCAGGCTTATTATGAAAACGGATGATTGACGTGCACTTCGTGATTTTTTTGGTCAATTTAATCGTCCAAATGTGCGAACAATCGAAAAAATCGTGCAAAAATTTGAGCAAACCGCGTCTGTCGGAGATGTGAAAACACCAGTGCATGCTCGTACAGCTCGCACTGCAGAAAATATTGCTGTTGTTCGCGATAATGTGGCTGAAGAGCCGTACACCTCAACTCGTCGTCATGCCCAACAATTCCACCTCTCACGCTCGTCGTTGATGAACATTATGCATAAAGTCTTGCGTTTACAGGCTTACAAGGTGCAATTGAATCAAGAACATTCCAAACGTCGTCAATGGCCAAAATGGTGGCAAGAAATGGCAACAGTGGATGATCAATTTTCGAAGAAAATCACCTTCAGTGATGAGGCATATTTTCACCTCAGTGGTTTCGTCAATAAGCAGAATATGTGGTTTCAACAGGACGGTGCCACTTGCCAACGATATGGCTCTTTTGCGCGCCAAATTCAATGGCCGTGTTATCATCGGATGGACGTATGCGAGGTCGCGGAGGCCATTTGGTCCATATATTGTTCCATACATAATTGAACCATACCAATATTATTAAAATAAAAAAAATGACAATAATTTCATAAATAAAAATCAACATCGGCCCTTTAACGGCCCTGGAATGTTGCTCAAAGAGCCACTTGTCTCAGATATAAAAGAAGATGGATAGCTGCATTAGTGACAGGTTATGGAAACTTCATGTATCATCTAGCCACGATGAAAATCGAAGATGATACATGCAGACTGTGCCTGGAAGATGCTGAAATTGTAGCGAACATTGTGTGTGAGTATCCAGAACTGGCTAGCATTAGGACCATGGGCAGAATTTTATTAAATTTGGATGCCATGGGGGAACTATGCCTTGGTCAAATGCTAACAATTACTCGATGATGAATAGAAAGAAAGCCGACAGTTACCAGTCGACAGTCTGGTGGAAGAGGGTGGAAAAGGGCTCATTAAGAAAGTGGTCTACTTCGATATTTCCACTACTTTAATAATAATAATAACATAGAACTGAAGCTCATTGTTAGCCTTATATCGAGTTCTGGTTCGATCTATGGATCCCGCTAAGTTAGGAAAACCACATTGTTAAGAGATTATGCTTTTTATTTTTCTAACAGCGATTCTCCAAATTATTTAAGCCTTCTGCAAAGTCAGATTTTGAAAGTCTTCAAAGTAGACTTGTGTTGGTGCAATGGAGTACTCGCTCGTCAATTCGTATTTTTTTTATATTTTCAATTCAATATTTTTCTACCTAGAATTTTTTCTTTTAATTTGAAAACCATAAAAATTGGTAAAATCTTAGGAATGAGGTAGATGATATAACAATTTAAAAATCAATTGGTATATTTTTGTCATTTAAATTACACCTGAGGATTAACCTGATGAGAGATTACCTTTTTTGCCCAAAAGGACGATGATTTGTGATTTTTTTTTTAGTTTGACCCAATAATTATAAACAATGTTCTATTTTTTTCCTAAGATTTCAATATAGAAAACTATATCTCAAGATTCCAAAATTCTTTAATAAAAACTATTTCTGTGATCAAGTCTTCATTCTTTTTCATCTTGATTTTATTTGCCAATTAGTGTTTTCAAACCTGGAGCCAAATCAGAGGAATAAAGTAAATGAGCAAAGAATTTCAAACTCATATGGTTTTTTTTCTGTCGTTAAAGTTGTACTTAAGGATTGTCCACATGTATTCTTTTTTCCTAAATGAGAGCATTATTCATTTTTTAGTTGCCCCATTTTTCATTACTTTTTTTTTTGTCAGTGCAGAAAACTTAAGGCCCAACTATAATATGCATAAGCTGGCTTAAGCTAATGTAAAAAATTAACGAAAAGTCTGTCAAATGCTTAAGCAACTTATTGAAGACTTTCGGGTGGCTAAAATGTACTTAAATGAATTTAAAAAGTATTATGACACAGTTGCACATTTGTTTTATTCGTACTTTTGAAAAATAATATTTTTTTTCTGAATAAATTAAATTTGATAACAAAAGGGTGTTAAATAAACATATTTTATGTAACTAATACAATTCATATACAAATTAATAATTATTTTTAATAGTTTTAGGAAAAATTTTACATTTTTTGCTGTTTGTGTAATTTTGGCCAAAAGTACTAAAAAATACAGCGGTGTGCATCACTCAACTCATAAACAATCAAATGCTCTTTCTTTCTCATTACGATTATTATACAACACCCCCTTTTTCTTATAGAAATTTCTTTTTTTAAACATTTTATATTAAATTTAGATATAATTTGTTCACTTTCGTTCTCCATTGCAATTTTTTATGAATGTATGTACATTCGTATGTAAAACACAAAGCATAAACAGCTGTTTCTGTACGGAATGTGCGAACGGTTTCGGACTTTGCTTAAGCAAATGACATTTGACGAAACTTAACGAAAAGTGTTGTTAGGTACATTATAGTTTGCCACATATGATTTATATATAATTGCACAGTTGCTTAAGTTGGCTTAAGCTTGCTTATGCATATTATAGTTGGGCCTTTATTCGTCCAAGGTAGACTTATCTTAAGGTAGTGTCGACTGTACAACAAATACAACAATTGCTTTGTAGTTCAAAATGTCAAAAAAATAGAAGAAAATTGAGAAGGAGTGTATGTGTTTTATTGCCTTCTCATTTCTGCACTATAAAATTTCTAAACACATAAAAATTTTGACATGTCAAACTACAAAATATTTTCTTTTTTATTGAGGCGACGAATGTATTTTGTAACTTGTCACATTTCAGAAGTCAGAATCCTGGCGCATCATTTGTAATTTTGCCGGAATAAATCACTTACCTTCGTATTTTTAACTGTCATTTCTACAGATTTGCTCCAAAACTTCCTTAATAAAAGCCCTATTTAGAAGTCTTTTGACACTAAGATTTTGTTAGATTTATACTGGAAAGAATTGAAAAATTATCATAGGATAAAGCTACTTCTGTGAAATACTTTTACTTAATCGCTTACAGCTTACAAAATAAATGTTATTTATCGAAAATCTGCAGTTTGCAATTGTCAAATTGACTTAACCCTTTGATGATTCTGCATGCAGTGCAAAAGTCACACATGTGTGTTTTGTCAGCAAACATCCAGGAAATCATTCCGCCAGCCAACAACTAACCAAGCAGCCAGGCAAACCAAATTGGTAAGAAGGAATTTTTATGTAAAATTGTCATGTCGCAGAACACAAACCGCATATTAACGTAATAATACTAAAAAATACCAAACAATTGGGAGACGGAAAATCATTTTTGAATAATAAAACCAAAAACAGCAATAGCAACCACATTATACACAGAATATTTATTTATTTTCCTTTCTTTTTTTTTAATTCACACACATGTCTGATGTCCTTTTTCGCACACTCACACACACTTATATCCGTTTGTATGGACATGCAAAAATAACAGCAATTATTTGTTTTCAAAAATGAAACAATTTTCCATATAAATTATTTGTCCATGTATTTTTGCTACCGTGTTGCAAGTACATATTTAGAAGTGTGGCTAGTTATAAGTGTGTGTGCTTATGTTGCATGTAAAATATTCTAAATTTGCAGACATTAAATTTTCATAAAGTTTACAGGTTGAGAATTTTAGCTTTGGATTTTTTGTTAACCATGACACATGTGAGAATTGATAGAGATAATTCATATTCGTAACTATGCCGAAACATACAGCCAGAACAAACAATGTTAAGTTTAATAAAAATGGTTTTAGATCATAAGTAAGAGGTAGGATGTTGGTCAGATGTTTCCTTTTTTCAAAATCTGAATTTTAATAAAATTTTCAAATAGTTTTGTTATCATTTATGTTGTTTGGAAGACACCAAGCTTTTTAATAAACATTTTTGCTTGTCAGTTTAATTGAAAACTTTAAACGTCCAACGAGCTGCCTTGGCTCTTCTAACATAAGTTGTTCACGTTGTGTATCTCTTACATTAGTACTCCTTCTTGGCAGAATTATTATTTTATGTAAATTTAGTTGTTTTATAGCGATGACCTTAACATTGGTCGAACAATTTGCATTTGTCATATTAAGGCTTAATGCAGAGGCGTTTTTAATTAGAACAAGAAGGTTGAATTAATTTAAGAGAGATTTTAATATTAACTTTGTCGACGAGGGGAAGTCTAACAGTATTTATAAAAGCCCTAAATAACTCAATTTTTCATTTATTTTTCAACATATGCTCATTTCACAACCTCACTTTAACTCAAACAGCAGTTGACAGTAATATCTGTTTTATTCTCTCCTAAAATACCTGATTAATGTCAAACTCCAATTAAAAAAATTGAAATAAATTTTCTTTAATATTAGCTCCGCCTTGTGCAGTCACCTGGTTAAATATGCCTTGATCAAGAACATGCAAGTCTACAACAAGTACAACATTAGAACAACAACAGGCATTTTATTTGTGTAAAAACACAAAAGCAACCCAGAGATGGCAAAGTGGGTACAATTGTACTTTTTTGTAATAAAAAAACTTAATATTAATTCTGGTAAATAAAAATAAAAAATTATATTACAATGATCTGTTTATCTTTAGATCAATCTGGATTAAAACAAGAATTCATAAAAAATTAAATCAGAAAAGCAAAATTTCAAAATTTCGTTTACCATGCCTGATGAAACAAAGGATAGTAAAAAAAATTTATATATTTGAAATTTTTTTTCAATTTTCTTTGAATTTACTTTTTCAAAATTCAGTGGCGCTATAAAAAATGTAAATAAATTTTGACACGTAGAAACAAAACAAAACGAAACGAAAAATATCAGCTGAGCTGACGAATGTACTTGATATAGATACATATACTTTGATTGTATCGTTTTTTACCCATAAAATAATAATACTTAAAATATAATAAATATTTTCAGAACCAACGTTACCACTTTTGGATTTTTTCTCTCAAATTTGGTAGAACTTTTTGGGATTTTTAGAATGGTAGGCTATAGCTATTTTGATAAGATTGAGAAAATTATTACTTTTGAAATAGTTTTTAATGATAAAAACTACTATTTATATGACATAAAGAAAATATAATAGCGCACAGAAACCAAAACTTAACTGATTGGAATCTTCGAGTTCACCGGAGGAGATATACTTATGTATATTTCTCAAGTTAGTTCTAAGTCAGATAAATAATCTCAGCAAAGAATTCAAGTCAGAAAGTTAATGTTTACAATTTTTATATTCAAAAATATATTCTATTTTTTAACCAATTTGAGTAATTTTATAAAATATAATTTGGTCATTAGTAACAATACTGAAATTGATTGAAAAATTGAAAATTACCACATAGATACTAAGTAAGATATTCTGGCTGATTTTCGAAATATGCATTGATAAAAATTTTAGTTCGAAGAAATTTTTGAATGAAATTAAAAATATTAAACCTTGTATTGCATTAACTAACCAAAATTACTCTAAATTCGATTTTATGTGTGGCAAACGTTTACAAATAATTACGTCTTCCATAGTATTTTGTACAGAAAGTTTGACTGTATTGTTCCTAGTTTAAATATTTTGTAACCTTTACAATTTTGCTTCCCATTTTTTATAATAAAATCATACTTTTACTAATTGCATGTGTATGCATTCAGACAGCTTACAAATTTATTGTAAAGGATTATAATTGATACAAAAATGGTAGAATAAAAACTTTTAGCAATGGCAACGTTGTTCAGAATAATAAAATGAAATTGAATCATGCATGGGAAGAAGTAATTACAAATATAGTGCAAAATAGTTTTTACAGAATTTGTAATTTTAATAAATATTGAATAAATTTGCAGTGTGAAAGCACTATAAATATGTAACATTAAATATAAAATAAAATAAAGGCACCGATGATTACATATTACGAAGATTTTTATAATTTATTCAAATAAAAAACTTACTCCCAGGCATGGTCTCGATACAATATTTCCAATACATATGAAATGAAATTGTATTTTTATAACAAATTTTTCAAAGCAAATTACCAACAACAAACATAAACCATTGTAAAATAAGTTAATGATAACCCTATAACATGATAACAGGGTCTTGTGAATTGAACAATAGTTTTCTAATTGTTCTAAAACTTCCACCTTTTAAAAAGGTGGAGTATGCAGGCCGTCTAGAAGGTTTCTTTACCTAATTTTTCATAAGTATCCTATCATTGCGAAGCAGGTCTTCTATCCTAGCTTCTGCTGCAGGGACATTCCAGAAGGTCTTACGAAAATTGTCTGCTAGAAGGCCTACAATTTAATACCTTTTAGAAGGTTTTTCGTAGCAAAAAAATATTTTGTTTTATCCATGTTTGTATATTTTTCTTAATTTGTTCGAAATCGAAGCCGCAACCCCAAACTGATCCTCTCTCAAGGCACCCATTTAAATAAAAGGCAATTAAATGAACTTTTGTTTTTTCTTAAATAATATAAAATGAGAGACATAAGGATGTTAATAACATCACGCTTCCCTTCTCTTAGAATTATTGCGTATTTCTTTACACAGCTTATAACGTATAAATTCTTCTTTCGTAACAATATATCTCACGACGCTGACACAATAACTGTAACGAATGACTTCATATGTGAAAACATGCTGCTTGGTAGAGATAATTTATGTAAGCCAGGATACCATTTAGTCCTAAAAGATAGTTCCTGCCGTCTGGATTATTTAGAAGGAGAACCAAGGCCTGATGATGATATACTAGCTATCCCCGGTGCGCTTCGCTACACCCATCCACAAAAAATACAATAAAAACTTGGAAGAAAAGTCTGGCTTACTTTTAACTCGAAAACGCACGCTATTCTCATGAAAAAACTGTTTCAGTTTATATGCAAGGTACTTTTCCCATCCAATCTGTTTTTTGCTAGACTATGCTTAATAACACAATGTTAATATTTTATTTTTTATGGGAGGTACCACTTCCTCTATCCTAATCCAGCTTGTGTTTTGCAAGATTATGCATATTAATGTGAGGGTTACTTGTGCAAATTTTTAACACTCTACCGATTGCAGTTCTCTAGGTAGACGATAATACTTTTTCACTTTGTATTTGAGGTACTACGCCCACTATACCAATCCAGTCTATATTCTTCTAGACTATACACATTAGTGTGAGGATAACTTGTGTATAGTTTAAAGTCGCTACCTATTGTAGTTCTCTAGGTACACGATAATACTTTTTCATTTGTATAGGAGGTACCACGCCCACTGTCCCAATCCAGTCTGTGCTAAGTTAGACTATGCACATTAGTGTGAGTTTTCAAGACTGTACCTATTGCAGATCTCCAGATAGACGGTAATAATTGTTCACTTTGTATGGGAGGTATCGCGCCCACTATTCCAATCCAGCCTTTGTTTCGCGAAACTATGTATATTAATAAGGCGGTTATGGGTGCATAATTTCAGCCTATTATAGTTCTCTAACTAATTAAAAAGCGGGCTTAAATGTAGGCATGGTCAATTTTTATTTCCGTAAAAACCTAAGTTGGATTATGATGAAGATTAAAAAAAATATGGCGAAATTAGTGCAGCCGTTCTTAAGTGATGTGATTAGCAACGGACGACATTGGATTTTATTTATATAGATTTTATAAAAAATACTGTTATTTAAAATACTGTTACCTTTATTATTGTAAGCACACTCAATTTTAAGCGGAATCAATTAAACATTCTCTCTTATGTTGCCAACAGTTTTATATTCCACTTAAATGTCCCTCTCTTTCCTCCTATACTCTAGAACTCTTAGACTCTAATATTCAAAGGTATTAAAGAAAGCTCATACTCCACAATAATAAATCCTCTTACAGACAATTGTTTTCTTTTTTAAATCCTTCTCTCACCCGCATCTGCTTTGCATTTGCTTTTATTTCCTCTCTAAAACACACAAATATTTGCGTAACAGTTTCTATTTTGCGAAATATTTAAACAATTGTCCAAATAAGAAAAAAGAAAAACTCCCATTTCATACAGTGCCATAGTTGTTGGTATTTACTTTTGAAGCCACAGTTGGTGCATTTAGCCACAATGAAAGCCAAGTTCGCAATAAATGTGCGACAATTGTGCTTGATCGCATAATTCCCAGACAGGGAGTTTTTCAACAATTCAAGTGCATACGCTTTTGTAGTAGAGTTTGTGGTGTTTGTGTGTGTGTGTGTATTTTTTCAGCCTTTGTCTGTTTGACTGTTTGTTTGTCTAAAAAATTAATGGGCAAATGCATCAGCAAAGGAAGGAAGACAGGTCGGTCATTTAGGACACGCATTCTCAGGCTTACTAAAAGCAAATAAATATTTCAACTCGTAGTATGAACATGGTGACGATGATACAATAACAACCATTTAAACACTTTGTTAGATGCATGGCATTTTTTGTGCAGTCAATGTGCACGTAAAAATATATTCACAATTCACTGGCATTTGAATGTGTCGCAGTCTTAAATCTCGTCCGTGCTATTATTATAGAAAAACAAAAATGAAAAATAAAACCCAGTAGGAGTGCGATTTTAAGCCACCTTAAATGTAGAGAAATCATTTTGTTTTTTTAATTTTAATTTTTGGAAAAATTTTAGAATTTTAAAATTTTAATAGATTTTTCGATATTAGTAGCTTACTGGCTTTTATGGCATTTTAAAATTTATGGTGAATATTTGTTCAATTTATTGCTGAATTTTTGAAATGCGGTAAATTGTTGATCTTTTTTTTCTTTGTATGATTCAAAGATTTTGGTGAAATTTTTTCCGAGTATTTTGTTAGCAATTTCTTTAACCTATAACTGTTCAAAAATAAGGCCATATATGTATGTAGGGATACCCTTAAAGTTTCAGATTTAATATAAACAAGATTTGCCAATATAGTTTTCAAAGTTTCAAGCGTTGCTAATTACGGTTTTAAAACTAAGGCCATATACTTGAGTGCCTCGATAGACCGATTGGTAGCGCGCTAGACTATCGGTCTAGATGTTGCGGGTTCGAATCCAGCCAAGGACTCTGGGTGTTTTCTGAAGACAAGCAAAAAGCTTCACAGAGATTGTGTTATCTTAAAAGAAACAAAGAAAAAAATGTATGCCCTTATGCAAAAAAATAACGTTTACTTGAAATGTACTTTAAGACACAATTTTCATATAAAATTTGAATAAAGTAGACTTGAAGTATTCATTAATTTTTCAAGTAACAAAAAAAAAAAAAAAATAAAAAAAATTGCGTCGCTATAGGAAAACTCTTTAAGGTTTAGTATTTGTTGTTATATCGGCCATAGCCATATACTTAATAATCACCTCATTATTCCAAAATTCTTTAATTTTTATTTGTTATACTTGTTAATATAGCAATCATAGTTTCAAATGTTCTGTATAAATTTAAAGTGTCTGCTTATAATGGTTACAAATGAATATCACGTCTCTATCGGAGTACCCTTTAGTTTTTAGTATATTTGTTATAGTCGTTTTTTATAGTCATACAACTTATGTAAAAAATTATAAATTTTCAAATTTGGTAATAAAAACCCACAAACCGACATTGCACAGTGGGGCAGAATCATAATAAATTTAAAATAATTCAGCCATTTGTAAAGGGCTACGCCGATTGACCCAAATTTTGGCATGCAATTAGCAGAGCGGTTTGTCAGCTTAGGTTTTGATGGCGGGCACCATCCACATATTCTTACAGGTCTATTTAACACCTATAAAATGTTGGTTTAATCTGTATAAATCTTAATCTTATAGGATTTTAAAATACAAATTTTAGTTATTAATAAAATTTTTGGGAATTCAAATATTAATTATTTAATATTATGCTAATTACCCATAACGTTTAATAATAAAAATGCAATTTATTTGTTGGGGGAAAGAGCTAGTCCCTATACGTATTTCACTGGTTGCTCAGGCCAGATCATTAGGAAACCTTTTTCCTAATTTTAGAGAAGCCAAAAATACTTTATAAGTAATAAAATTCTACAAAACACAATGAGAATTATGCATGTTAATAGAATGATATTACAGAACATTAAAGCTTCAACAAAACACCAACAAACAAACCACGTTTTTATTTTTCCTTACTGTCCTTCTACAGATTTTTCGATACACTGGTCCAATTTTTAAATAAATAGTTATTAAGCGAAATTAAAAATATTTTGGCAAAATTTTAAGATTATATCTTTTCAGACTTAAAAACTAAACGATTTTAGTCTAAAAAAGGCCGTCAATCTTATTTGTTTAATAGAAATAAATTTTCTTAAGGAATATATAAAAAATTTTATATCCTTGTGTAAGCTAACAATATGTACGTAAAAAGATGCAGCCGCCTATGGCAATATATACTTTCATATGTCGACTTTATGGACAAAAGACTAATAATTTTTAATTTTGTGATTTTTGGTCTTTATATTGGGAATTGTGGGATTTCCCTTACCTTAGTATTGTACATTTTTGACTATTTGATTTTTGTTCACAAATTATATATCCACAGAAAATATCATTTGCTTCGTTAAACTTATAAAAATTCATTGCATACTAGATGTGTCCGCCACGTCGTGGGTGTCCTGACAATATTTTGCTTGATTTTGCTTTAGTATTCCACACCAATTGTAAGACTCTTACTTTAATAGTGTTTCAGTTATGGTATTGTATGTAACTCCACAAAGTAAAAATATAAATCATACACAAATTATTTTCTATTGGCGCTTAATGTTACGCAATAGCGTTTAAAATATCCCACTTTCATAAATAAAAGGTGTGCAACCGTGTTTAAAATATCCCAGTTTTAAACCGAAAATTTCAGAACCTTTAAACCGGAAATTGCATTTTTCACTACATTTTCTCCACTTTCTCTTGAAAATGAGATATTTTTGCGTAAAAAATATTACAAAAATATCATATATTGGAATCAGTATGGTATCAGTATTAACTAGACCTTTAAGACCTTTAAGTATAATTTTTTAAAAATCAAACAAAAATGAGAGAAATATCGAACTCTAAAAAATTTGCAGGGGAGAGGTCCTTAACTTTGAGACCACATAGCGCCACCCTTGACAAGTGGATGGTGCCCACCACTTAAGCTGAGATACTTCTCTGCTATGGTCATGCCTTTATCAATGGCTGAGTTATTTCCAAAATATTTTTATTCTGCCCCACTGTGCATTGTACACCTACTATTTCTGGTAGCTACAAATTGAAAAGTAATTTTATTTGGTTGCAGATCGCTGTGTAAAAAAATGTAAAAATTTTACATGACTGTCAGCCACTCACAATACAAACTTTTAATGGCTGTGTGTGTGTGTAAAACAAATTGATTTTTTTGCTACTTTTTTTGTTAAAATGTTTCATTCCCACGACTTGGTTTTGCACAATTATTTGCTGCTGTAGATTTTCCGTTGTTGTTTTGATGTATGTCAAAACACGTTGACATACACAGTGCAATCAGTTTCAATGGGGAACAATTGATATCCTATCTTAGGGACTCAAGCAACAGAAAATATTTAAAATTCTATATTTTTCTTTGGACTAGTACCTGAACTGTTTTTAAAACTTAAAAAGTTTGCTCTATAAAAGGCTCCAAATGACTGTAATGTTCTACAAGCCGAAGTATGTGCTATAAAAAGCGGCAAACTGGCTAAAGTAACACAAAATATCGTATAGAGTTATCCGCCCTTGTACCGACAGTAAACCCGCTATTATGTCCTTTAAAGGTGTATCTAGCATATCAAATCTTGTCCTGGAATGCCGGATATTCTTAAATGCGATGACGGTAAATTTAACAATCACCCTTAAATGGGTGCGGAAATATGGGACTACACTAGGCAACTGTGTTGCAGATAGACTTGCAAAGAAGGGGATTTTGCTTTACGACAGTGCCATTCACACATACGGGTATTGTGGAATACCCCTATCGGCCTGCGTGAATAGAATAAGTTGCGCTCTTTATGATCTGCCTTAGGTCAGATGGTCCAACTAGTCGACTTGTTTAAAGATAAAGGCGATCTGGCTGTCGTTGGATCAGAACAAAACGGCTTCACTACTTCGAATGCTGACAATATAGCTGACTTAACAGCAGTGGCTTGGAACCCATGCGAGTAGTATGGGTCTCCCATATGATTTTTGTAAAAGTTGCCAAGATATCGACGCCTTTAACACCTCGGACGACGCACTGTGGTCAATATTTTGAGATAGCGGCCAAAACTCCTTTTGGTTTTTGTTCTCCGATTTTAAAGTTATTAGACTCATATGAAAGTAGACAGTAGTAAACCTCGAGAGCCAAAAAATTAGAACTCTATTTCAACTATTTCACTGAGAACATGGTGGTCCAAAATGGGCTTTTTCAGAATTTAGTAAATTTATGATATTTTTAGTTAATTTTTAAAGTTTAAATGATCATAACTTTTTTGTTTTTCAAGACTTTTGGACGAAATAAATTTTGTGTTGTAACTTAACTTATTTCCTATTACTGGTAAAAAAATTGAAGCTCTACTGTTTTCAGAACAATTTAAATATTTTTTTTTAAAAAAGGTCAAATTTCTCGGAAATTTCCTACTTCATAGAGCACAACTCCTGTAAGTCAAGCTGAGTCAAAACACAAATTTACTATTTTGTAGTACTAACTCTCCCCTACATTCCTATATATACATGTCCATGCATCGGGACTGCACTTTTTGAGCTACAGCAATTTTTCTGACCCAAGGTAAGATATTCGGTACAAATGCACGTCATATTTTTTGAGAAGTTATTTGTATGTGAAAGTGGCTATTATGCATATAATTTGATGAAATTTGATGAAAAAAACAATAGTTCTTATTGACCCAAAAAATAATTATGTTGAAATTAGGAGAAGTTGGCCCATATTTGGACTTAGTCCACATAGAAGGGTGTATCAAAATTTTTACAAAAATGACAATAGAACTCTCAAATTATGTGGTATCTGGCAATTCATTTGGAAAAGGTAAAAAATGATTTTATTGCCATCTAATATTACATAACTTAAATACCTGAAAATTGCAAATAAATTTAAAACCAATGGAAATAACTGGTAAAACCAAGTACCTGTTATATTATGTTTCAAAGAGGTAAAAAAGATCATGTTGAAACTTCGAGCAATATTATATTAATCCATGCATTCACTTTTTTCTTCATTATTGTTTAAACAATGGCTAAATTCAGTTATAGTGTTCTATCTGATATGAACGGAAAGATGAAAACGACATTATTTTACATATAATGAATAATCAATTTTTCAATGGACAAACAAGAAATTAAAATTCATAACTTAAAAATAAAAAACTTTTTAAATACTTTAAGAAAACGGTACAATCAATGTTCCAGAAACAATAAATTGCTTTACTCACGCAACCAAGAATGGCTAAGAAATAAACTTATTTTTAAAAAGCCATCAGTAACTACCACGGAAACTGGAAAAGGTGGTCGACCAGCAAAGCCAATTGATAATTGTAGTGAAAGATCACGAAGACGCAAGCTTAAACATATCAATGAAGAAGTTTCTTGTAGCATCATAAAGGATTCATTTCTGCATCAAATTCAACCATCGAAAACTAAAAAGAGTAAAATTGCTATCATTGAAAAAATAGTGGAAGCAAGCCCCAGACGCACAAAAAGGATTTTAGAAAGTATGCCGACACCAAATGAAGAAAATAAATTTACTCCAGAAGAAGCATTTGCACTATTTTTGGATTTGAAAATGATTGAAGAAAATAAGAAATTATAAAAAAAAATACCTATTTAAAATGTCAAAATATTCAACTTTTACATGGAAACTCAACAAAAAATTAAAATGCATTTTTAACTCCACATTAATTACGTTCCTATCAGTCGATTTTTACGTTTGAACACGCAAATTGAAGCTTAAAGTCTCTCCTATTGAACAAAACAAATTACGTAAAAAAATACCAATCCGGTCAAAAGTTATAGAGTTTTGACCGCTATCTCGCGAAATTGACCACTGTGCGACGGTATTTTGATTGCCTCAACATTTGCTCTGGTCAGCTAGCAACTTGTATTGCAACTTTTCCACTTCGGCTGTCTGTCTAAGCATTCTTCGCTATAATTCTTTTTCTGCTACCCCTTCGTCTTTTCACTCAAACCTTTCTGTAATATGTTCTCCTCATTTTGATTTTCTTTCCTCTCTACTTCATTCCGCTGGTACCATAAAGGGACCAGCATATTGGACCCAAGTGAGCTGTGACCAGCAGTCTGCCTAACCTAAACTAACTTGACCTACAAAAATAACCTGTATTCTCTCTAAAAAGGTACTAGGAGTAACATAGAAATGTAACATGAAGGTATCCTAGGACAGGACTTAATGAAGCTTTTCCTTACAACGTAAAAACCCAATACAATTCTATGATATTCTTTAATATATCGATTGATTTTGTTCGTTTGGCGTACAACAATAAATTCTATAAATTAGATATTCTAGGCTCGTGTTGATTATCTGATTGATTATTTCAATGGTATGTATACGCCGTCTAATGGTTTCTGCGGGTAACCCAGCCCACCAATTGACTCCACTGTGAGTTATTGTATAATAAATAAAAATTCTAATTCAGTCATAAAGTTAAAATTATTCATCTAAATGAAAGCGGTAGTGCATAGTTTTTGTTGTTGTTACAGTATGCATGTAGTTTGTAAGTAGTTGTGTGAAATGTTATATGTATGTGTGCAGTGAATGGAGCAACATTTATGCATTTTTAATGTTGCTTTTATAGAGATTTTTTGTTGTTGGTTTGTTGAGAATTGTAGCGGATGTTTTTAGACTTAATACCACAACGCTGATTATGTGGTTTGTAGCAATATTACGGTGGTTTTTTTCATAATTTTAAATAATATTCGTATTTATTATTTTTTTTTTGGATTTTGTGAATTAAGGATTAAAAGAATAATTTTTAAATTTATTTTTAAAAGTATTTATGATATTTAAAAATAGATAAATAATTAGCGATTAAAGGGATATAGATTTTATTCTATTTTTTTTTCATTTTAAATAAATTATTTTTTTATTTTTTGGTCATAGAATTATTTACACAGTTAATTGTGTGATATATTTTAGAAAACAGAGGATATTCGTGACTGGTTGAGAAGAGGAGGATTAAAAAAGATTAATTTTTCCTAACTTGGCAATAATGCATTTCACATTTTAGTTATTATTTGCTCTGGCATTTAATAGATGCATTAAATAGATTAATTAGGATCATTAATATGAAGATCTATTTTTTATTATCTATTTCTCATTGCTCACCAGAGCTTTTAGTTCATTTTCTAAGTAGATCAGTTGTAGTTGGCATAGAACTACACTTTTAGTAAAAATTTTAACAGTCTTCCCATCATGGTTTGAAGGCAAATCGCTTCACTGAACTAAGGAGCTGAAGTAAACTAATGAGCTAAGCAGTGTTGCAGGGCTAGACAATAAAATATTCTCTTTCCTTTTCAAAAAGTTATTTACATTTTGACATTTTATCGTTGAAATAGCAGGTCGTCTTTTGTACCAAAAGTTACGAAAATTTGACTAAATGTTACACGAGGCCTTAAAAAGTTACGAAAAATGTAACCAAATGGCATCACTGGAACAGATCTGAACTAATGAGATGATGTGAGCGTAGTGTGGTGATCAGCTTACTTAGGTCAATAGAATAATTAGTTCAACCAGCTACGTCGTTCATGAACTACTAAAAGCGTTCATTTTTGTGAAAACTCACAAATCTGTTATTGAAAATTCTTGATTTAATATAAGACGAAATCACACTTAACAATTTTTTAATTTAAAATTATTTTTATTTTTATTCCAAAGATTTGTTTTGCCTCATAAGTTTCTAACATTAATTAAACGAAAAATGTGGAAAAATAATTAAAATAAATGTTGCAACCTCCAACTAAAAGTTCCTTAATTATTTGTTAGTAATTCGTGCTGCCACAAAGACTTTCAATTGCAATTAAAAAATCTTTATTTCATAATAATTTCCAACTATAAGACAACTAATAATTTTATTACTTCAGGCCAAGATAAAGACAACTTTCATAATGAAAGAAATATTGTTTTCTTTTTTTATCGTCATTAAAACAAGTTTAAGAAAATTTAATTTCAATGATTTCTTTTTGTATTGCTTTGACAAGGAAACTAACAAAAAAAAAATAAAAATAATATAATTTTTCCTCTTCTGTACTTGGCTGTGAACCAAAAAATAAAAACAAAAAAAAAAAAAACTATGAAACGGGGTAATTTAAATTTGTTTTTCGTTCGTTATTTCTTTCATTACAACGAATTTGATCATACGCTTGACATAATTAAAATTCCACTGATGCTGCAGAATCTCACACACATAAAGCTTTTGTTACAGATGTTGTGCTACATGTTTTATAAGCACAAGGAGTTGCTTTTCTATTCACTGTTGCCGCTACTGCTTCCATCTTTCAGCTTTATGTTGTCATTATTTTATTAATAAAACTGAAAAAGGCTTTGTGAATCTTTTTCTATAGTCGTTCGGATTTTGAGTTTGAGGTAAGTAAACGCTGATGTGCATAATTGCTAACGAAAGTGCTTGGAGAATACTTTGGTATCATGCCGATGCTAATGTTGATGATAGTTCTCATACTTGTTGTCTTGACAACGTGTCATTACTTTGGGTTAAGCACTTTCCATTAGTCTTTTTGCTGCAGCATTCAACTAATGTATTGACATTTTGTTCACTAATGTTTATATGATAGCAAAATGGCATATCCGTGGCACGTAAGGCAGGATAAATAAAATTAATATTGCTGAGTAAAAATTGTTCAAGTGCAATAAGTATTGTATGAAGAAAGTGGTTCTAAGAGTGGCATTTCGCAGAGTAGGTATTTGCTTACTCACTCATTCTCACTGCACATGAGAGAGCATTTGCTTTGCCGCTCTTTTTTTTTTGGTTTAGCATTTCATTACTAGAAAAATTAATTGAACCGGGCTTCGGAGAATGGGTCAGCTCTAGACCTAGTGATGATATGCAGGAACCCTAGGGATCTCCTGCAAATCTCTCTTTCAGGCACCAGAAAGAGACTTTTGAGATCCAAGTTATTCGCGAACTTCTGCATTCAAACCCAAACATCTTTTTAATTTGTACTTAACTGTCTCGGGTTTTCAATGGTTGGAAACTAAATTTGATTAAGCGATGTCATTTCTGTCCGTGTTGATGTTGATTTAAGATTTAAGCCCACCAATCTGCCAGGCATACTAGTTTCGAAAATTTTAGAATTGCACTTCAGCAATATAAGACGATCCTATTCGAGGCAGCAGGCAAAAAACCACGCCTACATATATTTTTTCACGTCGTTTTATTTTTTATTTTTTTCAATTGTAATGATTCTCTTCCTTGTTTTTGTTAAATAAATTTCGACCGTGAGGGGCAATTTTTTGTTTGGTTTTAGGCTGGTAAGGTTTTTTCTGCTTTGTTTTACATTAAAGACATTGATAGACAGCAATACACATAGAGGTAGTCAATAGATCCACAGGGTGCCCACTGGTAACCAGAATCAGACAAAGGACACATTGGTTTTTTTTGCTTTTTCTGGCCAATTATAAACTTCCTGCAATATAGTTTGCAGGAAGTTTCTAATTTTTACAAAAAATGAAAAAAAAACTTTTACAAAAACATTTCGAAAAATTATAACAAAGAATTTCAAACAAAATTTTTTCCAAAAATTTTTACAAAAAATTTTAACCCAACATTACAAATAATATTAAAAAAAAAACTTTTAATTTTTTTGCAAGCAGATTTTTATTAAAAATTAAAAAATTAATTATAAATATTTACAAATACTGTTTTCAAAAACAAATTAACAAAAAATTTTTTCAATAAATTTTCTAGAATATTTTTACAAAAGATTTTCAATAAAATTTTTACAACAAATTTTCAATAAAATTTTTAGAAAAAAATATTCAATAAAAGTTTTTAAAAAAAAGTTTCTATTAAATTTTATCAAATTTTTATACAAAAATAAATTATAAATATTTACAAAAACTGTTTCCAAATAAATTAAAAAAAAATTTTTCAAAAAAAAAAAAATTAAAAAAAATTTTCAATAAATTTTTTCACAAAATTTTTACAAAAGATTTTCTATAAAATTTTTACAAAAGATTTTCAATAAAATTTTTACAAAAAATTTTCAATAAAATTATTAGAAAAAAATATTCAATAAAAGTTTTCAGAAAAAAGTTTCTATTAAATTTAATAAAATTTTTACAAAAAAATTTTCTATAAAATTTTTACATAGTAAGGCATTTCAGGTGACGAATGCGTTTGTCTATTGAATTAAATGAGTTTTGGGACTATATATGTAAAATTAAAATCACCGAGTTGAAGGGTATAGGAGATTCGGCACTCTTACTTGTTTTTAATATAATTTCATTATATGCTTGCTGTAAGATTATCTTTTCTTCTATTTATTCTCCACTTACTATTCGATCGCTTCATTATCCAGTTTACTATCTGCGAAATTGTCTAACCCATCCTGGAGTCGTTCGCCTATTCATCAAAAAAAAGTCTGGAAAATCAGTAAGACCACGGTTGATTTTGCTATGAAACATAATCAAGAAAAAAAGATCTTTTCATTTCAGCTAACGATATATTACTTATGCACATAAATAATATTCAACTTAAGTCTAATATTATTTTAATATTGAACATTTTAATATCTATCTCTATTGGACATCCCCGGTTGTATATAGTCATTTTAGTTTTAATATTCTATAAGAATACCTTAAAAGAGATGAACAAAATCGTTTTATACATAGAACACAATACAATATACTTTTACCTTTGAGTATGAGTGTGAATAATGGAAAACTTTTTTTCTTTTTTCTCAATATTCTTTACACGCACATCAGTTAAATATTTAACATTAGCAGCCTGTATGTATGCTATGCAAATTAATTTTCATACAAATGAATCTAGCTGCATACAAACACTTTCTCATATTGTCGTGGAAGCATTCGCCTTTTATATATCAATGAGAGATGAATGTAACTTTCGCCTGCACGTATGCTTCAAGTATGACATTAACATTGAGTTTATGTTTGTTTTACCCTCTCATTTCGACCTTAATTTTAGTTAAATATTTGCACAAAAAAGAATTACAAAAAAAAAAAAAAAAATATACAGAAAACCATTTTTTCATTATTCAACTAAAAAGTGAAAAAAAAAAAGTTGTAGTAACCAAGTTTCTGTTGCCACATGAGATGCACAAAAAGACATATAGAATTTTTTGTCATCATTGTTGGCAAACATGTCAACTATCAACAAAAGAATTTAATTAAGCTTTTAATGACAACTTAATTTACCACTTTCATGAGCAAATTATTTGCGATTATTTTTTTCCGGTTATTTCTGTCTCATTTCTCGCCAGTGTTTGCTCATGTGTATGCGAGAATGTTATGAAGTGGTTTTTTATTATTTTTTTTTAATTTTTTATTCGTGTCTGTTCAATATTTGCAAAGTTTTTTGTTCATTAACAGCATAGTAGAGTTAAAGTTTTTATTTGTTTGTGCTTGAATCGATGGTAATGAGGTAACATGTAGGTACATACATTAATACCTATACGTATAAAAATCATTTTGCTCTTGTGACTACTGCACCCCGTCACCCTTCTTCACACGAAGATTCCACTTTGATTTGACGGAGGAATACTCTCTAACACCTCGAACTTTACTGGTTTACACAGATATTTCCTAAAGGGGAACGAGAGTGGGAGGTGGAGTCTATGTAGAGGAGTTTCGAATCAGAATATGTTTCAGACTTCCGAATGACTGCAATGTCATACAAGCAGAAATATCAGCTATTAAAAAGGCGGCTAACTGGCTAAAGTACCACAGGATATTAGACAGAGATATCTGGATTTGTACTGATAGTAGAGCCGCTATCATGTCCCTTATAGGTGTGTATAGCACATCAAATCTTGTCCTTGAATGCCGGACATCATTAAATGTGATGGCGGAAAATTCGACAGTCACCCTTAAATGGGTGAGGGGACATGGGACTAATAGAGGCAACTGTGCTGCCGATGAACTAGCCAAGAAGGGAACACTATTTCACGATGATGCCATAGACATATATTGTGGCATTTCCCTCTCGGCCTGTTTACACCGCATTAACTTTGCCCTTCACGATATAGCTCAGGACAGATCGTCCAATGAGTCGACTTGCTCGATTGCAAGGACGATCTGGCCCTCGCTGGACCAAAAGAAAACGGTCTGCAGAAAATGCAGATACGCGACTTAATAGCAATAGTCACTGGTCATTGCATATTTGGAACCCATGCAAGCAGGATGGGTATCCCTTATAATGACTTCTGCAGAAGTTGCCAGGATGAAGAAGAGGAGGAAACGGTTGAACACCTTCTCTGTTATTGCCCTGCATTAGACTGTCGCCTACAACACTTGGGACGACGATTTTTTGATAGCCTTCTTGTGTTTCATCTCTGGAACCAATCAAGATTAATTCCTTTTTAAGGAACTGTGGTTTTCTAACCCTCTTCCAACTGGAGTGACATAGTTGCTCATCAATGTATGTCACGTCCAATAAAGCCTTCACAGCTAACATAGCTAACACCTTCCCAGTCTATGACCGTCTACCCACTTCTGTCTCTAAGTTTCTTCCTCCGTCAGTGACCCTAATCTTTGTTCTCTTTTCTATCCTTCCTCTTATCTGCAGGTATCACAAAGGGACCAACATAATGGACCCAATGAGCTATTTTTCTTCCACTTCTCTTTTTCCCTTCTCCTCCTCTTCAAGCTGCCTGCTTAACCTAACCTTGTGATAAACTGAAAAGATGAATATATAAATAAAATACAAAAAAACCCTTAAAATAAAATAGATTTAGCTTCATATTAAGATCTGGATTTTAAAACTTTAAAAGCTAGTGAAAAGTATAGATGTTTTTAGAATCAAGTGAAGAATAAAAGCCCTCATGTGAGCTCTAACCAATATGCTAGGTTACGCTTCTCCAATACGCTTATCCTTGCAAAGAGTTGAATTGCAAACACCAAAAAAATCGTAATATTAAAACGTTTTTAATTTTTTAGTCTGCATCTTCGGTTGAAAGTACCATTCAGTATCGGTACAATCCTTTCTAACATATCCCAGTGCAGTGGGTTCTACATATATTAACGTATAGAATTACGACCGAGATAGTCAAATGATTTCCTCGTTAAAAAATTACACGTAAAGGAACCTTTCCAAATTTAATATACTACGGCTCATTATTATAACTTGCCTTTAGCTAAAGTTAGGATTTTGTTTGAGCGATAAATGGTTTTTCGTTATTAAAGGTAAGCTAAAAATCACTTTTTACAATAAGGACAAGTTATAGCAATGAGCATTATTCTTATTTTTGTTTTTGGGCGATTTTTGATAGGGTAATTTTGCATGCAGCCGCAAATTACGACAATGTTGGAATACTCTGTAATTTTTACTATTCGTTATAGAGGCCGTAGTAATATATCAACTGCGAAAATATCAACAGTCTACCTATTACGGTTCCAGAGGTAAAAGGTGGTGACTGACGGACGGACAGACAGACAGACATTGTAGCGAAAACAATAGGGTTGCGTTTTTATTCTATGAGTACAGAACCCTATAAATGTACAACTAAACACTGCAATATTTTAAAAGTTTTTAAAAATTGGCCAACTTAACTCAGTGCAATGCATTCTTTAAGTCTTTAAAACATTTGTTCAGTTGTGTGATCTGCTGCGACAAGAGTTTATTTAGGCAAATTTTTTCGTTACCGGTTTTATTTTGAGCTTTCACAAATAAGGCAATTAAATATTAGTTTTTTCTTAGCTTGAAAAATGCATTGCGCTCTCAAAGGTTTTAGACTTTTACAAAAAATATTCATTACATGACTTGTTCTGAGCAATAAAATTATAGCACAAAATAGAAAAATAATTCTCTACAACTTTCTTGTCTAGTGATTCTATTTATTGTTTTTTTTTTTTTTTACTAAAACTCCCTTGCCAACTCTTTTATAAACCGGCTTTTGAATATGAAGTTGTTAATTTTTATAACGTCTAGTGCATTAATGCATTTAATGTCAAAAAAATCCATAAGTTCAAGTATCAGGTGCATGAACTCTAGAAACAACAACTGTGGAAACAACAAAAGTGTACTTATTACCGGTCTTTGTTAATTAAAGGGCTTTACAAATAAAATACAAATTTTCAATGTCTAACTATTTTAAGTCTTCATAAATAATAAAAAGTTTGTGAATTCAGTAAGAAAGAAAAAGGAAGCCTTGGAAAATATACAATTTTCTTGGTTGTATATGTAAATAGTTAGATTTGTTGTTAGTGGAATTTTTTTTAACAATCTTTGTTTAGACAGCTAACTGTGACAAGTTCTATTATTAAAAAAAAAAAAAAAAAACAAAATAAATATTCAAGTATGTCAGTTTCATATAAGGCAGGCCATGTCCACACAAAAATTCTTGTATATGAAAAGTGAGTTAAAAAGTATGTTACATTTTCAAATGCAAGACTTTCTCGAGTTGATATTCAAGCGCTAAGTGTCACATACGGCGACATTAATCTCTGTCGTTTGTCAGCTAAATGCTAAACAACAGTTTTGTTTGTTGTTTTTACACTCAAGTTGGCTCAGATGTTACATGCATATATTCATATGCATGGCATATACACGTTTGCTGTTGCTGTATGTAAATAAAGTGCAAGTGAAAACTTTGTAGTATACTTCTCGGCATAGTTAGTAGTGATATTGTAGAGCCTACATTAAAGGGGTTGATTTTTCTTACTACTTGTTTTGTAAACAAAAAAATATACAGTTACACTAACAGCTAATTTAAAATAAAATTTTTGCTTCAAATTAATTTTATTTTTTTTTTGCCAAATTCAGAGAAGTAATTTTTGCTACATCCAAAACCTACAAAATGACTTTAAATTAATTAAATAAGTTTTGATTTACTACAATTTCATAAGTTTTTTATTGGAACTCAAACAATAAAATTTAAAAAAATATATAAATTTAAAAAATATAAGTTGGCCTAGCAAAGTGTAAGAACCACGGGACATTAGATTATTTATTAATCATATGATTTACGAAGATGGTGTTCCATCTTAGTTACAAATAGATATTTCTTTGTTTATTTAAATATTATTATTTCGGGCATGGTGTATCCTCGAATTCCAACTTTCATACATTCCGCACAGCAATTTAGCCATATTTCAGCAATACTATGTCGAAATTTCGCTTCCAACTGCTCTTTACATAGCCCTAGAGAAAATCTATACACATAATAAAATAGTAACTCATTTCCGTCAGTCAGTCTGTCTGTCTGTCAGTCTGTCTGTCTGCTTTTCATTTGCGTTCGCATCACGTGAAAACTACTGGATGGATTTTAACTAAATTTTGTGAGCTGATTCCAATAAAGGATAATTTTTTTCCGCAAAAATATCTCATTTCCAAGAGAAAGTGGAGAAAAGGCGGTGAAAAATGCAAGTTCCGGTTTAAAAGTACTGAAATTGGGAAATTTTTTTATTTGAAAGTGTAATATTTTAAAAACTATTGCGCAACATTAGGCGCCAATTGAATAAAATTTGTATTTGATTTGTATTTTTACTTTGTGGAATAACCTTGTTATTTAAATATTTTAAACACCTCTTAAAGAGGTTTACAATAATTTTTAGAATTTTATATAAATTCTGGAATTTTATCCAAGGCTGGATACCTTTATGCAAAGAAAATATGTACCTGGATGGATTTTAACAAAATTTTGTGAGGATGTACTTTAGCATCCTGATTCCAATATACCTTATATTCCGCAAAAATACCTTATTGCCAAGAGATAATAAAGAGAAAAAGCAGTAAAATTACGCCGACTTTTTTTTAACGATTTGAAGGCATCTTTTATTTTTGAAATTGGTATATTTTAAACACGGTTGTGCAATAGATGGCGCTGTTTTAAAATAATGACAAAATATTAATTTCTTACTGCCAAATAGCTAAATGAATAAAATTCGTATTTCATTTATATTTTTACTTTGTGGAATTACGATGTTATTAAAATATTTTAAACATTTTTACAGAGCTTTACAATAATTTTTAGAATTTTTTATAAAATTTAGAATTTGGATGGGTACCTTTATATAAAGTAAATCATAACTATAAATGTAAGAGTCTTACAATTGGTGCGGGCACAGCTAGTAATGTAATAAAATCAAATAACATGTACCAGGTGAACAATTAACAGCTACACATTGGACTAAGAAGAAGGATATATGACAATAAGCCAAGAAAATGCAGCAGTTTAAGGCTAATATACGAGAATGAATGAGGGCGCTGGTAATTGAAATTCTAAGAAAAGTTATAAGAAACATTACGGAAAAAGCACAACAGATCGAAGCAAACAATTGGCATTATTTCAAAGATATCACCTGCAAAAAATAATGTAAATCATATACATATTTTAATAAGGTCCAACGTTAAATAAGATCAGAAACAGAAAACTTTTTCATTATATTATAATGTTACCTATTTAGGCCAAGAAAAATAGCGCTAATTTTGTTTGGAAAGCAAATCTCTGAAATGACTGTTGCGTCAACTTTCGAGTTGTGAAAATTAAAATCATTCAATCAATTGTGAAGGTTTTGGGAATTGATATGTCAGATACTAAAGACCTGTCTCTGCTGCATTAAAACTGCACCCCTTTAATGACTTTTTTTTTTGTGTAAAAACGTGACCCTTTTGTTTTTGCTACATCTCTGTAACCTTAATAGATAGACTCTTGAAATTTTCCAAAAATAAAGGGTGTTCCGACATTGACATGATTTGCACATACGTGGCCTTATTTTTTTAACCATAATAAGCAGACTCTTGAAATTTTTACAGATGTGGTGCAACAGCCATTTAACAATTTCTAAAAATTAAAGGGTGTGCCGACAGTTACATATTTTTCACTTATATTGCCTTTTTTTGAAACGTAATACCTAGACTTTTGATATATTTTTAACAAATAATATAACAAATAATAAAGTTAAAGGGTGTTCCAACAGTGACCTGATTTGTACGTATATGGCTTTATTTTTTGAAATTTTTACAAAAGATCTGCTGTAAAAAGATCGATAGTAATGCGATTTTAGAAATATATATAATATCCGCGTGAAAAAATTAACAACTTGTAAATTTAAAGTGGTACTGACCATAGTACGGAACCCTACTTGTGTGAGTCTGATACACACTTGGCTGAATTACATATTTTTAAATAGGGATTTAATCTCAGCAATATATAAAGAAGTGGATGTTTTCTTAAAGCTAAGGTAAAGCAAAAAAAATATATGTGTTACGTACAACATTTTTTGTCAAATCTTAAAATCGTTATTGGAATTTTCCGTTGAAGTTTTAGATTGTATATAGAATTATTGTTTTGACAGATTTTTAAGTCTCTTTTACAGAAAATAATTATATGGCGGCTGGAGAAAAAATCAATTAAAATTGCACCAATAGTTATTTCCCTTTGTTTACTTTGACATTTTTTTAACAATTATTTATTTAAACTTACTGGTCATTTTGCAATTTAATAATCGTCTTACCTAAAAATAAAAGAAATAAAATAAAATGGTTATAAGTAACAATTTTTCAAATATTGGAAAAATGAGCTTAAAGTTTTATAGCAAAAAATTATTTTATAACTTAGTTTTTATATACATTTTAGCAAGGTAGTTCTTATACATAAATATTTTGTATTTACAACCTTTTACAAACATTTTTAATACATGTACCTGAAATTATGAAAATATCGATTGATAACACAGTGCAACACGGAAAAAAGTAACCATATACGGACACCAAAAGTGAAAAATTTCCCGGCTACCTAAGCGCTACCTAAACGGTGTTAAGAATCATTCCTAGGAAGTTCATATGTTCTAGAAAATTGTTTATTGAGATCTTAGGTTCATTTTTGTAGTTGATTGTTTCCTTGAATTTTGAACGGTTTGCTACCTATAGACCTAAACAGAGGAAAAAAGGTAAAAAAAATTGAATTTTTTAAAGTTTTTTGCGATTTTGACCTTGAAGATGAAGTTTTGATTTTATATATGTTCACAATTTTTGTTCTTTGTGACAAGAGCTACAACTTTGCCTCAGAGAGTTTATCAAAATTCCAAACGGTTTGCAAAATATGAGCTTGAGTAAATGATAATTTTTTTGCAAAAATGACATCAAGGCCCCACATCTTTGAGGGCCCATAAAAATTAACCTGGAGGACTTTGGGCAAAACTGGGAGACAGAGGTCTTTTGTTTTGGTCTTTTATGACGTAGTGGTGTCCGTATATGGTTATTTTGCCATGACTTAAAAAATTACACAGTGTGTAATTGAATACAAGTTTTCTCGTATTCCTTTATCTGGGTTTGGTTGGTTAAATAGATGATGCTTACAACTAAAACACTACCCAAAGTAGACAGATACGAAGAGAGCTGATGACGGACGTAGCTGTGTAGAAAATGTGCATTCCGCTCTGCTGGTGTCTAAAATTAAAATTTTCCCAATTTTTCTTTAATATTATCACCTAATTTGTAATTTAATTTATTCTTTCTTAGAAGGAATAGAACGAACTCAAGCTTGACTACAAATTTCATATGTATGAACCTGAAATGTTATAGTTAATTACTAGTTTTCTGCACATGATTTCTTCTTTGGGGTCTTATAATTTGTGCTTCTTTCACCTGCTTAGTTAACATGTTAACTCAATTTTAATAAAAAAACTCACTTATTTTAAACCACTAAAGCCAGTTTTACACTATACCTTGAATAGTGAGTATTAGGACTTGTCACAAACTGCACACGAAGGTGTAGTAGGGTGAAAACAATATGTTATTAAAATATCAAATAATATGGAACGACATTTGTCAGTCTATAATAGAACATAGTTTTTAGAAATTTTACTTAAAAAATAACAGGTAAACCTAAATAAGGAGGTAGAGCTAACTAACTGTTTAATGCTCTCATATACACGCAATAAAAAAACATGGTTATTGTATGGTCACGACAACCGCACTATGTTCTCTGTAACAATACATGTTTGCTGTGAGCAAATTATAGGTGTTTTGAACAATACTGTTACGAAAGAATTTATTCATTATAGGCTCTGAACAACAATACTCTCGAACAACAACAACATTAATGGTTTGTTTTCTTACAATGATGAAAGAAAGAAACAAACAATAAAGAGTAACGCCTTAAACAAATACACACACACATTAAATAAACACTCATCAGTTAAATACACAGCGACATACATAAATACAAGCATAAACAAATAAACAGCCCACATACAGGTATAAAGAAATAAACAGCCACACATACAGGTATAAAGAAATAAACAACCACACAAACAGGTATAAAGAAAGAAACAACCACACAAACAGAAAACAAGAGCAATAACAATCGAACCTGCCAGATATGTCTGGAATAGAACATTCTGGTGCTTTTAAATCACCTATATAAGTAAATCGTGCTGGCGAGTAGTATGGCGGTATTAATTTAAAAGTCAAAGAGTTAAGTTGTCGAATTTTAAGAGTGTTTAACAGTTTGCTGTATTTTTGAACAGTCGTGTTAAATAAATAAAGTGACTTACAGTAAAAGTAATAACAGAGTGTATTTATTTTGCAATTAAAAGAACCCAACGTAAAGTAAAAACGTAACAATACTTTGGTCACGATAAACAAGTTTTTGTTAACAGTTAGTTAATCATTCAATGGTTATACGCACCAAAAAAAGCAACATGGTTCATTAAAACCATATTAAAATTCAAACCACAACCAATTTTTTTTTTTTAATATTTAAAAATAAAATTATATTTATAAACATAATATATTATTATTAATCATAGTATGTTAAGTGTGACTAAAAATAAAGAAATAATGTTTGGGTTTAAAAATACATATTTTGGTTTTGACCTTTTTTCAGTTCAGAAATATGTTGTGAGCTATCGGTTCATCTAAGACCGTTTGGTTGGTTTAAATTTGGTTTAAAATAATATGTTTTGAATATAACCATATAATTCAACCATAGAATGTTGCTCTTAGATTATGGTTACCTCAACCATGTTTTTTCTTTGTGTGTAAATACAAAATGTATGAAGCAAAACTAAATAGCGCGTTGGGCAAGAAAGCAAGCCGATAGTCCGCCGTCACCAATGATATTTTTTCTTTGTCCTTCACCTATGTACTTAAAATTACTACAAGGCTTCCGTATATTGTTTTTAGTTTTTTTTTTCGAGAACTTGAAAGGCCAAAAATATTCCAGAGCCATAACCTCTGCCACCTGAAATTGTTCAGTCACCGCGGTTCAATGTATCGTATCGACTTGTTTCATTGCTCTTAAAATATTTGGCTTAAAGAATTGATAAAAAAAAACTAAAAATATAGAAGGCCCTTGATCTGTTAAAAAATAAATATAAAATATAGCTGTTTATTTTATATACATAATTTGCATTTTAATTGAAGCGTGATATTGCAAAAATGAAATGCAATGTTACGTTCAATTTTCTGATTTAAATCAGAACAATGCTCAGTTGATTTCTGTCTTACATAATCCAAAGCAAAACTTAAGGCTTATTTTATAGTGTGAATCGACTTTAAGCGTGTTTTGGAAAATTGCCACACCGCTGCTGGATTTTAAATTTTGTAATAAAAAATTCTTTAGTCGACAAAAAATCAAATGAAAGAAACCTCTAAGTCTGTTGATAGAACTCTTAGTCGAACATAGCTAAGGTTACGCTTCGTTATGTATAATAATCAAGAGCCCCCACGCAAACCCCTAAGGGTCTGTGAGCACATACACAATCTCAACGAGAATCTCACAAAGAGAACAAAACATGTACAAATTTTAAATCTGTAGCATACCAACTTTCAACAAGGTAGTTTTGTGTCACTTTGCTAAATATTTAGCAAACCAATGCATTTTCATTTTAACCACTTTTTTGGTAGCGGTCTTTGACACTAACACTGTGTTAGAAAACTGTATGCTGTGATAATTATTTCGAGGAAAAACTTTAATAATATTCTGTGTTTTATTTAGCGTTTAGTATTTTTTCTATACTTTTTAAACCTGTAGCCATATTCGGTAATTCTCGTATCTAAAGCTATCGCTAAAATTCTAAAAACGCATAAAAAATACGTGAATTCTTACATATTTAGATTTCAATGCTGTTTTTATGTCCTTCAAATGAACGAGGTACACGATAATAATTTTTCACTTTTAATGGGAGGTATTACGCCAATTGTCCTAATCTAGTCTATATTTTGCTAGAGTATGCACATTGGTCTGAGGATTACTTGTGCATAGTTCAAGACCTGTTGCAAGCCTCTAGCTGCACGATAATAATTTTTCATTATGTATGTGAGATACCATGCCCACTATCCCAATCCAGTCTGTATGAGGATTAACTGTTCAAAGTTTCAAGACTCTACCTATTTTAGTTGTCTAGGTACAGGATAATAATTTTTCACTGTATGTGAGGTACCACGTCCACCGTCCCAATCAGACTGTGTTTTCTTAGACTATGCACATAAGTATTGGGGTTAGTTGTGCAAAGTTTCAAGACTCTACCTATTGTAGATCGCCAGGTGGTACAACGCTTCCTATTCCAATCCAGTCTCTGTTTCGCTAAACTATGTATATTAATTAATAAGGTAACCGCCTATTGGCGCAAAATATCAAATATCTACCTCTTATAGCTCCCTAGCTACTTAAAAAGAGGACGTAAAAGCGGGTGTGATAAATTTATCTTTCCATAAAAACCTAAGTTGGGTTATAATGAAGAAAAAAAAAAAATTGCCAAATCGGCGCAGCCGTTCTTAAGTGATGGGATTACCAACGAACAATATTTGATTTTATTTATATAGATTATACTTCAGTGTACTACACACTCGATATACCCTTCTATTCAGTTTTTATCGCTGTGATTAATTGAAAAACTACACATAGGGATCTTAGGAACTGCACCATTCGAATACTAATTTCTCCATAAAAATTGTCTGCACCAAAAATATTTACACTAGAAACTACATTGTAGATCGATTCAAATTATGCTAAAGACGTTTGTGGCGAACCAGAAAATCTAATTTTGCTTTATCGTTTTATAATAACGAATTTAAGCCTGCATCACACAGTGCAACACGGAAAAAAATAACCATATACGGACACCACTACGTGATAAAAGACCAAAAAAAAAGACCCCTGTCTCCCAGTTTTGCCCAAAGTCCTCCAGGTTTTTTTATGGGCCCTCAGAGATGTGGGGCCTCGATGTCATTTTTGCAAAAAAATGATCATTTACTCAAGCTCATATTTTGCAAACCGTTTGAAATTTTGATATACTCTCTGAGGCAAAGTTGTAGCTCTTGCCATAAGGAACAAAAATATAAAATCAAAAAAACTTCATCTTCAAGGTCAAAATCGCAAAAAACTTAAAAAAATTCAATTTTTTTTACCGTTTTTCCCCTGTTCAGGTCCATAGGTAGCAAACCGTTCAAAATTCAAGGAAACAATCAACTACAAAAATGAAGCTAAGATTTCAATAAACAACTTTCTAGAACATATGAACTTCCTAAGAATAATTTGGTCTTTTATGACGTAGTGGTGTCCGTATATGGTTATTTTGCCATGACTTAAAAAATTACACAGTGTGTTATTAATGCATTTGAAGCGAAATAACATTGATTCAGGCATTTATAAAATTACGATGAATAGCATTATGAAAAATTTTATACAAAAGTTTTTTTTTGTAATTTAAAAGGGTCTTCTCAATGTGATCCAGGTGATTTTGTTCACACATATACCATTTTTTTAACAAAAGTATTTTACAAAATTAAATTTTTATTCAAATCAAACATAATTGAATTTAATGTTTCTTTCATAGAAATAAACCGTTAAAATAAACTTTTATCAACTTCCGTTTTATGTTGAAACTTTTAAATATTTTACAAAAAGGCTTAACAGCTTAAAAATGTACGAGTATATTGTGGATGGATGGTTGATGACAAGAACTCTTCGTATGAATGAGAAGTACGATAACAAAAGACAACACAACCACTACATATTAAATAAAATGCTCATAAAATAACAATTTAAGTAAATGCTTCATGTCATCAACACTGTTTTCACTTTAATGCAAAAAAAGTATTTAATACTCAAAAAATAAAAGTTTGTAAACAATTTTGATTTTAAATATTGCTGCTGTTCTACAAAAATTTCGTGTTTGCTGTTTTGTGTTTTTTGAACAAACAAACAAACAAAAAATCTTTCAGGAACGAAAATTTCGATCTGCGCTTTTTTCAGCTTTTCAAGCGTTTGATAAAGTATGGCATAAAGGCTTCATATATATGTAGGTTGAACCTAAACTTGCCCAAAATATTGACAAGCTGTAAGTTATATAACTGATAAAAATTTCATTCTGAAAGAAGGAGAGTCTTCAAGCTCATGTCCTTCAGTTGAAGCAGGAGCTCATTAAAGTTATCGGCTTGGACCCAATTTTTACTTATTGTTTATTTCGAAATAAGCAATCGAGTTTACACAGAGTTTACACACGGAAACTTGCTGAGGATACAACATTTTCAAGCATCCACGAAATTTCCCAAGTGGCACCAAGATATTTACAAGATCATAGATCTAATTTCGAAAAATGCTTGTAAAGGTAAATGAATTAAACTTTGCTCACATAGCATTCACACTACGTAGGGACTTATATTCCATATTCTCATAAATTTTAAAATAAAACCTCAATTTTCAAAAAAAAAAAAAAAAAGTCAAAAACCGCCGTATGCGTCTTGATCAAGAAATTATTTGAAAAAGTCATATAGAAGCAAAATTAAAACTAATCAAATTAAAAGAAGTCCTACTAAACTGGGATATTGGTAGAAAACTCTACCCTCAGCCTAGAATGCAAACATCTATCGTACAATGCGATCCTCAGATCAACATGATATTCAAACATAGAAAAATCTCAAAATAAGATTCTACGAATGATTACAGCTTTCTCAAAATAAAAAATAATATTTTTCAACATGTTTTAATAAACAAAACCTTAAATTAATAAAAAATGTGTAATTTTACACTAGTTTATTTACAACCAGTTGTTCTGTTATTGACACGTTGTAAAATTATTATGACTTGTTTACTTATGTGTTTTATATGGCAGTTTTTTTTTGTCCGGAAAATTTTTGTTTGAATTTTTGTTTGCTGCAGAAAACTTAGTAAAAAATTTTTATCCGTGATAAAATTTGTCCGGACAAAATGGCGGAATCCAGCTTAAGTCTTGTGCTAGCCAGTGCCTGACATTAATTTCCAATGTGCGCTGCCGTCTTAGCCTGTGCCAGTTACAGTCTGCTAGTATCATCCTTTCATTTTCATTTTGGCTAGTCGATACTTGAAGTTTCATGATCTATCACCAACTTAGTTATCTAGCTTAAGGTACTTCTATTATATCTGAGCACCTTTCCTGCAGTATAGAGGCATGTTAACTATATTTTTATTATCTCATGTAGGAGGCAGGATGGTGTTACATGTTATACAGCGCGCGATACGATCAATTTACTGAGAGAAATATTTACACAACGAACTATTTCAAGAAATGAATCTGTTAATTAGCCACGTCGTTCATTTGATTTGTTTAAATTGTTATTTTATCTGGGGATATGTTAGGCCCCAGGTATAAGCAGATAAGCCAAAGACAATTGGAACACCCAATAAAGTATATTAAAGTAGAACCTTATTTAACTATTTAAATTTTTTGAGTGTAATCATAACACTTTCATGGGATAAATTGTTTCATAAATGTTGTTAAATCTAGCTAATCGCTAAAACAAAGTATTAACTCAACTCAACAGTGGATACCAACAACAAAACCAACATATATTTCTAAACAAAATTTTTTTGTTGTTGTTGCCTTCGTTGTACTGCTTTTTTAAAAATTTAACAAAACAATAACTTAAACACATCATTCAAACTCGCACAGCACAGTTTGCCTGTATGTATGTATGTCTGGAAATGCGCTTATGACAAGAAAAAGTTTTCTAGTTTTAGTTTGTTTTAAAAGCGATAAAAATCTGTAATTTTTTGTAATGGTTTTGCGAAATAGTGAGTGAGTGAGTGAGGGAGAGAGAGAGAGCATAAACAAAGCTGAAATCCTTACAATGAAAATAAATGCTTCTGTAAAGTAGAAGTTTTATTAACACCGCTATAAAAGGTTTAATTTTTACTTTAGTTTTGTTTTTTTTTTATTTAACAGTTTTCAGATTTTAAACAATAAATTGTTTACTGGCTTAAAAAAAATGAATGTAAAAACAAGGGCACACAAGCAAAGAGGTTATTATTCTTAACAAAGGGTTGCCAAATGGTTATCTCTGTATAAAAAATATTTACTATTCAGAAGAGATAACTCTCCAGCCGTCAGCAGTTAATAAACAGTACAAAGAAATTTATAATTTTGCCAATGGCTAGCAATTACCTTCAGTAGTACGACTTATAAATCCTCGTGGTGTTTACATAAAAAATTCATTCTCCTAGTATATCTCAATGCACTAGGTGTGCTGATCAATTAAGTCTGACGAATGGTTTAAATAAATCAGTAAGATGCTAGTTAGCTTGTACAATTTTTAAAATTCAATTTGTTAATTTTTTCATGTCTTATGGGGCACCCTTTAATTTTACAATTAAAGTCATATTCTCAAAAATTGCATCACTATTGAAACACCCTTTAAATTTTAGTAATTGTTGTTATAGCGACCATGGTCACTGATGGAACACCCTTTAGTTATTATTAATTGTTACAGCGGCCGAAGTTGTAGTGCCCTTTTTTGATATGTAAAACTTAAATTAATTCCTTTTAAACACTTTACTAATTTTTACCAGCTAAAAATATTTTTTGTAAACAATTGAATTTTTCTTTTCATGTCAAATATTTTATAAGTTTTATTCAAGGCATATATAACAAGGTGATAGCGTAAGGGAGAGGAAATTTCAGCAAAAAAATGTTTTAATTTTTTTATATGGATTTTGACAGTAATATTTACATATTTTATTCTCTCTTAAAATACCTGATTAATGTCAAACTCCATATAAAAAAAATTTAAAAAAATTCTCTTGAATATTAGCTCCGCCTTGTGCAGTCACCTGGTTTTATTGTTCTGTTTGTAACGTTTAAATAATATAAAAAAATCAAAATAAGTGGTAATAAAAAAATATCTCCAAAGAAAAATTATATCTGCGGTAAACATTTCAGGAGTTTATTATACGTGTAAAATATGTCACTGTCGGAACACCCTTTAATTTTTAATACTTGTTATATCGGTCGTGGCAACACATCTTCTGTATAAATTTTAACAGTCTACCTATTAAGTTTTTAATAATAAAGCGTTATATGTACATGCAAATCAAGTCCCTGTTTGAAAACCCTTTAATTTTTACTGTTTTTAAACGGGACCATAGCAATACACCATTTGTAAAAATTTTAAGAGTCTATCTATTATGGTTAAAAAATTAGGCCATATTTATGCACACCCTTTAATTTTTACTATTGATACTATTTGTTATAGTGGCCATAGTAATACACCTCCTGTAAACATTTCAAGAGTCTGCGCATTATCTTTCAAAACTTAGGCCATATTCATGCAAATCACGTCACTGTCGGAACACCCTTTAATTTTTAGGTTTAATTTGTATACTAAACACATATACATACGTGAATAACATGTCTCTATCGGAACACCCTATAAGAGTTAGTATTTGTTATACATCTGCTGTAAAAATTTCAAGTCTACCTGTTACGGTTCCATAAAAAAGACGCTGATAGACAGATGGACATTGCAGCGAGAACAATTACGGGTTACGTTTTTACCCTTTGTGTAGGGAACCCTAAAAACGATGTATTACACAAAAAAAATATTTTACAATAAACCAAAACAATATCGAGTAAATTTTAATCTAAAATTAAATTACGTTTTTGTTGTCTGTATGATTTTTAAATTTTGTCTTTTCCCTTTCATACCAACCCGTTATGAAAAACAAACAGTTGGACAATTTGAAGATACCTACTCTTTGCAGTGATACCAGCAATGCTAAATATAAAATAAACTGCAAACATGCATGAGGGTTGCTTCCGTATAAGGGACATAAAGGTATAAATTTTACATAAGAGTCTTTACTGCAAAGCTCCTGTTTTATCCGCACAATTTACACCAACCCATTTAAAACTAAAAGGAACAACTTTTACGGTCATTAATGTTTAAGTAGCAGTGGCAGCACCAACAAAGCCAAAGCCAAAGCCAAAGCCAAAACAAAAACAAAAAAAAGCAAAAATACGCTTAAAAGTTGCGTAACAAAGTGTCGCTAAAGTTTTTCATTTTAGCTTTATGAAAGGTACTTAAATACTTTTAGACTATAATTTCTTAGCTACTAATGAATAAATAATGAATTTTCCTTATAAAATAAAAAAAAAAGAAAAAAAGAAATAAATGAGAATAAAAATAAATTCTGAAGGCAACAAGGGACCTGCAGAGGAATAAAACTATTAAAGTTACTAAACTTAAAGGTATGCAATAATTATTTTGTTTATTGTTGATAAGAAGAATAAAAATAATAGTAAATACTTAAAATACTATAAAAAAGGAGAAAAAAAAAACTTTAATAATATGCAAGCTATAAATAAATATTGTTTGTAAGGGGTGATCCATTTCGAGGTTCCCTACTTTAAAAACAAAAAAAAAAAAAAAACACAGAAAATTCAAATTTAATGGAGAATGTTTATTATCATTTGAAAGAACATTCTTTGGCATTTATTTCTTGAAGATTATGTCTATTAAATGTTGCCCGTTGCTACGTCGCAGATGTTCCATCCGTTGAGTCCAATTATCGATGATTCCTTCGAGCATTTCGACTAGTAACTAGCGAATGACACGCGTGATGTTTTCCTCCAGGGCCTGCATCGAAGCGGGTTTTTCCGCATAAACTTTAGACTTTACATATCCCCACAGGAAAAAGTCTAACGGTGTGATATCACACGATCTTGGTGGCCAATCGTCAGGCCCAAAACGAGAAATTATGTGCTGACCCAAATATTCTCTCAATAAATCCATTGATTGATGCGATGTGTGGAAAATGGTTCAGCGCCGTCTTGTTGAAACCAAATGTCGCCGAGATCACGAGCTTCAATTTTAGGCATCAAATAGTCTGTTATCATAGCACGATAAAAGTCGTCTTTGACGGTTACGTTCGCACCGGCATCATTTTTAAGGAAAAATGGACCTATGATTCCACCGGCCACAAACCACACCAAACCCTTGTCTTTTCTGGATTAAGTGAATCCCTTCAGGTTGCTCTTTGTCCCACATGCGCCAATTTTTTTGTTTACACCCCCATTGAGCCAAAAAATGGGCCTCATCGCTAAACAAAATTTGCCTCTAAAACGTCGGATCTTGTTGGAACTTGTCAAGAGCCCATACAGCCAAGCGATTCAGGTGTAAGTCTTTCCATTATCAAATGCCAAACAATACTAAACAAAAATAACATGACAGCATGACACGACTTACACGTGATCTGTCCAAAAAGGCTATTGAAAAAAGTACCTCGAAATGGATCACCTATTTTTTCTTTAGTTTAAAATAATGGCAGAGGACAAAAAAAGTCTGTCTCAATAGCAGAAATCTTTATAAGCTTTTAAGCAAGTTTCGAAAATAATTTGTTATCATTACTTCCTTAAATGAAAATGACAGGAATGTTAAAAATAACGTTCGCCACAAGGAGTAACTCTGTGCTCCTGCCCATAAGGCTTCTTTATTTAATCTACTTAAACATTTGTCTTACGGAAACTTATTAAAAGGGCTGACACGTTTCTGACTTGGATAACTTAATAAGGTGTACGTAGTGGGCGAAAACTAGCAGGAATATATAAATTTCAGCAAGTGTACGAATGCATTTATTTTTCCTGTTAGTAAATAGATTTTAGGCTCCTTATATATATAATAAAATAGTAACTCTCTTCATTTACATTCGCATCACATAATCACTACTGGATGGATTTTAACAAAATTTTCTGAGGACGTACCTAAGTATCTTGGTCCCAATATAGGATACCTTGTTTCCGCAGAAATATCTTATTTCCAACAGAAAGTTGAGAAAACACAGTGAAAGTACGCAATTTCCGGTTTAAAGGTACTGCTTAGTACAGCTCGGCATGTTTAATTTTTGAAACTTGTATATTTTAAAGCAGATCGTTTTAACTACTTACTAAGTCACAGCACCTTTAAAATTTAATATAGAAACACAGATGGCGCTAATATGAATTACTTACTGCCAAATCTCCAATTGAATAAAATGTGTATTTGTTTTATATAATTTTTATAATTTTATAATTTTGTTATTGTGTGAAATAGATACTTACGTAATTATGTGATTACATTAGTTTGTTATTTAGCGTTAATTATTAAAATTTTGGTAGGATTACTACGATTTGAGTGTGGCTATAAAATTCTGTTATTGTTAGTCTCTTCTTAGTTTAGTTGCTCTTATAGGTGCTACTTTATAAAACTAAGTCTAAGTGTGGAATATTTTCAAATCAAAATCGAGCAAAATACTATCAGGACACCCACGACGAGGCGGGCAGAGCTAGTAAATATATAGTAAACTTGTAAATTTTTTCCTGTCTCTTTGTCTGTGTTGGCATCACGTAAAAACTACTGTATGGATATTAATATAAATTTGTGAGGAGGTACCTTAGTATCTTAATTCCAATATAGGATACTTTTTTTTTTTAAGTGGAGTAAACGAGGTGAAAGTACGCAATTTTACCAATTTGAAGGTATGTACTGCATACTTTAAGGCATCTTTCATTTTTGAAAGCGGAATATTTTCGGTTTCGCGGTGTTTTACCATAATCACAAAATATAAATTGAAAGCGGGATATTTTAAATAAGGTTGCACAACAGATGGTGCTGTTTTAAAATAATGGCAACATATGAATTACTTACTGCCAAATAGCCAATTGAATAAAATATTTTTTTGATTAAAATTTTTACTGTTTGGAATTACATTATTATTAAAACATTTTAAACACCTTTTACAGAACTTCACAATAATTTTTAGAATTTCAGAACTTTATATACATTTAAGAATTTTGTCTAGGGATGGGTACTTTTATAAAGAAAATACGTATACGTGAAGTACTTACTTTCAAAGCAAAATCGAATAAAATATTATTAGGACGCATACAACGTTTGTGGGTACAGCTAGTAAATTACATAATAAAGTTTATTTTAAACTAATTTGCTGCACTTAACTTTTTTCACTTGCTAACACTTCACTAAGTGTATATATTGCAATTTTGACTCGGTATTTTCATAGGGAGTCAATTTAGTTTGGTTTTATAATTGTGTATAACTATCTGGGTATCTGTCCATTAGTCTTGTCTACCCAGCTGCTACAATCAGTGTGGCCATTGTGGCATTTTACAGCTAAATTTAGCTTTTTTTCAATTTAGCAGTTTTTTTCATTTACCAGTTAGCCTTACTTTAAGTACTTTTCAATTACACAGTGCTACACGGAAAAAAATAACCATATACGGACACCACTACGTGAAAAATTCAATTTTTTTACCTTTTTTCCCCTGTTCAGGTCCATAGGTAGCAAATCGTTCAAAATTCAATCAACTACAAAAATGAACCTAAGATCTCAATAAACAACTTTCTAGAACATATGAACTTCCTAGGAATGACTCTTAACACCGTTTAGGTAGCGCTTAGGTAACCGCAAAAGTGAACAATTTTTTACCATTTTCCCCTGTTCAGGTCCATAGGTAGCAAACCGTTCAAAATTCAAGGAAACAATCAACTACAAACATGAACCTAAGATCTCAATAAACAACTTTCTAGAACATATGAACTTCCTAGGAATGATTCTTAACACCGATTAGGTAGCGCTTAGGTAGCCGCAAAAGTGAAAAATTTTTTGCGGCTACCTATGCGATACCTAAACGGTGTTAAGAATCATTCCTAGGAAGTTCATATGTTCTATGCCATGACTTAAAAAATTACGCAGTGTTACTTATTAGTCATTTTTTGGCATTATTTAAGTTTAGAAAAATCATACAATTATTTTGGTCTTTTTTTTTTTTAAATCTATCACAATTTTTTGTGGATTCTAGGGAATTACTACAAATTTTGAATGGCGTATTGCATTTTTCTAAAATCAAAAGTGTTTGCACCTTACAAGTTTATGAATAGTTATGAATATTTATACCTATTTATTATAAAATAAATGAATTTTCAAAAAGGTATACATACATACATACATACATACATATATAAATACATACATACATACATACATACATACATACATACATACATACATACATACATACATACATACATACATACATACATACATATAAAAACCAATTACTCGAATACTTTCATTCGATAAATCGGTAAAATATTATCTTTGGTTAAAAATCACTGCATGAGCATTCGTCGCATTCATGTCTGTTCGTACATTCAAACGAGTAACTATGAGGGGATAATAATAAACAGTCAAGACCTGCGAGCCTAAAGAGCTTGCAGTTGAATAAGTATGAGACAATGAGTTCAAGCAGTTTAATGGTTTTTATTAAAACACGAACACAATTCGAGTGTACACTAGTATAGAAAGCTCGTTTTACTCGGTCAGTTCATTCCGTTTATGATACGAACTGAGGTTTTTTCACTAATAGTATGGTATGAGTAGGCATGTGTTCAATAAGCTTGGTTATGTTCTAGTATGAGCACTTGCTCATGAGCTTATGAGATCAGCCATTATATGAGCTTGCTCATGCAACTGTTTATTAGTTGCTATCGAGCTGCTTCACTAACACTCACAAAACACTTACGCCCTTATGCAAAAGAGATAAAGGCTACATGCAGCGTACTTTTAGACATAGTATTCATATAAAATTTGAAATAAAGTAGACTTGAAATAGACTTTATTTTTTTTTTTTTGGATGAGTGCATTATTATTTTAGTCAGAAAAATTAAATTCTTTACATATTCAATAAAATCAGCTTAAAATTTTCTATCAACGCATGTAGTTGAATCCCCTGCTGGAATGTCGGGTTCAAGGAAAAAAAAAGGTTCTCATTGCACTTTAAAATCAGCCGGTTAATGTGGGTAAATGACATTTAAGCAATATGAAATAGGGGGATCTGCTGTGAATTTCTGTGGACCAAAACCTAGAGAAGCACTGGGAAATAACCTAATAAGAGCGAAGGTCCTACAAGTGGTGAACTCATTAAACCTGTAGACCTACCGTAATAGTGCTTAAAGAGAACCACCCCTTGAAAGAAAGACCATTAAGGTGCTCAACAAAACTACTGAACACTAGAAATGTTTAATTAATAGAGATTACTCTGAAGAGTGCAAAGGGACAAATAATTTATTTTTATAGAAAAGACCGCGAATCGCTTTTTGATAAAGTCAATGTTAGTAGGAATAGACACGACTGTTCGAATATACATAAGAACATTCGAAATTTATATAAGCAAACACTTAAATGCACGGACATATAAAATTAAAAGCCAAAATCAAAATAAACGCCGAAAGCTTATTTGAATCAATTTTTCTTCGCTACTTTAACAATCACGCCAATTATTTAGTAATTGCCTAAAGTACCAGCATTTTACAAAATAAATTAACATCAACATTAAACTTGAACTTTACTAAAGAACCGTTGCGAGTAAAGTTACGTGTCTAGCGCTTATCTAAAACTAGTGATTATCGATAATTGCGTTGCATAGTTGATACAATAAGTGTCGTGCAATAGAAAACATTTAACCTAAACCCTTCTAAACAACAAGGTTTTATGTACAAGTATGTATTTGTTGTTTGCTTTTAAGAAAAATCGTTTTTAAGAAAATTATTTTAAATAATTTCTCAACTTCTGTTTTCTTTCTTTTTATACTTTTTGACCATTGTTTTGGTCGACAACTTTTTAAGCATGAAAATGTTTAAGCTAAAAGTTGTTTTTTTCCAATTTGTTTTAAAAAAAGTTTTCTATAAGGGTTCATTAAAAAAATTATCTTTTTTTTTTAAATGTTGTACCTTTTAATAAGAGCTAGTTTGCTGTAAGGAGGAAGTTCAAATATTAAGGTTTTGGGGATGAGGTAAAAACTTTTCTGTTGACAACATTGTTTTGTTTTTTCATTAACTTTGTTTGGTTTAATTTTGTTTTGCTGCGTTGTCATCTACATTATTTAATATTGTTGCTGTTGATATTTTTTTCGGTTTTAAGTTAAAGTACAGTGGAACAGTTTAAAGAGAAAATGATGACAAATTAAAAAAAAAATGTTTCACTAGGAAAATGTGAATTTTCAAGTATGTTGTATCCAACTATTAGTTTTAAGCCCAGCCTGAAATGTTACAAGGTTACATTATTTGAGTAGAAAACTTAACTTGTAATGTGTTGTATATGTACCATTCAAATTCTGGTTGCAAAAATTGACATTTACTATTTTGTATAAAAAGATCACCTTCAAAACACCAACTTAAGTCTATTAAAAAATTATTTTTTTATTTATAATTTTTTTTTTAAGACTACACTACTTCTACGAAGTTTTTTGCTTGTCTGCAGAAAACATCCAAAGTCTCTGGCGGGAATCGAACCCGCTACCTAGCTCGTACCAATCGGTATATCGAGGCACTTGCTACTTCATAAAATTAGTTTTCAAATACGCACAACATCAAAAATCGCAGGACATAGTTTAACATATTTACTACATTTTTTATCCTAGAAGTTTTATTTTTAGTGTTACGTAGCCTCTGCTATTTTACATCTGCAAAATTTTAAATGTCGAAGACGTCTTCCGAAGCGTTTTTGAGTTGTGATCTAGCCATGATGAAGCTAGCACTCTTATAATTTTAGATTTATAGAGCTTTACTAAAGTATCGTGTCCGCGCAGATCCCATGCGGTTCAGCTTTTCTGCCCGATAAATTTTACCTTTCATTGAGGAAATAAGAAAATGTTTCCAAAATTGATATTTTTAATCTCCTTCCCAATTTTTCAACTCAGAATTTGTTTGAAGGAAATGACGCCTCTACACCATCTTAGTTAGATTCATTAATTTTGGTAACATTCAGCTTCACCTTTACCACCGACATTAATTTTTTTGGCCCTTGAGAATTTTTTTAATCAGTAGCTTTTCTTTCGTCCGTTATAAGGAAAAAAAAACCTGTTGATGTATTCATTTGCAAGTAATAATGTTAACTTGCCAACGCACAGACGGTTATTTTGCCAATCTAACCGGACAATAGGTCAAAAATTAAATGTGGGAAATGTAACAATTTAAGTACGCAACTCGACAGAGAATAAAATTCTTCATCGTATAGTGAATTTTCAAGGCTTTTGCTTGATATTTGTCATTTTGGAATACTGTTCAAATCACGAGAGCTGAGTAAATCGCATACGTTTTATTGACTTTATACGATTTTGAGAGGTTTGCAATATATTTGCTTGTGGCTAAACGAATGAAGATTGTGTATTGATATAATTTTTCTATGAAAGGCTATATTACATTAGTTATTAGAAAAATTTTATTTTAAATTTTTATTATAAACTAGCTGTGCCTGCCATTTCGTCAGCGTCCTTATAGTGTGGTCAATTTTTCTTAACGTAAAAATCTAAATTGGGTTATGATGAAGATCTAAAGAAAAAGTTAGCTAAGTCGATGCAGTCGTTCTTTGAAATTAGATAAATTTAAAAATTGGGCGTTAAAGTGGGTGTGGTCAACTTTTCTTACCATAAAAACCTAAGTAGGGCTATGATGAAGATCTACACAAAAAAATAGTTATGAGTTTGTGCCTCATTTTTTTTCTTCGATTTTTTAATATTACGCATATTTTCTGTTTTAGCTCAGCAAGATACGAATAAGAATCCTTTTTGTTTTTTAAGTTGTTTTAAATATATTAATTGTTATTATTTTAAATAAGATTTATTTTTACTAATATTAATAAGTTATTATAAGTTATTATATTATATATATTAAAAACTGTGGTTTTCTGCCTGTCTGTCTGTTTGTGTTCGCATCACCGAAAAACTACTGCATGATCTTCAATAAAAGAAAGAGAGAGAACATGTAATTAAAGTACGCAATTTTACCGATTCAATGGTACTGCAAACTAGGCAGCAACTTTTATTTTTGTCAGCGGGTAATAATAAAGCACTATTTACAGTATTCTACAATATTTTTTTCGAATTTTATAAAAATTTTATAATTTTATGCAAAGCCTATGTTTCTGAGTAATTACCCAGAGATGGGTACCTTAACATAATTTACATACATAAACCATATTTGAAGCGCTTGAAAAGTAAGAGTATTAATGTGGCTTATTTTCAAAGCAAAATAAGGACGTTAACGAAGTGGTGCGCACAGCTAGTTATGAAAAAATAATTATTTTCAGATAAATTAAATACTAGAGGATTTTTCAATAAGAGCGCTACAAAGCGCCCAATTCACGAACATACGATGCTTCTGGTTGTCACGCGGCTTCAGTTCTTGCGTCAAATTGATCTTGTAAGGATGTAGGCCAAGATCTTTTCGCAAAATTCGCAACAGGGACGTCACAGAGATGCCAAAAGCTTGCGAACGACATGTGAGAGACACATTTGGGCTTTCTTCAACTGAAGCCTCAGCGGCAGCAATATTCTCGACACTGCGGGCACTTCTTTGTCTCACTGGCACGGAAACATTTTGTACTGTGCCTATGGATTCAACTTTTTTTCAACTAGACGCTCAATTGTTGATTTGCTAGGAGGATTATGACGACCATAAATTAGACGTAGCGCTCCTAACGTTGAGGCCACTGACTCCGAATTTCGGTAGTAATCCTTCGACTCGTTGTTGGCTCGTATATCATGAAATGGCAAACCTTACTGAAGAGATATGTCAAAAGAGCGGCAAGAAATATAGCATCGTCTGCTGTCCCTGTCGCTCTACTTTTGTAGCGTCCCTTGTTGAAAAACCCCTTATAGAGTAATACATTACAAAACTGAATTTTATTAATATTCTTCTCTTCGATATAAAATATTTTTTGGATATTAGAAAAAATTAAAAAAAAATCACCGAGTCCTGTCCATAAAAACTAAAAAATTTTATTTTAATGGCGTCTGCCATTATTTTCTTTTAATAATTACATTATTTTTGTAAATAATATTTTATGCCACCGCCCACAAAAGGGGCAGGGCAGGGCGAAAAATGGCATTTTAGAGTCTCCAGGGTTCCAAGGTTAGGATTTGGAACATTCGCTGACTATAAAAGTTGTATTTGCTAAACAAAAGTATAGAAAAACTTACAAAAAAAATAAATTTCTCAAAGGTAGGATTAATTCATCTAAGAGGAACATTTTTCTCCTTGGTCCGATTTTTCTTACTTAATAGCTTGAACAGCCTATACCCATAAGAGATTTTTCTCATTAATCGAGGGGCGCTAAATAAATTTACAGAGCCAATATAAGATAAAAAATGTGCGACGGCAACAGGCTCGTATTTAGGTCATGTCTATGCTATGAGGATCACTGAATTAAGTTGAGCGAGTTTTGATAACTTGTCGACTTTCAGTTTTAATATAGGACAATAAGAAAAGGTATGAGGGATATTATCTAAGCACATTCGTGAGACAATAGCCCCTTGGTAGAGGGTTTCAACTTTAAGTATCACTTGGCCAAGGCTGAGCTGGTCCAGCACTGGCTAGTATTACGGCTTAGTGTTACGAGCAGACATATATTAAATGTGAATGCTTTGGCAGCCAAATCGTCGAAAGAAAGCCACAAATTAAGATTGGGAGCCAAAATATTAAGAAGCATGTGGCATTAGCTGTCTTACTTCTTATGTAAGCCATAAGGCAATGAATTATCAAGTGGGTTAGCAAAAAAAAAGGGAAATGCCCCAAAAATCCACAAGAAAATAAATCTCTAGAATGAATCTAAATTCCACAATAAAACGGGATATAAAATAAGAAGAGTCAATTTATATAATTATATGTTATATTTTATAATCAGCCTACTGTCACTCATTCTTATTCTCTTCCTGTTGCCAGCAATATGTTATATGAGGGCTTCTTTGTTGCTGTTGCTATAGTGGTACGAAAGACTTTGTTGTTTTAGTTCTGGTTTCTTACTACGAAAATTCCTTTGAAAAGCGGTAGACGGAAACTTATTTTTACTTTTCTAAAGTAATTTTGTTTTTTTTTATATTTTCTTACAAAAAAAAATAAATTCCAAAAAAATTCTTAAAAAACAAAAGTTGACAACATGACCATTTTGTTAAGAAAAACAAACAAACAAACAAGCCAACAAAAAACAACAAAGTTGGTCAAGTTTATTATTGGTCTTAATAAAAGTAAATTTAAGTTTTTTAAGTCGAAAATAATTATCATTAAAGTTAATTTTTTTGTTGTTGTTGTTTTCATTTAAGTTTGGTGGCAACATTTTGTTGTGTAAGATTTTTTTTTATAAAGAATGTAGTACAAGAACACAATGAAAAGAGTATTTAAATAAGAAAGATTAAAAAAATGAAAGGTTATTTAAATAAAAAAGATTTAAATACCCTTTTTAAAGTAATTTAAGTTGTTAAGATAAAACAAAAAATTTTATATTTAATGTAAATGTTCAATTTGTCTACGGTCTCAAGTTTGACATGTCTATTAAAAATATTATTATGTTTTTTTTTTTTTTTTTGTAGAAATTAGGTTTCAGATTAATTTATAGTGTTGTATTTGGAGAGTAAAAATTGGAAATATAAGTTAAAATTGCAATAAATTCGCTTTTTTATTTTTGTGTATTGTTCCCACAGTACGATTTAAAATTTATAAAAAAAAATTTAAATAATCCACCAAACCAAATGTTTCGATTTTTTCTAAAGTCAGACTTGTCGTGACGAATTCGTTAATACATTTCGGTTATTTGTCTGTACAAATAAAAATATATAAAACTTGGATTTATATGTAAGAAAGTAAAAATCAAAATTGTATTACATAAATAAAAAAGAATAGTAAATATGAAATATGGAATAAATACATGCAAGATGGAGAATTGAAATCGAATTGATTACGTTAAGGTATTGCCTTGAATACCAAATTTTTAACTAATCACTATATTCACTTTCAGAGAACGAAGTTCTAGATAATACGGGGAGAAAACAAATCATTGCGATTTTGTACCTACATGTCGTTACGATTTCGTACCTACATATCGTTACGATTACGTTACTACATATCGTTGCGATTTCGTTCCTAAATATCGTTGCGAAGTCGTGTCAACCCTTTCATATAAAAATCGTTACGATTTCGGTAATATTTTGGTTCCGAAATCGGAACATTTTGTCGAACAGTCGTTACGAAATCGGAACATTTGGTTTGGTGGGAAATCTGATATAAAACTTCACTTCTTCTGTTGCATTTAAGGTTTATTTTAGACCTAGAGTGGGAGCACTGCCCTAAATTAGGACAACTTGTGGGTATGCAAAGTTCCAACTGTTGCCAATTTATTTTTTTTTCTTTGAACTGATTTTAAAATTTGTATATAGTTTCTGAACATCTCTCAAAGAATAGGAGTGCTTTTTAAATAAGTTTCAGAAAAATCGGATAAGTTTTGGCCAAAGCTAGACCAAAGAAGGTAAAAGTTAAATATTTCCTAAACTACAAATGATGTGTTAAAATGTTTTGAATGGATCATATCTTTTTAGAATTTTAAAAACAACCTACTTATGTTTTTTTGTGACAATTAACATTTGACAAAAATAAGGATTATGACATTTCCGTTAAAATTGTGCTACCGTATCGATTATTGTACAGCCCCTTTTTGGTGTTTTTTTTTTTGTTGGAATTTGTTTTAAAACAATTTATTGAACAATCAAATAAAAAAAAATATTTCTGCGAATGCACAAAATATTTTTGCAAAGACAACAACTTAAACTTTTTCAAATTACCTGCCTTGGCACACATTAGCATGCAGGGGCTAGAGGCCTATAAAATTTGTGAAACAGACTTGCCAGCAGAACCATTGGTGTGTCGCGATTTTGTTCCTTAATTTTAAAGTGGCCTAGACACGATTAAAATGCTGGATGTCAATCTCTTGTGTGTATGTGGCTGAATGCTTTGAGGTACATCATTTAAATTACGTCCACTTAAATAAATTCTACGACTTCTTTCTTTTTCTTCCAGCATTTTGAAAAATGAAAAATTGGTACGTGATTGAAGAACAAACACTTCAAAATGTGACATCCAGCACAAAAATCAATATTTTTAAAAATAATTCCACAATGAATAGAAAGAATATTTATGGTTTAATTTTCAACGCAAATCTACAATCTGTCTATAAACTCTGATTAACGCCGGCAGAATAACACAAATGATTTGTTGAAATGCTACTCAATCTCAAGCAATAGGAACAATATTGAATTCGATGGTCTGTGAAATTTCGCTGGTTCTATAATTTCAAACATGAGCCTAACAGAATTTATTTTATGATATAATTTATACTTTTGTTAATTTGTATAAGCCAAAATCTGATTTTTTGAAGCCTTTGGAATATTTAAATTCAGTATTTTTAAAATTTAATGGAATTTCTTTAACAACAAGTCAAAATTATAAGTCAAACTTATTTGACTTAACAAAATTAAATTTGGATGTAAAAATTATTAAGAAAATTTTTTGGTTAGAAAATTCTTTAGAATTAGATATTTAAATCGTAGTTTAAAACCACACAAATACATATTTACATGTAAATAAAAAGATGAAGTAAGTTCTACATAATCACTTTTAAAGGTGAACAATGTGTTTTCATCAATATTTTAGAAATTATTGATCAGCATAAAATATTTCAATATTAGTCATTAATATTACTAACTCACTTAATTTTCTAATAAATAATTACACTTTTTTTTAAAAACTTTGTGGGAGTTGTTTACCCTTTTACCCTTTGTGTGGCAACGCTCATGTACGTTTGACAAAATAATTTAACTTCAAAAATCCTTAGTTTTACAAACAAAAATTTGATTGGAACTACTTTCTTTTTTATATCATGATTTTTAATGTGATCATTTAACCCTCCGATGACTCAAAAGGTCCATAAGGATCTTTTGTGTTTTCGAAGCCACTGTATTTGAAGATGGCTGGGCAGAATTCCATAAGATTCGATGATATATGTATATATTTGTAATGTTTTTAAGGTTTCAAAATAGGTTTTGGATTATAAATTTTAATATTGAAATCTTTATGGAGGATTAAAGACGTTTACTACGCGGATAATCAACAAGGTCTAAAGGGACCTGTAATGTAATGCGGAAATTTTTTATTACTTTCGACTTGAATTTTAAAAGCCAAGGGCTTAGCTTTGTTGAGACTGTTAGTAGTAATAAGCATTTGTTCCCATTGTCATGTGATGTTTTCACTATTTGGATTTTATCTGGAGATGTATCCTTATATCGGTATGTTCCTAAAAAGAACAAAGCTCTTTTAGTGTTATCAATTTTGCATTTCACAAACTGAATATACGTAAGTAATACAAAATAGAAACCTTTAGCTATGCTTGATTGTAATTCGAATAAATGTGGTGTTATAATATGGACCAAATGTTGAGAACACACACCCACAAACGTGCAACAAAACGATGGCCATTGGCACTGTTCTACAATATGATATTGCTGCTTTAGCATCATTTGTAATATACGAAGAACTGAGTCCTAATACTGTCTCAGATAAACCATGTTCACTTAAAAAAAAAAAAACAGCTAGTCATGTGTAATATACAGGAACGGGCCACTAATACCCGCATTAATGGTCATCCAACAATACGTATTACTATTGAGTCATTCGGAGTTGTGTGGCAAGTTGTTATGGGAAAAATTAATTAATTACACAGTGCAACACGGAAAAAAATAACTATATACGGACACCAGTACGTGATAAAAGACCAAAAAAAATGCCCCTGTCTCCAAGTTTTGCCCAAAGTCCTCCAGGTTTTTTTATGGGCCCTCAAAGATGTGGGGCCTCGATGTCATTTTTGCAAAAAAATGATCATTTACTCAAGCTCATATTTTGCAAACCGTTTGGAATTTTGATATGCTCTCTGAGGCAAAGTTGTAGCTCTTGACATAAAGAACAAAAATTTAACAATTTTTGTTCTTTATGTTGTTAAATGTTTGTTCTTTATGACAATTGGGAAATTTTTCACTTTTGCGGCTACCTAAGCGATACCTAAACAGTGTTAAGAATCATCCCTAGGAAGTTCATATGTTCTAGAAAGTTGTTTATTGAGATCTTAGGTTCATTTTTGTAGTTGATTGTTTCCTTGAATTTTGAACGGTTTGCTACCTATGGACCTGAACAGGGGGAAAAAAGGTAATTAAATTTTTTAAAGTTTTTTGCGATTTTGACCTTGAAGATGAAGTTTTTTTTGATCTTATATGTTTTTTTTTGTGCCCGCAAATATAAATATTTAGAATAATGAATTAAAGGGTGTCCCAATAGTTTTGTAATTTGCTGTATATGACTAAACCTTTGAACCGTTACAGGCATACAATTGAAATTTACAAAAAATCTGTGTGGCCAAGTGCTCTATAACAATAGGTCTTTAATTTAAAATTGTAAATTAAAGGGTGTCCCAACAGGTGATTTTATTTGATTTATTTTGCCCTATCTTTGCAACCGTTATAGATAGAGACTTGATATTTACACAGGGCGTGTATTATTATGTCCGCTTTAAGAACTATAAAATTGGAAATGAAAGGGTGTCCATATAGTTAATGAAATTTGATGTATGCCATATCATTTGAGCCGTTTTAGATAGACAACTGAAACTCACACATAATGTGTACTACAGCTGTAAAAATATAAAATTAAATGGTGCCCCATAAAAGACGGATGTTGGTGAAAATAGCTTAACTTTTGAAAAGTTATAAGAAGATGCTTTCACATAGTTACGCTGATTTTCTGTCACATTTTTCTACTTTGTTGAGTAACCACGAAAATGCTCCTACAATGAGCTGGTCAAAGCCGTATTTCACTGATGCATTCTTAGACTCACCTATCGAATTTTGTGAAATTTCTGCAGTTTAGAAAGCAGTACTCAACTGTAGACAATATTTTTAATCTTGTTAACATCGTCAATTTAAAAAAATTGAATGGCAATAACACGTTTGCATTTTTCGTAGATTTTTCTTGTTCCTTTGACATGATACCTAGAAACTCCTTGTTCTACAAACTTTCCTGTTTGGGACTATCATCTAAAATGATAAGATTAATTCAATACGCATATGAAAACAACAAAAATCGAATCTGGAATGGAAGTACTTTTTCCGAACCTTTCTCTGTCGAGCTTGGGGTAAAACAATGTTGTATTTTAAGTCCTTTACTATTCTCGTAGTACGTTAATGACCTAACTGATGAATTACCACATGGTGTAAATCTTGCAGAAACAAATGTAAAAATACTGCTTTATGCTGACGATATTGTCATACTTTCTGATTCAAAAACTAAATTACAACAAATGATTGATGCTCTGTTTACTTACTGTACGATGTGGAGTTTAAAAGCTCACCTGAATAAATCAAAGATTGTTATATTTCGTACTGGTTCTAGAATATCTTCTGATCTTAGTTGGCAATTTGGAGATGAAAACATCGAGATTGTCAATAGCTACAAATATCTTGGCGTTGAAATTGCTTATAACTTGTCTTTTAACAAACATCTTAATAATAAATTGGCTGCCTCTAAACTTGCTATAAACTCCACTTGGTCTAAATATATTAATCACCCAAAAATTTCTAAAGATAATAAACTAAAAATATTTCATGCAGCATCTAGATCGATAATGTTATACGCTGCTCAAGTATGGGGTTATCAGAGATATAATGCAGTAGAGAAGCTATTTAGATTTTTTATAAAAAAGATGTTGTACCTACCAGCACCAAAACCTAACTGCATGTTATACCTTGAAACTGGCTTACACTCCTTGTACGTTTCCACACTGAGACTACACCTCTCCTATATAAACAAAGTTTTAAACATGAGTCACAACCGATTACCACGTATACTAGCAGAAGAAATAATCGCCAAAAATGAGTTCTGGGCAAAGGGATGGACAAATCTACAACAAGTACTTCAATTTACTTCCACAAATTTAAACCTCCCATTTTGCACAAACTGGAAATCCATGATAAATCTACTTATTGCGAAAGAACGTGAATATAATTTACTTAAGGCTTCAAACTCACAACACCACGACCTTTATTGCCAACTTAACCACAACGTTACGCCTGTTCTTGCTGGAAGTTACTCATCTCGAATTACTAGCTTAATAGTCAAAGCGAGGGGAGTTTTGCTTGACATAAACGCCAGGTCCTTTAGAAACAACTCTGTATCCGCATGCACAATATGCAACCTGGGAATAGCGGAAAACACTTACCACTTCTTAGGAGTCTGTCCAAACATGATTATGGTATTTTCACAAGAACCATCTTATGTTATCTGTAAAAATACAAGGTTACGATGACCAACTTATAGTTGGTTTGATTACTAGTTTGGTCACAGCCAAGTAGTTTTTGTTACTATTTGATCATTAAATGATTACTACACTGAGAAGATTCAACATGGTTTGTTTGAACAATATAATTTTCAACCCATAACCAAAGTTTTATTAGTATTCCAAAATAATATTGTAGTTATAACGATACTATTAAAGGTGAAGAAATTATGATAAGTTTACTAATATGTAACCACAGTATATCCAAAAACAAATAAATAATGTTTGGTTTTTTGAAGTTTTGTTTATATTTTTTTTTTTAATTATTAAAATCTAATTTTATGGTTTTATCTTTCAAAAAAATATATATATGAATTTAGTCATTTCTGATATCGTAAAATTAAAAAATAAAGATATTGATTCCAGGTATGTTTTGATAAATACATATATATCACTATATTTATTTAATATATTTTATAACGAAATTTTCTATATTACAATGTTATTTTTATTTTAGACAATAATATAGTTCTAACATAACAATATTATTATTATGTTCATAATAATATGGATTGACTACAACCATATAACTCAATCATAATACTTTGCTCTTAGATTAAGTATAATAGATAATGTAACTTTATATTTGGAGCTTGATCTGGAATCATTGGAATTTTACATTTAATTACAAGGAATTTTTCTCTGTGTAGAGCTATAGCTCTATCTATACATATAATAAAATAGTAACTCATTTCCGTCTTTCTGTCTCTCTGTGTACTTTTCATTTGTGTTCGCATCACGTAACAACTACTGGATGGATTTTAACAAAATTTTCTGAGGAGGTACCTTAGCATCCTGATTCCAATATAGGATACTATTCTATTCATTTCTAAGAGACAGTTGAGAAAACGCAGTGAAAAAACGCAATTTAAAAATACTGAAATTTTCGGTTTAAAACTAGCGCGCAACATTAGGCGCCAATTGAATAAAATTTGTATTTGATTTTTATTTTTACTTTGAGTAATTACATTGTTGTCTTACAATTAGTGTGGAATACTTTCAAAGCAAAATCGAGCAAATTATTGTCAAGTGGCCCAGGACGTGGCGGGCACAGCTAGTGCAAACTAAAGTCTTAAGCATATTTAAAACACAAGCTCATTTTAACTTCCTTTTTACATTTGGTTACCCTAACAACGGAACTCATAAATCTCAATAAAAAGACTTTAAGTTTAGTTATTAACAAATGAAACAGTAACATTTCTGTCTGTTTTGTGTGTGTGTGAAATTTCCTTAACGGGAAACGGATATAGACGTAGTAATGTACAAATTTTGCTTAAGTGATAATAAACAAAAATTGTTTTATCAGTCTGACTCTTTCCCTTTTAATAATGTTACACTTAATTTTGGTTTATTAGAATTTGTAGTTGCTTTATAGTGAATAATATGTTATTAAAATTTCTATGTTATTTTTGTATACTTCTATAACTTGTGAGTGAACCCACTAAAGCGAATTTTTGAAAATTTCGTATATAAAGTGATAGACGCTTAATTAGAATTATTTTTGAGGACAATTTGACAAAAAAAAACATTTAACTACAAACAATGAAAATTGATAGCCTTAATCATTCTATTCCTAAATTAAAACTAAAATCCCACGTGTGTTTTATTATTTTTTTCGGTTGTAAGAATTCTCTGTTGTTTCTTTTTTAAATTAATATTCGACAGCGACAGTGTTAAAAGCCTTTATAAAAAGCAATACACATAGAGATAGCTGACAGACCCAAAGGCTGCCCACTGGGAGTCAGGAGCAGTCAATAGTCTGACCACTCTCACCTTACTTTTGCAAAAAACAATAAAATTAAAAAAAATCAATAATACTTTACAAAAAACATTCGATAAAATTTTAACAAAAAATTTTCGATAAAATTTTAACAAAAAATTTTCGATAAAATTTTTACTAAAAATTTTCTATATAACTTTTATTACAAATCAATAATACAAATTTTCAATAAATTTTTACAAAACATTTTCGATAAAATTTTTAGAAAAAATTTTGGATAAAATTTTTACAAAATTTTGGATAAAATTTTTACAAAATTTTGGATAAAATTTTTACAAAATTTTGGATAAAATTTTTACAAAATTTTGGATAAAATTTTTACAAAACATTTTTTATAAAATTTTTACAAAATTTTGGATAAAATTTTTACAAAATTTCCGATAAAATTTTTACAAAATTTTCGATACAATTTTTACAAAAAATTTTCGATAAAATTTTTACAAAAAATTTTCGATAAAATATTTACAAAAAATTTTCGATAAGATTTTTACAAAAAATTTTCGATAAAATTTTTACAAAAAATTTTCGATAAAATTTTTATAAAAAATTTTCGATAAAATTTTTACAAAAAATTTTCGATAAAATTTTTCCAAAAAAATTTTCGTTAAAATTATTCCAAAAATATTTTCGATAAAATTTTTACAAAAAATTTTCGATAATATTTTTACAAAAAATTTTCGATAAAATTTTTAGAAAAATTTTTCGATAAAATTTTTACTAAAACTTTTCGATAAACTTTTTACAAAATATTTTCGATAAAATTTTTACAAAAAATTTTCGATAAAATTTCTATAGAAAATTTACAAATAAAATTTTGGAAAAAATCATCAATAAAATTTTTAGAAATAATTTTCGATAAAATTTTAACAGAAAAATTTCGATAAAATTTTTACGAAAATAGGTAATTTTCATTAATTTTAGAATCTTTTTTGTCTTCCAAAATGCTTAATTGCAAAAAGCTGTTTATATATGCATACATATCGCACTTGATCAACAAGAGGGTATTAACTCAAAATTTTTAAATTTTTGATTACATTTTAAGATAATTAAAAAATCCGATCATACTATATCATGAAAATGGTCACATATGCGGGTTTCGAGATGAAAGAGTAATCAAAATGTTGTTGGTTGATTTCTTGCAAAAAGTGACAATTTAAAAATTTTAAGTTAATACCCTCTTGTTGATCAAGTGCGATATATGTATGTATATTATTCGAAAAGATTATTCAATTTTTCTTTTTTTAACTGGGAATGTTGAGCAGCAAAAAATTCCTCCCAACCTTTCCACTCAACATTGTAAATAAAATAAATACTTACTTATTACTAAGTAATTGTTCTTCAAAATGATTCTTTGAAATGCCGCCCAGTTTAGAAAGGCTCTGCTGAAGTTGTGAAACATAAAAACTTTTGCTACTCTTTCTATATTGTAAATATATTTTATTGTTTACACAAAAATTACTGATATTATAAAGGGTGACTCGAATTGAGTTTCCAAAATATATTGGCTAATAGTTTTCGAAATTTAAAGAAAATGAAATTTATGTTCCAGGTATCTTGAGAAAATTAGTCATGCAAAAATACATCACAGAAGAAAGTATTTTTAATTTATCAAAACATCTTTTAAAAGGGTCACTCTAGAAAAAAGAACACCGTTAGTTATGCGAAACCTTTGATAGGTGTAATTGACCTCCGAAGTAAACAAATTTCGAATATAGTCCGGAAATTAAACAAATTTCGTCAGTATGGTGTACGAAATTACTTTAGCATGTATGGATAAGAATGAATTGGGATCGTAAAAGTGTGCCCGACTAACCAACCAGACACATCGTTCAGTAAATTACCGATTGTAGAAGCTACGATCTTAATTCCTAAAACAAAATCAAATTTCTGTGTTAAAGCCCTTTAACCATTAACAGAATGGAGTATTTTTCGATTAGCTGCGAGAATGCTTAGTCGCCTTTTCAAAGAAAAGTTTGTTTAAGGAATTCGTATAGACAAGCAAATTCCTGCATTTGGGAATTGTAAAATCAATTCAGATTATCCCAAAAGAAATACATTCATATGTAGTATATCCTCAAACTGTAAGTGTTAAGTGTACTCTTGGGCTGAAGGCTTAACTGGTCCATACTTTGAATATAAGTATTTTCGAAAATGTCGTTACAGTCAATGCTAATAACGAACTATTTGTAGGATTAATTGGAAAATTATTTTAGTTAGCCATTTGATGATTTACAACTACCTTAATTACTATTGAATGTAGTAATTTCAGACTGTCGACCTTATTACATATCACTAAGTTGCTAGTATTTGTGTACGGCTTAGATGCACTATGAAATCTACATTTTATCTGTGTTTTTAAGCCTGTTACTAGCCAGTATTAGACATTCACACAAAATGTGGACTACAGTCTCAGCTCCTTACAGGCACAATCTATCTTTGTATTATGTTCTCTGATCTTGGCTAGAGGTTTCCATGACTGTCATTGATGAACTTCGTAGTACTGTCTCAGAAGTACTTTTACAGATTAACATATCTACCTTTTGAGAGGTATCTCTTGGAAGCAATAAAAACCGGAATTCCTTTAGAGATTCACTTTTTAACAATTTGCAATGTTTTCTTGCCTATCAATTTCAGATACTTACCGTAAAATTCCCAGTAATGGAGCGAGAGTTCCATGGCCGATAATTACCCAGTGTTCACTCTGCCGCCACCTAGAGGAGGTGTAAGTCGAACTACTAGTACTATTAGTACATTCGGTGATGGCAAGCCTCCCTAATCGTATCCATTAACAACTCCCAATTTAGAAAACATTAATAGAGTCTACGAAGCCAAACTGTACTAGAACCCAGCAAAAAATGAATGAATGGTGATTTCATGATTTCCTTAGAACTTAATTTTTTTATTTTAATGTAGGGGAAATATCGAAGCAGATCACTTCTATAATGGGTTCCTCTTCATCCCCCTTCCGTCCTCTCTGATTACAGGCAACGGAAATATAATTTACGACAACCTACTTTCATTGCGTCACGTGCTTCAACCTGCCTTTAATCTTGACTTTAGTGATTTCAGACTGTCGACTGGTAACTGTCGGCCTTCTTTCTCAGCACGCAGACTCTGGTAATGGCTAGCATTTGTTCAAGGCTTACATCCCCAATGGCATTCACATTTAACAAGCTTCTACAAGTGGTCCTAAGTCTTATGCTAGTCAGTAATGAACATTCACACACAATGTGCGCCACCGTCTCAGCCTCTTCCAGGCATAGTCTGCAAGTATCATCTTCTTCGATTTTCATCTTGGCTAGAGGATACTTGAAGTTTCCATGACCTGTCACTAACGCAGCTATCCAGCTTAGAGCACATCTATTGTATTTAGTACTTATTTGCTCGAATAGGGATGACATTAAAAATGTACTTAAACATTGTTAATGCATCCCTAACTGTAATAAAATGATAAGTTTTGGAGTACTGGAAAATGTCTTAAATTTATCTAGTTAACCATGTCTACATATATATAATAGGGTTAGTCCGCGTCCGAATCATCGAACTTTCATTAGTCCTAAGCGCTCATTTAAATAACAGTCAGTTTATTTAAATGTGAACACTTGACCAAAATTGAACCAGATCTATAGAACTCATTAATTTCCTAGTGTTTTGTCAATTCTTTTTTTTTTTTTTTTTGCTGAGAATTTACAACTGGGGATATGAGGTAAAATAACTAAAAGTGTGATGCGCTTTGTGGAAATATCCTTACGCCATGCCACCTGACGTGAGCAGGTAATGATTAGTAGCCATTTGGACAATATTACTTTTCATACATAATTAAAATAAATAAAACACACCCGTTTTTTAATTATATATTTCCAAATATTTTAATGTGGAAGCGCAAACTGAATCACCCTCTTACAAAACATAAAAGACATATAAGTGCAACTTGTTAGAAACTCCTCTTCGTTTTATGTTGCGTAGCCATTGCAACCAAAAACATTCAAATCTATTGTACTTCAAGGCATTTATTTGCATTTTGATTTAAGTATTTTACAAAATATATATTTCTTATTTCTACAAGTTTTTGTTATTATTTGGTAAATGTCTGGACGTCTTTTTTTTACTTTTGCTTTTTCATTGTAAATAAAACAGCGGTTAAGTTTTCTTTGTGAAAAAATATTAAACAAAAGTATTTTTTTCAGCTTGATTTTGCGATTTTACACTCAACTAAGATTAAGTAAAATTTATATATGTATTATGTATATTTGTATATTTGTATATGAGTTATTAATTTTTAAAACATAAAAAAATTTATAAAAGAAGCAGTCGAAGCAGTTAGCATTTTTATTATTTAGCTAAAGAAAAATATTAGTACACCTAATTCTGTTTTTACACGGTAGGTTGGTTTCAGAAAAATCCAACAAAATACAACAATAGGTGATTGGTTCCTTATCTCTAAAACCTATTAAAATTAGTAAAAAAAGAATTTTGGTAAGAACAAGAAATCATGTTTATTCTACTAAATCAGTGTATGATCAAGACTTAATAGATAGTTTCGTTTCAGAAATCAACGATTACCTAATTTAATTTTAATTTTTATAGTTCTTACTGAAGCTTAGTTTAAACCGAACATTTTGCTAAGAAATGTTGAGCCTACTCCATTTCGAAGGCGATCTAAAATTTCAAATTTGTTTTCTAAAGAAATGGCTTTATGTTGTAGTTTTAAGGGATCCGTACCCAAAAGGTAAAATGAAACCCTATTGTTTTCGCTACAATGTCTGTCCGTCTGTCAGCGCCTTTTATCTCTGGAACCATAATAGGTAGACTCTTGAAATTTTCACAGATGATGTATAGTTGTTGCCGCTATAGCAACAAATACTAAAATTTATATTGTGTTCCAATAGAGAGGTGTTATTCACGAATATGTGTTTATTTCTTGAACTGTAGGAGGCATACACTAAAAATTTACAAACTGTAATTAAAACTTAGTTGGCTTTATAAACAAGTCTAAAAAAATAAAACTAGAAATTAAAGGGTGTACCAATAGTGGTGTTATTTGCATGTATAAGGCCTAAGTTTTAAACCATAATAGGTAGACTCTTGAAATTTTCATAGAATGTGTATATCTGTGGCCGCTATAGCAACAAATACTAAAACTTATAGGGTGTTCCTCGAGTGACGTGTTATTTGCGTTTATGTTTTCATTTTTAAGCTATAGGCAGCAACCACTTAAAATTTGCAGACAGTAATTTAATCTATGTTCGCGTTATAAGAAAGTGTACAATATTAAACCTAAAAATTAAAGGGTGTTCGAATAGTGACGTGATTTGAATGTATGTATATGGCCTAAGTTTTGAAGGATAATAGGTAGACTCTTGAAGTTTTAACAGGAGGTGTATTACTATGGCCACTATAACAAATGGTAAAAATTAAAGGGTGTGCCGACAGTAACGTGATTTGCATAAACATTGACTAATTTTTTAACCATAATAGATAGATTCTTGAAATTTTCACAAACGGTGTATTATTATATTAAAGGGTTTTCCGACAGTGACGTCTTTTGCATGTATAAGTACATATTTTTTGAACCGTAATAAGTAGACTCTTCCAATTTGTATAGAAGATGTGTTGCCATGGCCGTTATGACAATTACTAAAAATTAAAAGGTGTTCTGACAGTGACATATTTTTCACGTATACTAAGTTATTTTTTTCATAGCAACAGGTAGACTCTTGATATATTCATAGAAAGAGAATTGCCATGGCCGCCATAGCAAATAACAATATAAAAGGGTGTTCCGACAGAGGCATGATTTGTACGTAAATAGCCTTATTTTATGCACCGTAATTGGAACTCTTTAAATGTTTACAGTAGATGTTGTACTTCGGCCGCTGTAACAATTACTAATATCTAAAGGGTGTTCCATCAGTGACATGTTATTTACGTATATTACCTTATTTTTTGAACCGCAATAGGAAATATACATGCGCCTATATTTCTATAGATAGTGTATTACCATGGCCGCTATAACAAAAATTGCTAAAATTTAAAGGGTGTTGCAACAGTGATGCAATTATGACTTTAATTTTAAAATTAAAAGGTGACTCATAAGACATGAAAAAATTAACAATTTGAATTTTAAAAGTTGTACTAAATATAGTACGGAACCCTACATGTGTGAGTCTAACTCGCACTTGACTAATTTATTTATTTGTAATTTTCAACATCTTCTTTTAGAGATGCATTAGATAGTTCACAAAATATTAACACATTTCTGTTGCTCTAACAAGTAAGAATGCTTGTTTTTAATATACAAATATTTCGCAAAACTTAAATTTTACAAATAAAATCTAAGCTCAAATGATTTTGAATCTTGCTAAATGGAATAAAATCGTGTAAAAAAAAATTATTTTTTTTATTTTCAAACCGTGTTAAATCAAAATCGTGTGTGTATATACATATTTGGCGTAATTCGTTACTGAGCAATTTTTAATTACGCGATCTAAATTAAAAAAAAAAAAAAAAATTCTCGACTTAGCCAGCATCCTAGAAGATGCTGGCTAAGTCGAGCTCTCACCACAAGGAGGTGTAAGTTTAACTACTAACAGTACATTATTAAATCTAACTATTTCCTTTATAAACAGATGGAATATTGAAGTCAGGCTTAAGTTTGAAAGAATATTTTTAATTACAAATAATGTGATTAATTTTAAAGAAGAATTTCGAAAATCCTTTTGTAGACACAAGCAGAATGTAATTCCTTTTCTGGATCGGTACATCCGTCTTCAGCATTCTTTGCATCTACCTATTTTTGGTTGGTATTAAGTTGTAAACATAAACATAAAGTTGGTGAGAACGAACTCTACCACCACCTAAAGCTTTTATCTTATCTGATATTTTTCTTTTCATATTAATATTCCCTTTATACTCCACATATCTGGTGCGCATAATGTCATGGAAATTCTCAACTTTTGAGACTAATACTTCTGGGGTATATGGAAACTTGAGGCCTGATCAGTGTTCAAACGACTGGTACCAGAGGAACCGGTAGTCTCTTGGAGACCTGAGGCCCTTCGTGACGAAACGTGGTGACTATATCTTATATCTAACCCAAATCGCAGTAAGAGCGACTTATTCCGTTTTGCTTTTGTTTTTTATAAGATTTCCTCACCTCTGCGCTGAAGTTTGAAGTCTACCCAATACCAAATAATTCTGCAGACCACGTTCTAAAATTGCTACTATTTGGCTCCTTATGCACAATAACGGCATTGGTTTACGCATTTATCCCTTAGTAAGAAGACCTTCACAGTAGGCACTTGAGACCAGGCAGTAATGTAAATCTGGGTTTAATCGCTAAATCAAATATTTTTAAATAATGTTTGAACTTTGGCTTTTTTTAAATTTTAAATATGTATTTTAGTATATAATTATCAGCCGCGTCACAAAACTTAATTCCGATTAAAGCAGCTTTAATTCTGAAAGTCGAGTCGAATGAAAAACGAAAAAATTTCTTTGAAATAAAACCACTTTCAATTTTCAAAGTAAAATTGCTTTTAATAATTTACTAAAGGCAAATTTAAATAAAATTAATCTACATTAATATAGAATGGGGTGCCTCGGTGGGCTAGTAGGTAGTATGCTATCCTATTAGTCCGAAGTAGTTGTGGGTTCGATTCCGACCAAAGACTGGAATTTTACGCTACAAGTTGGCAGGAAGACCAAGCAGGAATATAATTTTAGTGCCTACTAATGGTTAACTGTGTTAGTGACAGATCACGGACTTTTAAGTATTATCCGACCAAGTTAAAAATCGCGATAAGACGAAACAGACTGTGCTTGAAAAAAGGCCAACATAAATATGGTTTGGACCACGGGCAGACACATAACAAATGGAGATGCTGTGGAGACCTCAGCCTTAAGCGAATGTTAGCAAATACCATAGACTCTGTTATGAAGAAGAATGTCGGCATGTATCAGTCGCCACTCTGAAATCAATACAGTTGAGGGTAAAAGGCCTAGTGACAGCACGAGACTCAATTAATGTAAGGTATTCGTAAATTTTCAGTCGGATACCAAAAATCATTGAGGAACGAAGGGGGTGGAAAAGGGACTCATGAAGTTAGTGGTCTGCTTCGGTAACGCCCTACAAAATAAAAAAAAAAATTTGATAAATGCATATGATATTTAATAACGAGTGATTTTTTAAGAGCTTGAGAACTTTTTTTTTAAAAAAAACGCATAAAATTTGCAAAATCTCATCGGTTCTTTATTTGAAACGTTAGATTGGTCCATGACATTTACTTTTTGAAGATAATTTCATTTAAATGTTGACCGCGGCTGCGTCTTAGGTGGTCCATTCGGAAAGTCCAATTTTGGGCAACTTTTTCGAGCATTTCGGCCGGAATAGCCCGAATTTCTTCGGAAATGTTGTCTTCCAAAGCTGGAATAGTTGCTGGCTTATTTCTGTAGACTTTAGACTTGACGTAGCCCCACAAAAAATAGTCTAAAGGCGTCAAATCGCATGATCTTGGTGGCCAACTTACCGGTCCATTTCTTGAGATGAATTGTTCTCCGAAGTTTTCCCTCAAAATGGCCATAGAATCGCGAGCTGTGTGGCATGTAGCGCCATCTTGTTGAAACCACATGTCAACCAAGTTCAGTTGTTCCATTTTTGGCAACAAAAAGTTTGTTAGCATCGAACGATAGCGATCGCCATTCACCGTAACGTTGCGTCCAACAGCATCTTTGAAAAAATACGGTCCAATGATTCCACCAGCGTACAAACCACACCAAACAGTGCATTTTTCGGGATGCATGGGCAGTTCTTGAACGGCTTCTGGTTGCTCTTCACTCCAAATGCGGCAATTTTGCTTATTTACGTAGCCATTCAACCAGAAATGAGCCTCATCGCTGAACAAAATTTGTCACATTTGAACATTTCGAACCGAACACTGATTTTGGTAATAAAATTCAATGATTTGCAAGCGTTGCTCGTTAGTAAGTCTATTCATGATGAAATGTCAAAGCATACTGAGCATCTTTCTCTTTGGCACCATGTCTGAAATCTCACGTGATCTGTCAAATACTAATGCATGAAAATCCTAACCTCAAAAAATCACCCATTATTTAAAATTAAATATTTTAATTTTTTAAAATTTGGTTGAAAAAAAAATTATGAAGTAATTTTCGATTAAATGATTGCCACACATTTTTTGTTTTGTGCAAACCACTTATTTTTAGGATCACCAGCAAGAACGAAGATTTCAGACATTTTTCTTATTTTTTATATTATTCGCTTTAAATTAAAAATTCTTTATACAGGATGTTTGCCGAGAAGTTATACTACTTTGTTTGTTTCCATTGTAGTCCTGGCTGTATGCAATGTGGAACCGTCTTGTTGATACCGTTACGCCGTTTTATTTCAAAGAAGTAAGGTCCAAAGATTCCTTCTGACCAAATTGCACACCAGACTGTCACTTTTAAATAATTTGAGAGTTTTCCATTCCCCAGAACCCATTATTTGACTGTGCCTCGTCACTCATTATGATTTTTTCCATGAAAATCGGGGTTGTCATGGGCGAGCAATATCATCCTATTGGTATATGTACGGCGGCGTAAATGAACTTGTGGAAGAAGCTCTTGTGTCAACTGAATCTTAAATGGAAACAAATGCAAATCCTTGTGCAAAATTGTGGCCAAAATTGTTTTTTAAAAACCAAGCTCCTGAGCACGGCGTCGAATTGAGGTTGATGGATTGTTTTAAACACTTTCTTGACCCTGTTTCTTCGAAATCATTCACTACACGATAAATAGTGCGTTTTGTTGGCACGTTGTTTCTCCCAAAAATTTCACGTAACTTTCTGATCGTGACAGTAATCGATGATTGATTTTGATAAAATATTTTAACGATTAAAACACGTTGGCTTATCGAATATTTTCCCATAATAAATTTACCACTTGTCTACTTCACGACTGCCAATTATGAACTGTCAAGACTTATGCTTACCAAAATGGCGGCAAAACAAAGTAGAATACATTTCCGGCGCACACCCAGTATTAGGTATTTTTTTAATTGGTCAGTCTTATTTTGTCTTTTATTCAATGATCACATAATTCTTGTTTTGTCCTGCGAAGCGTTACCATATTTAAATTTAAAAGCATACACTTTTTGGAATCAACAAAATCGATCGGAATCTGAAGAACGCAAAACAAATTCGTTCGGAATTACAAGTCGGAACCACAATTACTCCGATCAGAATGTGTGACATGCCTGATATAAACGTTTATAAATTATTAAATTAAAAAAAGCTAACAAAGGACGAGTAGAAATTGAAAGTAAAAATTGTGTATTAGCAGGTAAGTTGACCTGATTTCACTTATTTATATTTTTTTTCTTATTATTATTTTTTTCCTCCTTGCTTAAGTAAAATATTATTTAAATATATCATTTAAATTAATTATTTTCCAATTTGAAGTTGAGTATTATTTAACAATTACTAGAATGTAAAAAGACCTTGTGTCACTTGCATAATATTTCATTTATTTCTTTATATAGCTTAAGTTGTTTATTTTATGTTTAGAAAAATTATTATTTAACAAAATAAAAATCTTTTTTCAATATGTCTTCTTTATTGTAATTCACTTAAACACCTTTTTGCTTAACATGCTTTAAACCTTAGCTTTTGTGAAAGTTTATTTTTACCATAACATGTCAATTTCAAATCTACAAAAACAACCACTCAAAAGTCTTTGAAAATAAACAGAAAAAGTCGAACAAAACATTACTAAGTTTTCACCTTACATATGTATACGAGGAGTATTAAAAATTGCCAGGAGTATTAAAAAACCCAGCTCGCAAAATATTCCGACATTGTCTGAGTTAGACAATTCTGACAAATTTCTAAATTTATTTTCAGATATTTTGTACGGAGATCTATCAGAGGTGTCTGGAAAATTTAAAGAAGCAGACCATTATAATGGGTCCCTTTTCGCCCCCCTTCCGTCCTCTCTGATTACAGGCAACCGAAATATAATTTACGGCAACCTACTTTCATTGAGTCACGTGCTTTAACCAGCCTTTAATCTTGACTATAGTGATTTCAGACTGTCGACTGCTAACTGTTCGCCCTCTTTTTCATCACGCAGTCTCTAGGGATTGCTAGCATTTGCTCAAGGCTCATTCCCCCAAGGCATCTACATTTAACAAGCTTCTACCAGTGGTCCTGAGTCTTATGCTTGCCAGTGCTGGATACTCACACACAATGTGCGCTGCCGTCTCAGCCTCTTCCAGGCATAGTCTACAAGTATCATCTTCTTCGATTTTCATCTTGGCTAGATGATACTTGACGTTTCTATGTCCTCTCACCAACGCAGTTATCCAGCTTAAGGTACTTCTATTGTACTTGAGCACCTTACTGGCCTTCCTGCCCATGGACTCTTTGAGTTCCATTCGAGCCTGCCTACACGTAGTGACCTCCGTTCACCTTTTCAGGTTTACTGAGTTCCCCATTGTAGAACTTTAGCTCGAATTATGCCATCACCTAGCGCTACTCTGGGTTCTGATCCACAGAAATTCTAAGCAGGTCCCCCTTTTGCAAGTTGGTCCGCCGCTTCATTCCCAGCTGTGCCTTTGTGTCTCTAAACCCACGTTAGTGTTACCTCATTGACCGAGGCACATCTGTTAAGTTTTAAAACACATTCCAGTAACAGAAGACTATAGAGACTATTCGCTGTGCACAAAACCTAAAACCTAAAAGCTATCACGGTAGAAGATTATTCAAAATTTGGTCGCGAATTAGAAGGTGCAGCCTGGTAAGTTTTAGCTTCATTACATTTGAGTTTTAATTACTTAACATATTACATTTTGGATAACAAAATCTAAAAAAATAACTGTGGGACAACAACCTCAGAGAAATTTAAAGAGAAGAATTATATTAGACATTCTTTCAAAAACCTTTCAGAAACCAGAAATGAATGTCGGATTTTATAGCAGAATTGTTCATGTTATTTTGTTTAAAATACAGACAGATTTCTTTCAGCTTTCAGAAGTATCGGCAAGAAACTCAGAATTTCCCACGACATGTCTGTCAGATTTGTTGTCAATCACTTTATATATTTTTGAGGTAGAACTCTGACAGGATATATATATATATATATATATATATATATATATACGATTCAGAGTTTTTTGGCTTGCATTTTATGTGTTTTATAAATATATGCCAGCAAGCAACCGAGTTCATATATCGACATTTGATGGCTATACAAGTTGTCTAGGCATCCACAAAACTGCTCAAGTAGCTTGACGATGGGTACAAAACCACACATTTAACCTACATAATTTTACGTATAACTAAACATGCAACAAATAAATTTTATTTTTATTATAAAACTTTATGGGTAATTAGCATAATATTAAATAATTAATATTTAAATTCGCAAAAATTTTATATACATATAACCTATACATCATTCGCACTGCGTAGAGGCTTCTGAAGTGATCGGTACCTTACTCTGAAAAAACATATAACAAATTGTAAATAGATGAAGTTGAAAGTAATACAACTAAACTGGATGCCTTTAACATAATTTAAGCTTCGATCAAACTTTTACTGTATATATCGATCCTTAAACCAGTGTGGTGCTATGAAACTTAGTTATAGGACAGTGCCTCACCTTCAAGTTTTGGAAAAAAAATTAAGGGCACCAAAATAGGATTTTGCAAATGTTAAAAACTCGAGAACATCTACAAAGATCTAAACAGTGTAATTCGTTGAAGTCTAAACCGTGAAACATATTTAAATTTAAATGATGTCCCGAACATCCTAAACGAACTCAATTACATTCGAATAAAGAGGATATATATTGCCTAGATATTGCCAAACATCAACGAGATCAACCCAAAATGATGAAGCTCAACTACTATTCTACTGCTGCCATGTGAAGTTTCAATGCAATCGAGTTAGCCATTTAGCTCCCCTATGCAGCAAAATTCGAAATATTAGATATTACTGAAAGCAGAAATTTGGAACATATTTTTCTTAAACACACCTCGTATTAAACAAACAATAGATATTCCAATATGTTATATTTGTGTTCAAATGACCACATTAACCGTTGTCACCACCCAATGACATTTAATTTTTTTAGTTCCAAAGTGCTCAAGCTATACAAAGGAATGCAAATAATCTAAAATTATGATAGATAAATGGTGTTAATATATTTTCTACAGATCAGAGTTGTTAAAAGATGTATTCTTGTTATTTTTTTACAGTTGAGCTTTTGCTATCTACAAATACAATCCACTTTCTAATTAAGATATGTTGTCAGCTTGACTTTTCAACATCCACAGAGTAATCAGCATGATCACGTTGATGAGGTATTTATTAATTAATTTGACCTTGGAAATTCTAAGCGTAGTTATAAGCAGGAAAAAAAATTTGGATTTATATGAATAAAAATCTTTACTTGGACCAAATATTTTTTCTGCATATAACTAAGCTTAGGATTTCCAAGGTCATTCAAAAAATTTTAATATATTTTTAGTTAATTCAATTATTTATTTAATTAATTACGTTATATAAAATATTTTTAATATAATAAAACTATAACAGTACCATTTCCGCACATGAACTATTTTTTGAAAATTTTGTTGCTGTTGCGGGTAATTCCACGTCAAATCAATAAGGCACTCAAAATGACTACTTCAGATTTTATTGAAACTTTTTTTATTTATATTCTTTGACTCGCTGAATCCAAATAATATTTTTAAAAAATTCTATCTCTTACAATTTTTCCGCTACATAGTTATTAAAATTGAAAAATGTCGCTTTTTTGCATATGAGCTCGAGGATTAAATATATTCTAAATCCAGTTCTATAAGTTCTAGAAAGTTGAATAATAGCTCATTTTAAAGGGTATTTCATACGCTTTAATTTGGCATCAATCATGAATCATGAAATTTTTTAACAAATTTTGTTCTGATATTTAAAAAAAAGTTTTATTAAAATCTTTGAGATAGTGTCTTTAAATTTTTTTTATTTACATATATTTTCTAACGTGGCTTAATGAGTACGCCATAAAAATTTCAGAGTGGGACCATGGTGGGATCAAAAGTTATATTAAAAAAACTTAATTTTGACTCATTATAAACTGAAAAAATAGAAATTTTTTAATAAACTGGGTAATAAAGGTAAGAAATATTCCTTAAAACTGGAAAATAGGTAGGTTTTTTAGCATAACTTTTGAACCCACCACGGTCCCACTCTGAAATTTTTATGGTGTACTAAAAACATATGTAAATTTAAAAAATATTAAAAGACACTATCTCAAAGATTTTAATAAAACTTTTTTTTAAATATCAGAAAAAAATTTGTTAAAAAATTTCATGATTCATGATTGATACCAAATTAAAGCTTCATACGCTTTAATTTGGTATATACCCTTTAAAACGAGCTATTACTCAACTTTCTAAGACTTATAGAACGGGATTTAGAATATATTTAATCCTCGAGCGCATATGCAAAAAAGCAACATTTTTCAATTTTGGTAACTGTGTAGCGGAAAAACTATAAGAGACTATATTTGGATTCAGGGAGTCAACGAAAATAAATATAAAAAGTTTCAATAAAATCGGGAGTGGTAAATTTGAAAACATTTTTGTTTTGGTTGATTTGACTTGGAGTTACCCTTGCCGTTAGTAATCGAAATGGAATGCAAAACACCAACTTTTAGAATTTTTCGCTGTCTGTCTGTGTTCGCATCACCTAAAAACTACTGGATTTTTCTTGGTTTAAATATAGGATACTCTTTTCTCGTAAAGATGTATCATTTTAAAAATAAAATAGGAAAATAGTAGTGAAAGTATGCAATTTTTTTTAAATATTTTTTTTTATGAATTTGGCTCTTAAAATTTAGTGTGGATTACCTTTTAAGCAAAATCGAACAAAATATTGTCGGGACACACACGATGCACAGTGGGCAGAATGAATATATTTCGGCAATAATTCATTATACATGGTCTTAAAGAATAAACAAGTTAAAAGCAATTTAAAATTTTGATTTTTCGATACCCTGGTCCAGTTTTTTCAAAATAAGGAGTACAATTTATAGAAAATTTTTTTTTGGATTTTTTTCTCTTAGTTAGAGAGCAAAATTTTAAATATTGCGGTAAAATTTCAAGATTTTATCTTTACTGAGTTAAAAACTAGACGATTTTCCATTTATAAATTCTACTGCTAACATAACAGTTGCATAACATAAATAACACAAATCAGTAACATTATCTGATAGTAGTGTGATAAATATGGGAATAATAATATTTAAAAGCACATAGTTTTGCAAGTAAAAATTATATTGGGCTGAATCTTTTTTTGTTTGGTAGCAGTCTACCTCGTCTACATACACAAGACAAATATATTAGGGAAAAAATGTTAAATTCGTTGCTGTTATCTGTTATCAAAGGCGTACCCTAATCCATTCCTTTCATTGCGGTGTTGTAATCGGATAGGCAGATAAAGGCAGGATTTTTTATTCTATTCTTTACTTTATCACGTCTAGTTTGAAAATTGACCTTCCACATCCCGAAGGAAGCCGGAGCTTTTTAGGGTTCCGTACACAATGTGTAAAAACGTAACCCTATTGTATTCGCTACAATGTCTGTCCGTCTGTCAGCGCCTTTTATCTCTGGAACCGTAATAGGTAGAATCTTGAAATTTTCACAGATGATGTACAGGTGTAGCCGCTATAGCAACAAATACTAAAAATTATAGGGTGTTCCAATAGAGAGGTGTTATTCACGAAAATGTGTTTATTTCTTGAACTGTAGGAGGGATACACTTGAAATTTACAAACAGTAATTAAAACTTAGTTCACTATATAAACAAGTATAAAAAAATAAAACTAAAAATTAAAGGGTGTTCCGATAGTGGTGTGATTTGCATGTTTAGGGCATAATTTTTGAACCATAATAGGTAGACTCTTGAAATTTTCGCAGAAGGTGTATAGCGGTGGCCGCTATAACAACAAAAATTAAAACTTATAGGGTGTTCCGATAGAGAGGTGTTCTTCACGAATATGTGTTTATTTCTTGAACTGTAGGAGGAATACACTAAAAATATGTAAGCAGTAATTAAAACTTAGTTCGCTATATAAACAAGTATAAAAAAATAAACCTAAAAATTAAAAGGTGTTCCGATAGTAGTGTAATTTGCATATATAAGGCCTAAGTTTTGAACCTTAATAGGTAGGCGCTTGAAATTTTCACAGAAGGTATATAACTGTGACCGCTATACTAGCAAATACTAAAGCTTATAGGGTGTTCGGAAAGAGAGATGTTATTCACGAATATGTGCTTATTTCTTGAACTGTACTTCACTCAAAATATGCAAGCACTAAATTAAAATTAGTTCGCTATATAAGCAAGTCTGAAAAAATAAACCTAAAAATTAAAGGGTGTTCTGATAGTGGTGTGCTTTGTATGTTTGAAAGTTTTGAACCATAATAGGTAGACTTTTGAAGATTTTACCAAAAGTGTATAATTGCGGCCACTATAGCAAAAAATACTAAAATGTAGGGTGTTACAAAAGTGACGTGTTATTTACGTTTATGTCTTTTTTTTGAGCTGTAAGAGGCAACCACTTACAATTTGCAGACAGTAATTAAAACTATGTTTGTTTTATAAACAAGTATACAAAATTGAACTTAAATATTAAAGGGTGTTCCAATAGTGACGTGATTTGCATGTATATAGCCTAAGTTTTGAATGAATAGTTGGAATCATGAAATTTTTACAGGACGTGTATAACTATGGCCACTATAATAAATAGTAAAAATTAAAGGGTTTTCCGCCAGTGACGTGATTTGCATGACAAAGCCTTATTTCTTGAACCGTAACAGGTAGAATCTTGAAATTTTGTACAGAAGATGTGTTGTCACGGCCGATATGACAATTACTAAAAATTAAAGGGTGTAACGACAGTGACATGCTTTTCACTTATAGTGACTTATTTTTTAATCGCAATAAGTAGACTCTTAATATATTTATAGAAAGGAAATTGCCATGGCCACTATAATGAATAACAAAATTAAAGGGTTTTTAAAGGGTTTTGTAATATATACCCTCTTGTAATGTTTACAGTAGATGTGTTACTTCGGCCGTTATAACAAATACTTAAAATTGAAGTGTGTTCATTAGTGACGTGTTTTCACGAATATTACCTTATTTTTCTAACCGCAATAGGTAGGCTTCTGATATTTTAATAGAGAGTGTATTACCATGGCCGCTATAAAATCAATTACATACTAAAATTTAAAGGGTGTTCCAATTATGATGCAATTTTCGCGAATATCACTTTAATTTTAAAATTTAAGGGTGTCCCATAAGACAAAAAAATAAACAAACGGAATTTTTAAATTATACTGAACATAGTACGGAACCCTACGTGTGTGAGTCTAACTTGCACTTGAATAATTTATTTTTGTATTCATAGCTTTTCTCAATGCTAATTTAAAATTCGTAACATATAACGTTGTAAAGTACTACTAATTTTGTTTGCCCAGTTTGACTATATATGTGGCTTAGTTGACCATTGTAGAGCAGGGAAAAAATTTGATAATTTTTTTCTTCCCTTTTAAAATTATATAACACTCAATTAGCGAGTATGTAATTTAGTCACACTTCCTTTAGTCTGACAGTAGGCCTAAATTTATAGGCGTACCCTTGAAACTGGGAAAAGAAAACAACAGCTGTGTTTTTCCTCCAGATTATGCAGTATAAGAACCACAAGACAATCGAAAGCAGCACTTTCGAAAATCGAATTTTTTCTTTATTATAATTTAAACCTGTATTTAATTTAAATCTTTAATTGAGGCAAAAAAACCTCACTACAAAAAAATTTGATTTGAATTTCCGTCGGATTGCTTTCCAAATAAACTCTAGGCAATTAATTACACAATATAATGGATTACTGCAATGTTTGTTAATTCAAATTAAACACTTTCCATGAGTTACAATCAGAAAAAAGTTAGGTGCTAAGAACTTCCTTAAATTACTTATACAGCCTTTCAATCCTTTTACGTTTCTGCTTTCGTGCTGGTGAAAAGTAAACTTAACCAGCACCTCACTTAAATGGTTAACGTAATATTGCTAAAATAAATTTTTCTTCCATACATATACGAGTACATATTTATAATTAGTTTTTTTTTACTTTGCATATTTATAAAAGCACTAAACACTTTTACTAAAACTTTCGTATCTAAATAATATCTATGAATATGTGTAATTAAACATAAAATTATCTAGAAAAAATCTTTTATACATAAAAACTGCTGCTTTTGTCGTTCACTCACTCCCTTTTGTATGTAAAATTAAAAGTTATACCTTTGATAGTAATATCAATTCGGGCTATGTTCTTTTTGATCTTATAATTATTTTCTGAATTTAACTATTTTTCGTAAGAAAAAGTTTCCATTAACATAAGAGACACATATCAAAGATAGAATTTTTAATTAATTTTTGTTTGAGAAAAGGATTTTTATGAACTACAAAAAAATATTGTTTGTGTGAGTGTGTGTATGAAAGACATGTTAAACAAACTTTTAACATGTGAAATTTCTCAAAAAAAAAAGAGAATATAATTTTTGTTTTTCATAAATTTGTGGTTTTTTAAATATGTAAAACTCATTTTAGGTTGTTGCACACATATGTACATACATTCATATGCGACAAAAAGTTTAAGTTTTTAAAGATTTTATACAATTCATTAGATGGTATTAAATAAAATTCAACACTAATTACACAAGGTAAAACAATTCAAATATTTATAGCTGTTGCTTAATAATTCGTCGTTAGTTATTATTTATTAATAATTCTTGCAAAAAAAAACCGACTACAAAACAAATATATGTGCATCAATTCTAAACTAAAAATTTAAAAGGAAGTAATCTGTAAGAACTAGTACTCAAATTAAATACTTTTATACTTGTTGCTCTAACGGACATAGTAATATACGTTCTGTACATTCAAATGTCTATCCATAACGATTTAGCAGATAAAGCCATATAAGACAAATTACGTCAGATATGAGGACACCAATTATTTTTTTACATTTATTATTACTGACACAGTAATAAAAAGTAACGGTTCAAAAGATGTGGCCATATAGGTTAAACAATATCACCTGGGGGACACCCTTTAATGTAAAATTTTAAATTAAACACCTATTTTAAAGGACAGATTCTTTGTAAATTTCAAATGTCTGTCTAAAACGGTTCAACCGTTTGGCCATATGAATCAATTTACACCAACTATTGAGACACCCTTTATAATTTTAAATATTTATAAATATTATTATACGGGACATACTAGTGGAGATTCTGTCTAATTTTCAAGTGTTTGTCTATAACGGTTCAAAAGATAGGGATAGATAGGTAAAATTACATCAATTCTGGGGACACCCTTTAGTTTCCAAATTTAAATTATATACTTGATGTTATAAAGGACTTAGATATACAGGTTCTTTGTAAATTTCAACCGTCTCTCTTTTACAGTTCAAAAGTTTTGCAATATACATCAAATTTCATCAACTATTGGGACACCCTTTAACTTCTAATTATAAAAATTTAATTTCTGATTATAAATATTGGACATTCTGTCCAATTTTCAAGTGATTGTCTACAATGTTTCAAATGGTTCATATATTTAAACTGACGTCACATATGGGGACACCCTTTCATTTTTAAGTTTATTTTTTTTTTATTAATTTCTGTTATTGGCAGCTATAGTTATATGCAGTTTTTTAATGCAGTTTACGGTTCATAATACACGTAAAAAACATGTATTTTGTATGGGAACACCCTTTAATTTTCATAATTCTGAACTTCTTTTAAAATGGGACCAATCTGCAAGCATTTCCTTTCTAATAAAGAAAAAATTTTTAAAATCGGTTCAGAAATGACTGAGTTCTAAGGCCACAAACATAAAAAAGCAACATTCAGACGAATTGATAACCTCCTTTTTTTGAAGTCGGTTAAAAATGTGTCGTTTTGATATACGACGGTAAAATTTGTCAATGGCAAGCAAAATGTGTAAAATGTATAAAAATATTTGCTACATACGTGTAAAGATATTAGACTAAGCGTTTCAAAGTTCGTTAAGCAATTGTATTTTTTACTATATGGAAACCCATGACAAGTTGTTGATTTCAAACTGTGATGATTATTTAGGATTATGGATAAATTAGAAAAAATAACTTCCAGTTCTTGAGCAACAAAAAGTGAGTTCTCTTGTGTTATTCATAATTCTAATTATATCAAGTTTCTTATTGCAAACTTAAAAGAGCACCTATCTGAGCTATCAAGAGCCAGCCTAGCACTAGTTTTAACAAAATATTCACAAAAGCTATTCACCAAAAAATTAACAATGGCAAAACAGTATTATTAAGTTTTAGTCAATCAATTTTTATATTATAACTAGCTGTGCCCGCCACGACGTGGCCGTCTTGACAATATTTTGCTCGATTTTGCTCGGAAAGTATTCCAATCCAATTGTAAGAATCTTACTTTTATAGTGCTTCAGTTGTGGTTTATGTATTTACTTTATATAAAGGATAAAATTCTTAAATTTATAAAAATTCTAAACTTTTAAAAATTATTGTAAACCTCTATAAGAGGTGTTTAAAATATTTTAATAACAATGTAATTTTACAATGTAAAAATACAAAATTTATTCAAATGGGGCCATCTGTTGCGCAATTTCGTTTAAAATATCCTACTTTCAAAAATAAGAGGTGTGGAACTGTGTGTAAAATATCCCAGACTCAAACCGAAAATTTCAGTACCTTTAAACCAGAAATTGTATACTCTCACTGCTTTATCTCCACTTTATCTTGGAAATGAGATACTTTTGCAGAAATTGCATATATTGGAATCAGGATGCTAAGGCACCTTCTCACAAAATATTGTTTAAATTCATCGAGTAGTTTTTACGTCATGCGAACACAAATGAAAATTAAACAAACAGATAGACAGAAATGAGTTACTATTTTATTAAACGTATAGATGTATAGTTTATACACATAAACTTAAAAGTTATAAGAGAAAAAACGGGGTTATAGTTGTGAAATTTGAAACTTGACAGCGCACTGAGGGGTATCTTGCCAATCTAACCGGACATTGGGCTAAAAACTAAATTTCAGAAATGTACAAATTTAAGTAAGCAGCTCGACAGACAACAAAATTCTGTATCGTATAGTGAATTTTCAAGGCTTTTGCTTGAGATGTGTCGTTTTGAGACACTGTTAAAATCAGGAAAGTTGAGTAAATCGCATATACGTTTTTATTGACTTTATACGATTTTAAGAGGTTTGCAATATATTTTTTTAAGACTAAACGAATAAAGTTTTTTATTGATTTTTTTTTCTGTGAAAGGCTATATTAACAGCTAATTATACAAATTTTTAGAAAAATTTTATTTTTAATTTTTATGATAAAAAATTTCTTTCGAAATTAAAAAAATGGATTTTTTTTTTGTTAATTTTTTTTGTTAAAAAAATGAAAAGGTTTTTGAAAGTGAGGGCCATCGCGATCCTAAAAATATTATATATCACTATAAAATTTACTATCTCTTCTTTTATACTGTAAAAAAACACTGCGCGTTTTTGCACCATTTTTTTGGCGATTTTTTTCTCCAAATTTTCTTTTTTCTTTCTGTCGGTCATAAAATATTTTTGGTTTCTAAGTTGTTTTAAATAAATTAATTGTTATTTTTTTAAACATAATTTATTGTTACTAATATAAATAAATTATTATCTACACATACATATATTAAACTGTGTATTTCTGCCTGTATGTCTGTTTGTGTTCGCATCACGTAAAAACTACTGGATAAATTTTAATAAAATTTTATGGGGAGTTAACTTAGTATCGTCTTTCAAATATAGGATATTTTTTTTTCTCCCCGTAAAAATATCTCATTACCAAGAAAGATAGAGAACGCAATTTTAGCTATTCAATGGTACTGCAAACTTGGCAGCAACTTTCATTTTTGCCAGCGGGTGATTTAAAACATTATTTTCAATACTCTACAATAATTTTAGAATTTTATATAAATTTTAGAATTTTATGTAATGCTTATTTTCCTGAGTTATTACCCAGGGATGGGTACTTTTATATAAAGTAATTACATAAACCATTTCTGAACTCTACAAAAGTAAGAGTCTTAAAGTGGATTACTTTCAAAGCAAAGGACGCTGACGAAGTGGTATGCATAACTAGTTATGAATAAATTAATTATTTTCAGATAAGTTAAATAATACTATAATATAATAATACTATACTATAAAGTAATAAATTATAAAACTAATTTTAACGAATATTCTTCTCTTCGACATAAAAGCTTAAATTTAATATTTATATATTCAAATTTCTTTTAATAATTAAATTATTTTTACAAATAATATTTTTTGCCATCGCCTGCAAAATGGGGCTTCGCAAAAAATAGAACTACTTAAAAAAAAAATTAATTTTTCTTCTAAGACGAAATTTTTTCCTCTTCCGATTTTTCTTATTTAATGGCTTGAATAGCCTATGATCATAAGAGATTTGCGTAGTTTCATTAATCTAGGGGCACTTTGGCTAGATTGTCAAAATACCGCTATGTGCAGCGTAAAGCAATGTCTAACACAACTATATTGTAGGGTATATAAGACTCAACAAAAGATAAATATGAGTTAGCTATTCACAAAACAAATATAACAAAAATAATTTACGATTTTTTTTAAAAAATATTGGATTGTAATTGGATTTTTCCCACTGATGAGCTAGTTGAGCACTAGCGAAATAGCTATCTGGATAGGCTTTCCCCATAGTAATCAATTTTGATTATTATATTTTTTGAAAATAAATATTTTATACTTATAAAATATTTATTTAAATAAATTTTCAAAAGGAATCATGCGTGAATAAAAACGAATAATATATATAACCAATTCCAAATATAATTTTTTGTATGTTTATAAGTTTTTTATAAGGTTTTTTTAAATAAGTTTTTAACAAAAAAAAAATTCTGTAAATTTAAATAAAATTAATTTATATGAATAAATCGTATACAAATTTGAATAAACGTTAAGATGATTTAACTATTTTTGTCGTTAAGGTTCAACAATTTTTTTTTTCGTTAATATTACCTAGGAAATATGGTTCAGTGTTTATTGTTTATATGCCTTAAAAATTCTCAAAGTTTTATCATTTATGTTTCATAAAGTGATCCCCGTTTTAAAGGATTTTAAAATGTTTATGTAAATGTAATTTTCAGCATTTAGGACTGGGTTGCACTAACCTTTGTGCTTCCCTTATTTTAACGTTCAAGTATTAAAAATGAAACACCTCATTTTTCTCACATACTAAATTGCTTTACAAAAGTCCTTTGTGGCGCAACATACAATTTTTTGCGAAAGCAAATGAATGTTTAAAACTCACATTTTGTTTATAGCCAAAATATAACATAAATATACATAATTCAATTACATATATTGTCATATGCTAAAAGCTTTTCGTAATGATGTAAAGTGATAAAACCGCCGAAAAAAAAAAGATGACAAAACAAAACGCCGTTACCATTAACACCAATTTTTATATTTTACTAATGCAAAACCTAGAAAAATAAAACAAAAATGAAAACTAAAGGATACTTAAGGGCAAATATGACAAGGGCCAAAAAAAAAAAAAAATCATAAAAGAAAATAACAACGACAACATCGTCAGCAGCAGCAACACAAACCATTACGCATTAAAACAAAAAGGAACAAAAACTAAAAAGCCATGTCATGTACTCTTAATATTTTTGGCTTTGATGTTAATTTTATTAGAAGGCAACAAAAGGCAACAGACACTAATAAAGTTCTCTTTGGGACATAAAATTTAAATTATAGTTTTACTTTAGGTAAGATCAGATGGGGCAAATACTTAACGAAATGAGCGTCAGTAATAATTATTGTTGGAGCAAATAACAAAGAGACTTTTTTTTAAATAAATGGCTACATATTTTATGAGACTAAGAACCCTCGTGGTAGAGCAAGCGGCTTCGGCGGGTTCGGTAATACTTTTAAAGGCCCGAATCAAACGCTATTTATTGTATGATTTTTGTAAGGACTACCATCTACCTTGATGAACTTCATCGAAACTAAGTTATTTCTTCGATTTATTCATCTCCTAGATTTTCAATATCAGCGAGTCAGGAGCTTACTGCCTACAGGTGCTTTTAAAAATCACTAAGCTCCTGTTTTCTAGAAGCTGGCGATCATTCCAAAACCTCGTATTTGGTTTGACGTAATTTCGAAAATAGTTTAGAACGCGATTTCGACTGGACAAATAACCCACTGATTGGCAAAAAAAGATATAGAGCTGTTCCTTATTGCATCTTCGAAAAATATTCTGGTAGAACTCGATCAAGCAATCACAATCAAACTAAGCATTATGGCGTTCATGTAGGTGTCTTAAAGTGTGTAAGCCAAGTTCTTGCGAACTTGGTGTTGTCTCTGGAATGAAGGCGTAGAAGGGCAATATATTAATTGCTACTAGCTGTGAGCGCCACGTTTTATTATGCTCGGTTTTGCTTTGAAAGTAATTTACAACAAATTAATTTAATAGTGATAGTAATTTAATAGTGAGTTTAAGTATTTGCTTTCTTTAGAGGTACCCATCCCTGGATAAAATTCTAAAATTAATATAAAATTCCAATTTCAATTATTGTAGAGTTCTGCAAATAGCGTTTAAAATAAATCGCTGACAAAAATAAAAGGTGCAGTACCTTTAAATCGTTCAAAGTGCGAGCTTTTTCTCTATTTTCTATTGCAAACGAGAAATTTTTGCGGAAAAAAGTAATCAAGTTAGTAAGGTACCTCCTCACAAAATTTGATTAAAATCCATCCAATAGTTTTTACGTGATGTGAATACATACAAACTGACGGACAGTCAGACAAACAGACAGTAATTCTAAATATTTGCTGTTTTGTATTCCATTTCGATTACTAACTACACCAGCAACTAATATTAGAAAAAAATATTTCATGTCAGAAATGGTCCTGTTACAGTTTTATTACATGTATAGATATTGTGGCTTTGTAATTGGAATAATTGGTAATTCACCATTTATTTTTTTGTTGTTTATGGAACAAGATTTCATTCAGGGGCGGCCTCGGCTGGCTTCCATGTAGGTTATTCTTTCATTTTATTTTTCCAGGACGAACAGCTCTGATGACATTAGTTTTAAGGGCGTTGATCTTTTGGCATATCATCAGACTTTAACGGTATACCACAAGAAAAACTTTAAACACGTAAAATCTCAGCAACGTCGCGGCCAATTGACAGCGTCAAGATTGTTGATAATAAAACTGCGCAAAAGATCGATTTTGTAATATGTGGTTCACATCTTGCATCTCAATCCTTAAAAGTTATTATGTCTCTGTACCGTTCGCCTAAGACTTAAACGGAGTTTTGAGTAGCATTTTTCAAAAAATATAAGCCAATGATGCCTCCACCCTAAAATCCTCACCAAACTGTCAACTTCTAGGGATGAAAATTATTTTCTCAATAATGACGTGTGCAGAATTATTATGTTTTTTTTTAATGCCATCTTACGTCTTGAGTACTTTTCCACAGAGTGGAAAGTTTCTTTGATTACTATGATTCCTAAACCAGGAAAAGACCACACAAAAGTAGAATCATACAGACCTATAAGCCTTTTATCAAACATGTCAAAGTTGTTTGAGATTATATTAATAACTAAGCTGAACCCAATTCTTAGCGCGAAAGAATGTATTCCGAACCATCAATTCGGCTTCAGAAAACAACATAGTACGATCCAACAAACACACAGATTAGTAAATGTAATTAAAATGACCTTTGAAGAAAAAAATACTGTTCTGCGCTTTTTATCGACGTTTCTCAAGCATTCCCCAAGGTAGTATTTTGGGACCAATTTTATATTTACTGTACACATCAGATATGCCAATTAGCACCCTAGTGCACACATCAACTTTTGCAGATGTCACAGCTTTTTTAAGTATTCATGAAAGTGCCCAAGAAGCATCAAAACTTTTACAAGACCACATACTCGATTTGGAAAAATGGAGAATAAAAGTGAATGAACAAAAATTTACTCAGATAACTTTCACACTGCGTAGGGAGTCATGCCCTCCTATTCGCATAAATAATCAAATGATACCACAGCTTTCAGACGTTAAATATCTGGGTATACATCTTGACCGTCGCCTTACTTGGAAAAGCCACATTGATTTCAAGTTAACACAAATGAAACTAAAAGCAGTACAACTAAAATGGCTTATTGGCAGAAACTCTACACTGAGCTTAGATTGTAAACTTCTACTGTACAAGTCGATCCTCAAACCAATTTAGTGTTATGGGATTCAGTTATGGGGCACTGCCTCAGCTAGCAATGTAGAAAAAATACAAAGGCGCCAAAATAAGATACTACGTATGATTACATCTGCTCCCTGGTATATAAAAAATTCGAGCATCCACAAAGACCTAAACATGCCATCAGTTAAAGCAGAAATAGCGAAACATGCAGTCACATATCTAAAGAGGTTTGAATCTCATCCAAACCCTTTGGCGCGTAACATGCTGAATGAACCTGGTTACATTCGACTAAAAAGAAGAGATACTGCTTTTCTTGGCCGTACATTAGAGGGATGATCCGCTAATGATTGCAAAATCCGTGAAACAAACATTATTTTTGTCTAGCACTGGCTGGACTTAAAAAGAATATTTTATTTTAGACTTAAGATACGAGTAATTATTGTTAGTTCAAAAATATTGAAGATACAATAAACAATTTATGAAAAAAAAAAATAATGACGTGTGAAATTTTCGTTTGTCAGATGAGGTAAGTTTGTTTGTTGAGAAGCCACCGAGATGAAAACGTACCTTGTCAGAAAATATAATTTTTTCCAACGAATGTGTGATACTGACTAATAGTCAATATTTCTGACAGAAATTTAGAGAGGGTAAATACAAATTAAAATAAATCTTAAGTAACAACATAATTTAAAAAAGTTCCGAAACTGTTACTTGTACAAAGTATCTATCAAAATATTTATCTATTTAAATCTGTGACAAACTATTCTTATAAAAAAATTTTCATGGTTTTGAAGATTTCGTTTTTTGATTTGAACTAAACATCATAGAAGTAGATGAAACAAAACTACTCCTAAAAACAAATACCAACGCACACAAATACACATATTTCTCAGTACATTATATATAAATGTTGGCCAATTTATCTTTCTTATTATGAGAGTGAGAGCATAGTATAAGAAATACAGAGTAAAAAGACTGTATTAAAATCTCACACACTTATAAGTTAACCCCAGGTGAACTATTTTAAGTTCGGAGTTAGAGTAGAATTTTTTTCATGTCCACTGTTGTAGTTCTTATCAAAAATATTATTAAACGAGGTAAGTTAAAAAGGCTCTTAACTATATAAAGGATCATGGTTTGACTTATTCGTTTTATTTTTGGCTTCATACCTTGCCCTATTGTTATCGTTACAATACACAGTGGGGCAAAATCGAAATATTTTACAAATAACTCAGCCATTTATAAAGGGCTAGGCCGATTGATATGACCATCTGAGCTTAATTTCTGACTCTGGGTGCCATTCACTTGCCAAGGAGGCGCTATTTGTTCTCAAAGTTGTGTACTACGCACCTTAAAAGTATTTTAGAGCTTAGCATTTCTTTAATTTTTGTTTTTTTAAATGAAAGTATTAAAAATGCAACAAAATTTTTATAAGTCGAACGATTCAAATTAAATTTTCTGTGGATATGTAATTGTTCAACGAAAATGAAATCACAAAAAATCTGAATTAAGGTAAAAAAAAATCCCACAATTCCCAAATAAAAACAAAGATCCCAAAATTGAAATTTTAGTATTTTGACCGTATGTGGACTAGGGTTCATGAAATACTTTCAGCAATTATCGCAGTATATTTAGCTTTAGTTGAAAATTGTCTAGTTTTTAACTAAGAATAGATATAACCTTGAAATTTTACCACAATATTTTGGATTTTGGTTTCTAACTAAGAGAACAAATAGGGATAGCAATATTTATACTCATATATTTAATCTTAGGTATTATTCGGTTATTTATTTAAACATGAGCGCATATATCTTTATGCAAAGTGAGGGCTATATTAATATACGCCACGTCGTTTTCTTCCTGACAATTTTTGCTTTATTTTGTTTTGAAAGTAATTGTACATCATATTTTAAGACTCTTACTTTTAGAGTGCTTTAATTGTGGTTTATATATTTACATTATATAGATGTACTCATCCCTGGGTCATTACTCAAGCACAAAGGCTTTATATCTGTGGCAATAAAGAAAAATTGCTTAAGTCTGATTTTTAAGTTTTGTAGGAAAACTATTTTTAAATATAAAATTATTTTTTTTTTTAAATAGTTTATTTTTAAACTTTACATATGGGAGTCAAAAGTATGTTTTGGAAAAAACATCTTATATCTTCCAAAAGAGTAGCAATTAATAAATTGTTGAAGAAGTTTTTATAATTTGGAAAAATAGGTTGTAGTTTCTTAAGCTTTTTTCCAAATGCGATTAGACATTGAAAAGATATAAGCAGAAAGTCTTAAGCACTTATTCCTTATTGCCACAGATATAACATTCCAGAACTTACATAAAGTTATTACATAAAATTATTGCAGAATGAATAGTCTTTAAAATATTTCAATTTCAAAAAAGCTGCTGTCAAGTGTGCAGTACCTTTAAATCGGTAAATTTGAGTACTTGTACTACTTTTTCTCTATTTTCTCATGTAAATGAAATATTTTTGCGGAAAAATTTGAACCGAAATACTAAGGTATTCGTGATGCGATCACAGACAGACAAAATTTCCAAAAATTACTGTTTTGAATTTTATTTCGATTTCTTTAAGCAATACTTCTTCTAGCAATACAATTTTTGAAAAAATATTTCATTTACAGAAATGGTTACTTTATATATTATATGTGTATAGACTTTTGTTAACTAGTTTTTAATTATCATTCCTTAGAATACTTTTCCAAATGAGTCTTTAAAATTTTCACTAGCTTTACCGCTTAGAAAGTGACGCACGTTCCCAAGATTACGTAGAAATACATATATTGTAAATTCATAAATAAAATTTCCATTTTACAGCACAGTTAGTTACGTTGTTTTTACTTGATTTACGTCATTTATGTTAAGTTTTTCAGATCCGTAATTTAGTGATTTTTCATTTAAATAAATATATGTATGTATGTATGTTTATACATACTATGTAGACTATATATGTACATAGAAAAAAATTCCAATAGAATTCGTTTTAAATAAAATTTATGTCATTTACATTATTTAACAAATAACCAGCAGGTATTAAATTACGTTTTATTTGTTTTGTACACAATAGCAGCAGCACAAAAATTCAAATTTCATCAGTCGTTAAAAAGGCTTTCCTTTTGGAATGACTCTTTTGGAATGTTAACAAAAAAATATATTAAAATGTTTTTAGCATTTGCTGTATTTCGCCTGCTGGTTTTATTCAAATAAAAGTATTTTAATCAAGTTATTTGTTTTTAAGTCATGTTCAAACATTAACAACAACATTCTTGGGTTCTAATAAATGATTTCCTTTTCCTATTTCCTGTTTAACTGTTTGTTGTTGCTTATTTAGTTTTGTCAGGCAAACAATATTCCATAAACGCATACAATCATAAGGTTTTTATTATTATTATTCAGAGTTACAAACACATACTAACATTTGTACATTCTGAGATTATTATTGTTATTATTGTTATTATTAAGTTATTTTGTTGTGTGCAAATTGGCTAATATTATTGTCGTACCTTTACTTCTATAATATTTATGTAAATTAGTTTTCCTTTTACGTATTCGTTTCACATACATATGTATATCTTAAGGCGTATTATCTGAATATTTATCAATTTAAACACGTGTATATGTATATAAGTATGTATGAATATAAAAATATAAACAAGTTTTTAAAAGACAATAGAAAATTGCTTTAATTAGAATTAAGAATAACTTTTTTCTTTAGAAATACTCTTTTTATATTAAACAAATAATTCGTCTTAAATCCCAATGAAAACTGTTTAGTAAGATTAATAAAGGGTGTTTTTTATAGAGGTATAGAACTTTAAGTTTGCATTACTTTTCAATATGGCGACGGATTTAACAGCTGTTAAGTGATTTATTTTCAGTTTGGTTTGGCAATTCATCATGAATAGACTCACGCCTGAACAACGCTTGCAAATAGTGCAATTTCAAGTTTTGGACCTGTGAATTGGCCTCCAAGATCTTGTGATTTAATACTGCTAAACTACTTTCAGGGGGCTATGTAAAGTCATTGGTCTATGCGGATAAACCCGAAACGCTTGACCATTTGGAAGACAACATTCGCCGTGTTAGTGCCGATATACGGCCACAAATGTTGGAAAAAGTCTTCGAAAATTGGACGTCCAGATTGGACTACATCCGCGCCAGCCGTGGTGGTCATATGCCAGAAATCATATTTAAAATGTAATGCCACAAGATTATCTTTCGGATAAATAAAATTCATGTCAATCGAATAATCCATCGTTGTCTTATTGCAACTTAAAGTTCTATACCTCTATAAAAAACACCCTTTATAATCTTTTTATAATAAAGAACTAAAGCCAGAATATATATTAATTCCTTAATATAATTATTATACCCTTCACCTCAGGTGGAAAGGGTATATATCAGTTTGTCATTCCGTGTGTAATTTCTACAATATTCATTTCCGACCCCATAAAGTATATATATTCTGAATCCTTATACATAGAAGTTGATTAAGCGATGTCCGTCTGTCCGTGTTAGTGTGGTAATGTCATTTGCCAAGGCACCAGAAGAGATACAAAAAATTTAAGCACACCAATCTGTCAGGCATAGTTTCGAAAATTTTGGTATTGCAATTCAGCAACATCGGATCATTCCTTTGGAGGCTACGGGCCAAAAACCACGCTCACCTATGTTTTTTTTACGTTTTTTTAATTTTTTTCGGCTTTAATGATTCTGTTTTGCCTTTTTTTGTCAAATAAATATTAGACTGCGACAGGTAGATCGCAAGGAGTACATACAGATCTCGGGGATCAATAGCCCCCTGCGAGGGGCGATTTTTGTTTGTTTTTATATTGGTAGGGGTTTTCTGCTTTGATTTGTATTAGAGACCTTAACAGAAAGCAATACGCATAGAGGTAGCCAATGGACCCACAGGGTATCCACTGACAAATAGGAGAAGTTAAAAGGAACCCCCATGTGTTAATATGATGAATTTTTTTTTTGTAAGGATTCCTTTTTGCTTTAGTCTGACCATTCTAACTCAATATAGATTGGAGAAAGGTCCAAAATTTAACAAAAAAATTTCAATCAAATTTACAAAAAAAAAATTTTTTAAAAAACTTTTAAAGAAAAAATTAAAAATTTTTTTTTTCAAAAATATTTACAACAAAATTTACAAAGCATTTTTAAAAAAATATTTTACAGAAAAATAACCGAAAAAAAAATTTTTTAAAAAATTTTCCAAAAAATTTTAGAATAAAATTTTACAAAAAATTTTTAAAAAAATATTTTTACAAAAAATTTTTACACACAATTTTCGAAAAATTAAAACAAAAGTTTCAATATTTCTTTGAAAATGAAAATCATGACTGTAACAACATATATTTAATATTAAGAATATACATATGTATGTATGTGTGTATATAGAGTAACATATTTTTTTAAATGCCGACTACCGACTACAAACTGTCAAAAATGAAACGTTGTGGCTGTCGTCAACTTAGGCTAATTTCTATTTTATTCAACAAAAGAAAATGTCACAAAATTGCAAATTGAAAATTCATATGCAAAAAAAAGTTTTGGAGGAAATATTTATAATTTTTTTAAAAAGTTTTTTAATTTTATAAAAGCAAAATAAGTATTTCTACAACAATGTCAGAGTTTACGATGTAGCTGTCGGCTTCAATATCATTAAGTAGCTGACAACACGGCGACAATTGTAGCAAACGGAATTTGTTTTCATTTGTCTTCTATTTTTTTAACTCAAGAATAATGATTTTTTCTCAACGAATTTATTTAAGTAAAGAGTCAACAATATGGATAATGCTGTACATGTCTGTATAAATAAAATCACCGTGGTGAAGGGTATAGAAGATTCGGCACGGCCGAATATAGCACTTTTACTTGTTTTTTTTAATACCAATCTCTGTTTTGAATAAAAAAATTAAAAGGTAACAATAATTGATTTTATTGGCTTGGTTTTTTTAAGCGATTTCTGATCGTTACTGCAGCATTAGAAAAAAATGCAGCCACATTACTTTCACACTGCGTAGGGACTTATGCACTCTTATTCGAATAAATAACCAAACCATATCTCAAAACTCAGAGGTCAGATACCTCGATGCACATAACGATAGACGCTTATTCTTGAAAAGTCATATTGAAGCAAAATTAACAGAAATGTAGTTAAAAGCAGTGCAATTATTGGCTTATTGGTAGAAACTCAACCTAAGCTTAGATTGTAAGTTTTTACTATATAATTCGATTCTTAAACCATTATGGTGTTATGGTTCTTAGTTATGACGTACTACATCAAATTAAAAAAAAAAATGTAAAGGTGACAAAATAGATTTTACGAATAATTTAAATCCCACCTTGGTATATTAAAAACTTCAACATCCCAACGATCTAAGCGTGTCACTACTTAAGACAGTAATAACGAAACATTCAGCAAGGTATCTGATGAGCTTGAAACGCAAACAAATCCGCTGGCCTGTAACATTCTGAATGATCTTGGCTACGTTCGAATTCAGCGACGTGACGAACAAATGATAACAGCAAGCGAGAAGCATTCAGTTTTTTTTCTAGCTCTGGCTGGACATCTATATCTATCTATACATATAATAAAATAGTAACACATTTCCGTCTGTCTGTCTGCTTTTCATTTGTGTTCGCATCACGTAAAAACTACTGGATGGATTTTAACAAAATTTTTTGAAGATGTACCTTAGTATCCTGATCCCAATATAGGATGTTGTTTTTCCGCAAAAATATGTAATTTTCAAGAGCAAGTGATGAAAAAGCAGTGAAAAACGCAATTTCCGGTTTAAAGGTACTGAAATTTTTGGTTTAAAACTGGATTATTTTCAACACGGTTATTTTTCAACACGATTATATCTTCCTCACACATTTTTATTTTTCAAAATTTTCGGTTCAAAACTAGGATATTTCCAACACGGTTATTTGTTAACTATTACGCAACAGATGGCGCCAGTTGAATAAAATTTGTATTTGTTCTTTACTTTGTTATTAAAATAATTTAAACACCTCTTAAAGAGGGTTACAATAATTTTTAGAATTTTAGAATTTTTATAAATTTTTGAATTTTATCCATGGATGGGTATGTTTATATAAAATAAATATGGTTTTTCAAATTAAAGTACGGTCCCAGCAAGAAATTAGGCATTACCAAAAGAAGTACTTGCTACATAATGACTTACTTTTGGGATTACCAATTTTTTTTACTAGATTACAAAACACATTACATTAAACTCAAAAAAAAAGTAATTTGTAATTGAACTAATTCTGATATTTTAAGAGAGAATGCCTTGAAAATATTTAAAAAATAAGTCATTATTTCGAATAAATTTTTCAAATTTCTTTGTTACCTTCTTAATTATTTAAAACCAAGAAAAAAGTATTTGCATTACATTTTTTGCCTTATATACATTACTTAATCAGTTCTGAAGATCAAGTTATTATAGTCTCACTCCTTGTTAAAATTAAATTAAGTTGGTAATCCAGGTAATTCCACACTCGATTAAAATTTTTTTAATTTTTTGCTGGGGATGCTCTTATAAAAACACCCTGTATTTCACCACGGTTCGTATGAACTTATTTATAGACATTTTATGAACACAATAATTTTTATATATTGAATACAACTTGTTGGACAATTATTATAAGGATATAAAGGGAGTATTGAAAGTTGTTCACATCCTGTGTACTCATGTCAATATAAGCACTCGAACTTGTGAAAACAATTTTTTCATAACAAAGTTATGCCTTTTAATTTGGTTTTTATTTATTTTTGTTTTCAAGTATGAAATGAACACTTATAAGTTATTTTTCTATATAAATAATTCTTGCAAAAAAAACCGACTTCAAAACAGATAAAAGGGCACCAATTCTAAACTAAAAATGTAAGAAGTAATCTGTAAGATTTAGATTTAAACCAAATAAAATATGCGCCAAAATTAGAGGGAAAAAAGTAAAGACTATGTGAATGTCAAGCTTCTCCCTATTACTGTTCAAAAGTTAAGCTATTTTCACCAGCATCCGTCTTTTATGGGGACACCATTCAAGCCTCTGTGTATAACGATTTCAAAGCTACCCTATAGATCAAATAACATCTCATATTGGGACACCCTTTAATTTACCATTTTTAATTAAAGACCTGTTGTTATAAAGGACGTGGGTTTCAACGGTCTGTCTATTACGGTTCAAAAGTTTGGCCATATATATCGAATTATATGAACCATTGGGACACCCTTTACAATATAATTCTAAATATTTATACTTGTTATAAATATAACAGAGAGAAAGTAGTGGTCATTCTGCCTAATTTTCAAGTGTTTGTGTTTTATGGTTTAAGAGATAGGGCCATATAGATAAAATTACATAATTTATGGGGACACCCTTTAATTTCTGAATTCAAATTGTATATTTGCTACAGTGGACTTTGGAATACAGGTTACTTAAAATTTCAGCTGTCTGTATATAACAGTTAAAAATTTTAGCCACATACATAGAATTACATTAACTATTGGGCACCCTTTTATTTCCAAATTCAAATTTAATACTTTTTGTTATAGCATACTTAGCAATACAGGCTCTTTGTAAATTTCAGCGGTTTGTGTACAACTGTTCAAAAGTATGGCCATATACATCAAATTAAATGAACTATTGGAGCACCCTTTAATTTAAAATTTTGAATATTTATACATTTTATTATAACGGTCATAGTAATCGACATTCTGTAAAATTTTCAGGGTTTTGTCTATAACGGTTCAAAAGATAGGCATATATAGGTCAAATTACGGCACCTATGGGGACACCCATTAAATTTTAAATTTATTTTTTTATTAATATCTGCCGTTGGGAGCTATAGCGACACGCAATTTTTTAAAATGTTAATTTGGTGCCCTTTACGGTTCTTAATACACGTAAAAAAAAAGGATGTTGTACGGGCACACCCTTTAATTTTTAATATAATGAACTGTTTTTAAAATGAGACCAACCTGAAAGCATAAAATTTCAAATAAAGAAAAAAATTTTAAAATCGGTTCAGAAATGGCTGAGTTCTGCGGTTACATACATAAAAAAGCAACACTCAGACGAATTGATAACCTCCTTCTTTTTTGAAGTCGGTTAAAAAGAGAACAAATATTAACAAAAAAAACTTTAAATACTAAAGTTTAGCAGAGAAAAAAAATATGTATTAAATACAATTTATGTTTGAACGATGCTGATTTTCCCTCCTTGCTAACGTTGAAGAATTTGGTCAAATGGTTTGACATCTATACGGCGCTGAGGTCGTAATATTGTTTTTTCTCGTTGAATTTTTTAGAAAAAAATTAGTTTTGGTTTTGGCTCCCTTAAGTTTTAAGATAGAGATATAAATTTTGTGAAGGCTATTCGCCATACTTTCCTAAGAAATAAAAATTAATACTTAAGCATTAAGACATTAACAAATGATAAAATCTGTTCAACAATAATTGTGTTCAAAATTCTCATTAAAAATAAAGCGAAGTAATCAGAGCTTTTACGTAAAGTGTTTGAATTTGAATATTATTAGTCCAACTATTTATGTTTTACATACAATGAAATTTATAGTCAAGCTTAAGTTCGTTTCTATTCTCTCTAAGAAAGAATTAATTAAATTACAAATTACTAGATTCATGTTAACTAAAAACGAATGTTGGAAGTAAAACAAATAAACAAAAGTAGCTTTCATTGCTAACCGAAGGTTGGCTGAAGGAACAACAAATATAAGATGATAAATATTAAAAGTAAGCTTGAGGTAGTGGTAGAGACTGTGTGATTTAATCTCAGTTTGGTTTGGCAATTCATCATGAATAGACTCGCGCCTGAACAACGCTTGCAAATAGTGCGGGAACGAGATTACCGTTGTTCCCGATTTTCATAAGCGAATTTTGTTTAGCGATAAAGCGCACTTCTGGTTGAATGGCTACGTCAACAAAGAAAACTGCCTCATTTGGAGTGAAGTGTATGTCGAAACACCGTTACATCCAGAAAAACTGACTGTTTGGTCCGTACTTTTTCAAAAACGTTGGTGGCCAGAATGTTACAGTCAATGGTGATCGGTATAGAGCCATGATTACTAACTTTTTCATTCCTGAATTGAATAACCATGATGTCCAGGAGATGTGGTTTCAACAAGACGGCGTAACATGTCACAGAGCTCGTGCCACAATAGATTTATTGAAAGACACGTTTGGTGACCGCCTAATTTCACGTTTCGAACCTGTGAATTGGCCTCCAAGATCTTGTGATTTAACACCGCTAGACTACTTTCTGTGGGGCTATGTAAAGTCATTGGTCTATGCGGATAAACCCGAAAGGCTTGACCATTTGGCAGACAACATTCGCCGTGATATTGCCGATATACGGCCACAAATGTTGGAAAAAGTCATCGACAGATTGGACTACATCCGCGCCAGCCGTGGCGGTCATATGCCAGAAATCATTTTAAAAATGTAATGCCACAAGATTATCTTTCGGATAAAAAAAAAAATTCATGTCAATCGAATAATCCATTGTTGTTTTATGGCAACTTAAAGTTCTATACCTCTATAAAAAACACCCTTTACAAATAATATACAAATGTTATACCAATAAAATGTTTTATTTAATTTTGAAATGAAGTTCAATATTTTTTTTAAATGTTTAATTAAATTATTTAATTGAAAGGGATCAAAATAAAAATTAAGCAACTAAAATTATTGTAATATTGCTTGCTTTTTAAAGGTTTAAGAGTTTTCTTGTTACCTTTCAAAAGATAAACACATATAAAAATCCCGTCTTCTATGGCATAAACCTTGACTTTTAAATTATTTTTTATACTTGTTATTCAATATCAAGTGTCTGCCAATAAAGATTAAGGCAAATTTGTCAAAATCGTAATACCTTTGTACTTCTATTAACTTTTTATTGATACTTGTTATAGTAAACATACTCTATGTAAATTGAAAGTCTCTGCCTATTACGGTTCAGAAATAGGGACTTAATATTAATTTAGTTAACTTACAGACAAAATAACATACAAAAAGTTATAATTGTAATCATTGAGTCGTAAAAATTTTTAATTTTATTTAACGATTTAAAAATCCAAAGCATATTTGTCATGAAAAAAAAGCTAGCAATTTTCCAAAGCAATTTTTTAAGCAAATATCTTAAAATTCCTTTGATTATCTAAATACATGATTTAGAAATTTTCCATCGTTTGCTTTAGTTAAATATATAAAAATTGGCAAACATCTTAACAATTATATTCATATTTACATTCTTTCTATTTTCAGACTGTGCTTTCGCAATTTTACACCTGGGTTATTTGTTCTTAGTCTGGCAGCCAGAGCAGAAAATATTCTGCGTTGGTGGTTGAGTTAATATAATATGAAAAAATATATGTATCTATATAAACGAGGGAAACATAAAAAGCCTTAAGAAAATAAAGAATTGATTTCATTCTTTTCTATTTTTATTTTATCGTTTTACCCAGCTGTACCTCATCTAGAGGTTCTTCAACTTTTATAACGTCATCGCCGTGCGTCGAAACATTACTTAAAGTTTGGGAATTTTAGCTGACAGCTAATTTGAAAAATTAAGCGAAACAAAAATTACTTATTTTTGTGTATCCAGAACACTCTATACATACATATAATGTTGTCTGTCTGTCTTACTAATTTTTGTGAATCTAGAACACTTTATCTATCCATAAATATAATAAATAAGGAAATAAACTCATTTCCTACCTGTCTGTCTGTCTGTCTGTCTGTCTATCTGTCTGTCTGTCGTCTTTCTGTCTGTGTTCGCATCAAGGAAAAGCTCTGTATTTAAACAAAATTTTGTGAAGAGGTACTTTAGTATCTTGATTCAAATATAGGATACATCTTTCCTCAATAATATCTTATCTCCAAGAAAAAGTGGAGAAAAAGCATTGAAAGTATGCCCATTTTTTAACCATTTAAAGGTACTGCATACTTTAAGGCATCTCTAATTTTTTAAAACGGGATATTTTAAACACGGATGCCCAACAGATGGCGCATTTTTAAATATTGGAGAAATATAAATTGAATTCGGGATATTTTAAACACGTTTGTGGAACAGATGGATTTGTTTTAAAATAATGACAAAATATGAATTACTTACCGCCCAATAGTCAATTGAATAAAATTTGTATTTGATTTGTATTTTGACTATGTGGAATTACATTGTTGTTAAAATATTTTAAACATCTTTTACAGAGCTTTACAATATTTTTTTATAATTTTACATAAATATTAGAATTTTATCCAAGGATGGGTAACTTTATATAAAGTAAATACGTAGGAGTCTTATCACTTTAGGAGTGTATTACTTTCAAATCAAAATCGAACAAAATATTGTCATAACGTACACATTGTCATTGTCACAGACATGGCATAATTATAATGCAGTTAAAACTGTTAGAACAGCTGTTTAAATTTGCTTATCTGAAAATGTCAAACCTTGCATAAATCTCTGTTCGCGCACTTAAAAATTAATAATAATTAAAAAAAAATTTTTTGTTTTTTTTCACTTCATTTTCAACTAAATTTAAATCAGTTCTCGTAGGCGGAAATTTGGTATGAGGCATAACCTAATAACAATAAAATAACATGATCAGCTGGATTTGATGCTGTCGCTAGGGCCATATCCAGCCTAATCAATAGCAGCCATATCGGCTTAAGTGTAGTTAGATTTAGTACACAAGTACTGCATATTTATTTAGGTGTCTTTCCTAGGTGAAGGCGAAACGTACTCAGCAGTCGTATATTGAAACCCACAATGTAAAAGGTCTTTAGAATAATAACAGTGTACTTTGGTTATCCTTATATTATGGCTTTTACAGGTGACCAACCAGAATAACTTTGAAAACTGAACCTACGCAATTTTAATCTTGAGCAAAATGACTTATTAAAGATTAGTCTTTATGAATTTTAACTTTCTTTTTTACTTTTTTTATATTTATATTTAAACTAATTTTATTCTTAATTATAACGTTTTATTATTTTTATTATAATGAATAATTTTTCATCGAAGTGTTTGCAAACACAGCTCATGTTATTTAAATTTTTTATATTTAATAAAATATTTTGACACAGTCAAGCAAAAACTTTGAATTCGCCTTGCATATACCTGTATTATTATACCATGGGCACAGATAGTTATTAGCATACTTCATTGTCTGGTTTTCTATTTCTATGTAGTCGACATATAGTAGGGTGGAACGTTGTTTTAGGGAAAAAAAAATATTTTTATTTTTATTAAAAAATATTTTTTTCTAATAGTGATAAGAATTTGTTTTTTATGTGAGAAGTTATTCTACAAAGAGCCGCAAAAGCTCTGAACACAGTTTTTTGTTTTTAAATTTTAAAATTTTATGTTTATTTTATTAATACTTTTTTATGTTTATTTTTTCAATTTCATTAAAACTATATCTAAAATAATGCAAAACATTTACAAAAAATAATTAAATATTTTTTGAAAGAAAAGAAAATATTTATTTTTAAAAAATATAATATTCGAAATTGATTATAATTGTTTTTTTTGTATAAAATCGAATATTCTTATGCCTAAAACTTAATAGACTAAATGAGAAATTCAATCAGTCTAGAAAGAAAGCAAAATCTAAATTTCTAAAACAAAGAAACACATTTTAAAATGAAAAGATGTTCGTAAACTTTAAATAAATGTATATGTACGATGTTCGTAAAGTTCCAAAAGTTTTCAGAAGTAATATCTTTAAATATGGAAAATAATGTATGCTATAAATGTAACTATGTATAAAAATTGATATTCTGAGGAAGTGAAGAAAAATGAATGTTGATATAATCTGGTTCCAAAGAATTTAAAAATGACCAGAGTTCTGACAAAGTTTTGTCACTTCTTTAAATTTTGTTTGCACTAATTGTAATACAGTCGACGAGTTTACGGAACGAATTTAATCAACGTTTTTTTTTTATCGACGGATTCCTTGTAGTGTGCGAAGTTCATCATACGTCGCAGTTAATTTTATTCCATTACTTTTATAACTTCAATTTCTTCATTATCCATTTCAAATTCAATTTCTAATGTTTTACAAAAGCCAGTGAAAAATCGTCCTCAATATCGCCAACTACAATATTTTAAAAATCGCCATGTCGCCAAATCTAAAATTTGTTCACCAAATAAGATTGAAAATCGCCACGTTTGGCGAGAAATCGCCTTATCTGATAACCTTGATATGATATTGCAATGATTTTTCTTTACTCAAATGTATAGGTTGATTATGGATGGCAACCCAACCTCAGTTGCGATGTCAGTTGCTGAAATTGTATTACGTATAGCAACTGGCAACTAAAATGGCAAGCATAAATTTGTGGTTGCTGTTAATTTTTTTTTCACATTATATAAAGTAAAAACTGCAATAAAACTGAAAAGTAAGTTAATTTTTTTCATCTATTACAGACAACGTATGTTCATGCGTTGCTCACTTAATTCCACACATAGCTTATGCAATGTACCAAAGGAATAACGATGATACGAATTTTTATAGACACATATTTTATCAGCACCTAGTCCCAGCTTTTCAACTTTTTATTGTTTAGATTTAGTTCCAGTTGCCAGACGATCAAAATAGCATTATCGAGAACTTCATGGCAACCGAAAAAAGTTGCTTTATATAATACGATTTTTTTCCCCAGTTGCGTTATCAAAAGGCTTTTGACAACGCCACTGAAGTTGGATTGATTACAAAAAAATTTACTCAATTTTTTTTTGATATTGACAACTTTCTCATCCAATTGATTATTAAAAACAGATTGATAAATTTTACTAAATATTTACTGTCTATATTTTAAAACTTGCTTTTTTCATACCTTGTTTTAAATTCCTAGTACACATAGGAATTTAAATTTAAATAAAATATTATGTATATTTTTTTATGTATATTTTATTTAAATAAGGTACCAGACTTACCCTCGTATTTTTCTGACTTCATCTTAAAAACAAAACTTTAAAGACAATAGCAGCAAAAAGTGCATAAAACTTTTTTTTTTTTTTTTTATTTATTCAAGCAGAAAAAATTTTTTGCTTTATAAAGTCATTTTTAAGGATAAAAAAGTGCATATAATCGAGAAAAAAATGGATAACGAAACGAGAAAATAATATATATTTATAGGTTTAAGTAGTATAAGGTTTATCTTCTCACACCATCATTTTCAAATATTGCAAAGCATTACCATTGAAGATATATTGCTGGTAACAGTATTAAATAAAAACAATATTAATTAGTAATAAATAACACAAGGAAACAAAATACTTTTTTGTTTTGTTGTATGAATTGTATGCCTTTTGTTTATTAATTTCAAGGTGCTGAGTTCGAATTTACTTTAATTTTTTCATTAATAGCTTTAGTTTTTGAAATTCAGCTATCAGTCAAGTGTATTAGTCAAGGCGTATTTATTTTACTAGGGGGCAGCACGGAGAAGTTAATTATTTTTTGCTGTACTTTGTTGTTACCAAGGCACATTTATCAGGTATCATCCCAGGAACGTTCATCAGGTAGCCTCACTACGGAGGGGAAATATTAAGACGAAAATTATCAATTTTTTATATGACTTTTGGCACAGAAAATTCAAATTTAAGGTTTATTATCATTTGAAAGAAAATTCTTTGGCATTTATTTTTTGAAGATTATATCCATCAAATGTTGGCCGTTGCTACGTCCCAGATGGTCCATCCGTTTAGTCCAATTTTCGACGACTCGTTAGAGCATTTCGACGGATAACTGCCGAAGGACACGTGTGATGGTTTCCTCCAAGGCCTGAATCGAAGCGGGTTTGTCCGCATAAACTTTAGACTTTACATATCCCCAGAGGAAATAGTCTAACGGTGTGATATCACACAATCTTGGTGGCCAATCGACCGGCCCAAAACGTGAAATTATGTGCTCATCGAATTGTCTTCTGAATAAATCCATTGATTGATGCGATACGAGTTTCAATTTAAGGCATCAAATAGTCGGTTATATAACGGTCGCTACTGACCGTTACCACACCAAACCGTTGTTTTTTCTGGATGAAGTGGCATCTCTTGAATCTCTTCAGGTCGCTCTTCGTCCCAAATGCTTCAATTTTGTTTGTTTACATACCCATTGAGCCAGAAATGGGGCTCATCGCTAAACAAATTTTGCCTCGAAAACGTCGGATCTTCTTGGAACTTTTCAAGAGCCCATAGAGCGAAGCGATTCAGGCGTAAGTCTTTTTATTATGAAATGCCAAAACAATACTAAACAAAAATAACATGACAGCATGACACGACTCACACGTGATCTTTTAAAAAAGGCTATTGAAAAAGGTACCTCGAAATGGATCACCCTTTACTTACAATTTTTCCCATTATATGGAAGTAGAACTATCAAACTCCATATAAAATTTTCGCTTTAAAATTTTCCCTTCGTAGTGCGGTTACCTGATGAATGTAAGGCGAACAATTTTAATTTTTTATATGGAAATTAAAAAAAAATTAAAAAAAAATGTGAAATGGAAAATAATTAAAAAATTATTTCGAAATATATTTTAAGATGAAAAAAAAAATTACAAAATTCTACCAAGAAATGATAAGAAAGAAGTGTTTTTTCCTGTACATTGAATCAACAACAACAAAGTTGTAATTTTTGTAGTAGCGATGCCACCTGTAGTGCAATTTAATAACTTTAAACAATACGCCAGTAGTTATATTAATCAACAGCGTTTGTGTTTTGCAGTAACGATCGCAGGATTTACTAATTACTTTTTAACGATAGTAGACAACACTATTATTATTAATACACTAATTAGTAACATGTGGCATCTTTGTCCAAAAATGCGAAAGGCAGAAAGAGGTATAGAAAAAAAAACAAGTTATAATTAAATTGTGTGTAGACTTTTAAATATTTAAAATAAATTTATAAATTTAAACAAAATGTGAATTTAATTTGTATTAATTTATAGTAAACTAGCTGTGCCCGCCACTTCATCAGCGTCCTTGCAATATCTTGTTCGATTTGGCTTTGAAAGCCATCCACACTAATGACCCTTACGTTTTTAGAACCGCCTTAAGAATTGCTATAAAAAATAAAGTTTGCATATCCGGTTAGTTAAACTGCGTACTTTCTCTGTTTTTTTTCCACTTTCTTTTGGAGATAAGATATTTTTGCGGAAAAAGAGTATCCTATATCGGGATCAGTATACTTGTTAAAATCCATCTAGTAGTTTTTACGTGATGCGAGTGCAAAAGAAATGCAGACAAACAGACGGAAACGAGTTACTATTTTATTATATGTAAGATATGTATATCTATATATACATATAGATATGTAAATTATAAAAATTAAAAGTGTTGCTCGGTCATTTTGTTGTTTAACTTGTTTAAAGATTCGATATTTGTTAAAACCGGTTAGATAAATGCACCACTGGTGTAGATTCGCCTTGGTTCTATTCAAATCAAGCGAGCTGTTTTTCCAAAAAGTTTTTTGTTTAACAATGTCCACGATGAGAAATATCTGTAAATACGATCAGAACTATTTTTGTAAAATTTGTGATGAAAATACATTTAAATATTGTAGACTAAGTGTCCCGGAGTTCATTAAACAGGTGTATTTTGATTACTTTGGATTATCTTTGGACACCCATGATAAATACCGGATCACTCATATGTTATGTAAACCATGTGTGGCGTATTTGAGATTATGGGCGAATAAGAAAAGACCTCATTTTAAATATCCAAAACTAACCTTCCAATTATCAAGAAGTTGAAATGACCACGAGTTAAAAGAAAAAAAGTTTGCTTCTATGCCCCAGCCCTATAATTAGGAAGATATCGGTACCGATTGCACATTAAACTACAGTCAAAAAAGAGCATGCAGCGAACACAAGTAACTATTATATGTAGATTTGAAAATGGTGAATTTTGTTCTTGGACCACAAGGGGAGTTATACAAAATATCGTTGCTTGTATTTGTCTGTGGGGCACCAACGCTAAGTCTAAGCACTGGCTTAGAAAGTATTGACATTCCAGTCTTGCGTGAAAACTGAATGTGATAAATGATCTCCTTGTGCCCAAGGATCGCATAATACTGGCACCTGTACATATAAAACTAGGGTTTATTAAACAATTTGTAAAATTGGTGATTGTTTAAAAACATTTCTAAAAAGTTCTATAATTTGAGCACAGAGAAACTTAAAACCAGAATATTTGATGGTCCACAAATAAAAAAGCTGATAAAGGACGAAAACTTAAATAATTACATAACTGATATTGAAAAAAAAAATGCCTGGAATGAATTCGTTTGGACTGCATAAAATTTTTTAAGAAACAAAAAGGATGAAAGATATGCGGAGCATATTGAACTTTTGTTGTAACACTTCTAGCAGCTTGGTTGTAGTATGAGCATCAAGGTAAAAGAAACATGAGCATCAGGTAAAAAGAAAAAAAAAATGATTAATTTTCTTTTATGCACCTATATTTTGACACTTGAACCTCGACTCCTATCACAATAGAGAGTTGACATTTTTAAGCCTATTTTACTTCTTTTCTCCCTTGAGTGTTTTATAGTTTTTAAATGGAAAAATAATTTTTACGTTTTGCTTTTTGTGTTTGTTATTATAGTTGTGTTTTTACCAAAATATTTCCTCTGTACATTTTGATTTTTTAACAAACAAGGAACAAGTTAGACGTTGAGCTTCTTCTATAATGAAAAGATAAATTGATAAATTTATTTGGGTCAAAGTATAAAGCATTCATCATTTTCTATTACAAGTCATTTGCTCCAGCGCCACTACAAATACTTATAATGTTATATGAGGGTTGATGGTAAAGTTCTGAAGATTGTGATGCTTAAGGTTCAGAAAAAAAATTTCGTACTTTTCCTTCGATCACGAATTAGTTACGATGCCATTGTAGGATGTTTAAAGAAAGAATAGGAATTTTATATAATTTAATAATTTTTAATATAAATAAAGCCAACGAGTTTTAGTAAATAAAAGGATTTATTTGCCCTACATTAATTTTCTGCTTGATCTAGCCTCGCAAAATATGGAGAGGTTGGTCTCTAAAAGAACTCCGTTTTTTATTGAAAGGAACAGATAAACAATAATAACTCGCAGAAGGTAGACGGGTTAATCTCTAGAAGCAATCTCAGGTTAATACCTCCTCCATAAAAATTCCAGAAAGTTTCTTAGATATAATAGTACCTTAAGCTGGATAACTGGTTATGAACAGATATTGGAAACTTCATGTAACGAAGATAATGATAAATCCAGATGGTTCCAGCAAGAAGCTGAGTAGCGAACATTATTTGTAAATATCTAGCACTTGCTGGCATCAGGTGTAGGACCACGGGCTATGGATACTATAGGGGACTTTAGCTTTTAATAAACGTTAGCAATTACGATTCTGTAATAAGAACGGTGAATGACAGTTAACAGCCGCCAGACTAAAATCATTACAGTCGAAGTTAATGTATCAGTCCGGGGTTGTGGGTTCACTTTCTACCAAAGACTCTGGTTTCACTACAAGATGGCGAAAAGACTAAGAAAATGCTTTTATATATATAATCTAGGTGCTTATAAATGGTTAACTGTTTTGAAACTTCCAGTATTATCTGGCCAAGTTATAAATACAGAGAAATGGCATTTTTGCCGTCTACTTTGGTGTCCCGATACATACATATACACATATATACGCCATATTTTATAAATTTTTTGACCACTGTAGTAAATTCAGTGTTTTAAAATTCACGGCTGTAGTAGGTGATGAAAACAATTCTCTAATACGTAAAGTTTTTAAAAAAATGAAAAACATCATCAGATTTGCATAGACATAGTGAAGATGAGTTTCGTTCTTTAAAGGCCTTTCAAATAAAAGAAAATATTCTTCCTAGATGAAAGTTTATTTTGATACTTAATTAATGCCAACTAAAAAATTATGTTGCGGGAAAAATAAATAAACAAAAATTACTTTAATGGCTAACCAAAGGTTGTCTGGAGCAACAAGAAATAAAAGACGGTGAATATTAAAAAAAAAAAAAACATTAACAAGAGGGAGCTTTAGGTGGTGGTAGACATCGATCTATCAACTGACTTTCTCGTATTCTATTATCTGAGTTTACAACTAAGTCCGAAGTAGACAAATACGAAGAATGCTTAAGAAGAATAAACGATCCTGAAAATTCATTATATTCTACCGCTTTTACAACCCAATGAATGGTTAAAAATTGCATGAAAATTCCTTTGGTTAGTAGGACTGTCAGATAAGATGAAGTTATTTATATACACCTACTCTGGAATCTGACAAGTTTATAAGTTTTATACACGTATTGTTTATTATATAAAATCTGGAGAGGCCTACTTTACCATACCTCATTTTTATGGATATATTACAAAAAGAAAAAAAAACTCAAAGTATATCCGAACCAAAAAAAATTATTATTTCCGGTTTCGGGTATTAAGTTAACTACTCGTCCCCCTTCCCGATTATGCCCAAAAGCTATACTGTAGATCTTCATCACAATCATATACCAAAGTCATATATCCCTACAAGAAATGCATGATTAAAACTAACACATAAACAATGGAGACTCACACATAAACAAAAATAAAAAATTAATGCTGGTATGTTGTTCACTCTTGCTTATAAGCGAGAGTAAAACAGTTACTTTGTGTGGCAGAGTTGCATTTTTTGTAAAACCATATCGAGTCGTAAATTGTAAAATATAGAGGATATATCTTTTAAAATATTATAAAATATAAAATAAATATAAATATGAAAAGAAAATAAATATAAAATATAAAAAGTAGTTTGCTGTATAAAAAATCATTTACCGGCGTTCTTTCCTTGAAGACCCCTGTGGCAGCGGAAGAGGTAGAGCTGAAATTAGGGACAGAAAATTTCACTCAAGCAATAGTAACTAACTCAAATTTTTACTTTGATATTTTATTCTTCACATCGGGGAATACTGCTGATATCCGCGCAACCTGTACGGAAGACCGGCGGGAGAAGTACATTGAGGAAGGTAAATGAGAAAAATATGCTCCCGGAAAGCTTATGTGAGTTGATAATCATCCACGATGTATGTACATACCTTGATCGATTCCCCCCGGGGGTTCCAATTGTCATTGCAGTACATTCTCAAATGCCTTGACGCGGTTCACTAGGGGAAAATAGAGGCACCAGACGCTAGGGTTCCTAGAACCTAAATCTGGAAGAAAAGGTCTGTGTGTTAAAACATACGGGTTCTCTTCGAGGCCCGACCAGTCCCCAAAGAACTGGTACTACGGGAATCGGTAGCCCCACAGAGAGCCTATCCTCTCTGTGACCGGTTGTTGGTGAAGTTCTCTTTCGGGGGTACACGTGGTGGTTGTGGTTTAAGATCAATTTATGTAGGTATGGTGCACGGTCGATCAAGTGTGCTGTTGCACTCTCAAGAGACGGAGTTTGGATAGTCTCCAAACCCCTAAGCAAGAGGCTATAATATGGATCTAGGCTTGCCTTGGATAAGGCTTGCCATATTATATAAATTGCTACTCATTGTGACTATATCACACACAAATTGCGATTGGTGGCAGTCGTAAAGTGTTGTTTTACTACACAATGGGGGCGCTAGTTTACGCTTAAGTTTCACTCGGTGGTAAGACCATCGTTGGGTGAGGACCTACACGGCCAGGTACTGACGTAAATCTGTATCACAAATACCTTGATCTATCTTGAAATATTTATTTATATACTTCTTCATATTTCAGATGTTTTACATCAGCAAGGAGCGTTTAAATTTGAAAAAAGCGTTCGAATAGCAGTAGAACGCAGTCACCATTGAATGATAGAAAATATTTAAGTAAATTATATATCTACACATATTATAAAACATTAACTTATTTCCTGTCGTTCTGTTTTTCTGTCGGACTGTCTGCCTATATGTTCTATAGTCCAAAGAATTAATTAGTAAGAGGGAGATGCAAAATCACACATACACAAATCTTTCCTTATTCACGATCAAAGTGGCGCTAGGAATGTGCTCAGATTGGGGCTTTGGGACGATTTGGGCTTTGTTCCCAAATCGTCTTACAAGCTACTACTATCCGCTTTCCGTTAAAGTTTATAGAACTAATTATGCTAATTTTGATCCCTTTATAAGATGTTGCAGGGATTTTAATAGACTTTATTGTCATGTTGACTTTTGTGTTAATTGTAATGATATAAAACGTAATATTTTATTGTATCTAAATAATTAAATTTTATCATTAATTCATATTTTAAGTGTTAAATAGTCTAGTCTGAATTATAAATTCATAGACTTAATTAAATTAAATAAATAAATAAAAAATAAAAAATAAGTGCTCAGATAAATTTCTCTCTTCTTATAGGGATGTCATATGTCAAAAGGTAACACCTGTAGAGTGTTCACAAAAATACTACACATAAGAAAATAGTAAAAAATTAATTCAGGAGACCTCATAACCTTAAGATCTATTAAAATCCCTACATCGAATTTTTGAGGATTAGTATACTTTACCTATACTACATACATATGGTAAAGTAAAAACGAAGTAAAAAATGTTAAATTGGAAATTATGCAACCAAATAATTTTTCCCAATTCATAAAAACTTTCTGTACAACCCCTCATACAATCAACAGTGTCTACGAGGCAACAAATATAAAAAAATAATAACACACGCAAAGCATTTTAGAAAAAAAAAGAATCAACCAGTACTTCGAAATAAGAAATGTCAAGAGTAATAAAGTAATATAAATTAAGGTACAACCTCCTGATATAAACAAATAAATAATTTTTTCCTTTCTATTCTTTACCATTTATGTCAAGTTTTTATTATCCCAAGTGAGTACGAAGAGCATAGAGGTTAATGTTTCTTTTGTTCTGGCTTTTGTGACCATTTATCGTAAAAATATTTCTTTTTTTTTGTTAAAAGTATTTTCCTTTTCCTTACATTCGTTTAGAATTTTATTTTCGCATAGTCTTATAATCCTTGCGGTTTGGTTGTTGAAGGATATAAAGAGGATTGTGATTCCTAATGGTTTTATGGGTCAAATATAAAAGATAATGCTGAGTTTGATTATAATCATTATTTAACTGCCACTTTTATAAGAACAATTTTATTTTTCAATTTTGCATTTTATTTGTTTATTAATTGAAATTAATGATGACTTGAACCTTTTTTAACCGTCGAAATATATACTTTTTGCAGTCATTTGTCATGATTTTTGGTTGGTTTTATTATTTTTTCAGACTAATGTTTATTAAAATAAATTTATTTGATTTTTGTTTCATTCCGTTAATATTTATTTACATAAATGTTCATTTCTACTGGTATATCGCGTTGATTTTTGGGGGAAGCTAAATTAATTTTAATGATTTTTTCAATCCTTTGTTTAACAAGTATAACTTTTGAGTGGATATAAATCATTTGTTAATGCGGCAGCTTGAGTGCACTTAATGTTAAGTATTTTGTTATTTAAATAAATTTTATTAAGATAAATTTCTTACTTATTTCATATAAATTATAGAAATCACAATTGAAACTCTGATACTAATAAAATCCCTGATTATGTTGAAACTTAAAAAAATATACTAAAATCACAAAGACTAATGTATTTGTATTTTTTATAAATTTAAAATGACTAAGATCCAAACTTGTATAATTCTTTAAAAAACAAAACCGACTTCAAAACAGATATATGGGCATCAATTCTAAAATAAAAATTTAAAAGGCAGTAATCTGTAAGAACTAGTAACCAAATCAAATAAATGTTGCTATAACGGACATAGTATATTCAAATGTCTACACGCAAAGAAAAAACATGGTTGAGGTAACCATAATCTAAGAGCAACATGTTATGGTTGAATTATATGGTTATATATATTAATATTGTTGTCGTTGGAACATACATACAACCATAGTTATGTTTATAATATAAACATACTATTATATAATTTGAAACATTTAAATGGTTATATGTGACAACGTATGAATATATTTATAAATAACAAAAAACAAATACACGAATATTTCCATTAAGACTTACATACATATTTTGATATTTTCTGCTTACCTTTTTATGTGTTTGATATTATTAATTTAAAACTATCATTTATAATAAAACTCAAATTTATTTGTTGACAACAAATATGTATTTAATGTTTTTACGGTTTTAGATGAACCGATAGCTTACACACATATTTCTGAACTGAAAAAATGTCAAAACCAAAATATGTATTTTTAAAACCAAACAATATTTGTTTATTTTTAGACAAACTTAACATACTATGTTTAATAATAATATATTATGGTTATAATTTTTAAATATTAAAAATAATTTGGTTGTGGCTTGAATTTTAATATGTTTCAAATCAACCATGTTGCTTTTTTATTGCGTATAACCATTGAATGATTAACTGTTAACAAAAAATTTGTTTATCGTGACCAAAATATTGTTTAAAATAACTATAACTTGTTCACAGCAAACATCTATTGTTACAGAGAACATAGTGTGGTTGCCGTGACCGTACAATAACCATGTTTTTTCTTTGCGTGTATCCATAATGGTTCAGGAAATAAATCCATATACGACAAATTACCTCAGATATTTGTTATTTATTTCTTTTACACTTATTATTACTGAAACAGTAATAAAAAGTTACGCTTTCAAAGATAGGGCCATATAGGTTAAATAATATCAGCTACTGCGACACCCTTTAATGTACATTTTTAAATTATACACTTATTATAAAGGTATTATTATAAAGGACTGATTCTTTGTAAATGTCAACTCTCTCTGTCTATAACGGTTCAAAAGTTTGGCCACATGCATCAATTTACATCAACTATTATGATACCTTTTAATTTATAATTTTAAATATTTATATATGTTATTATATTAGACATAGTAGTGGAGATTTTGTCTAATTTTCAAGTGTTTGTCTATATCGGTTCAAAAGATAGAGCCAGATAGGTCTAATTACATTAATTATGGGGACACCCTTTAGTTTCCAAAGTTAAATTTTTTACTTGATGTTATAGCAGACTTAGATATAGAGGTGATATGTAAATTTCAACCATCTCTTTGTCACGGTTCAAAAGTTTTGCCATAGACATCAAATTACATTAACTATTGGGACACCCTTTAATTTATAATTCTAAATATTTAATTTCTAATTATAAACATTGGACATTCTGTCCAATTTTTAAGTGATTGTCTATAATAGTTCAAAGATAGGGCCATATAGGTAAATTGACGTCACATATGGGGGCACCCTTTAATTTTTAGGTCTATTTTTTTATTACTTTCTTATTGGCAGCTATAGTGATACGCAGTTTTTTAAAAATTTAAAATGTTGCCCTTTACGGTTCATAATACATGTAAAAATCAAATTATGTTGTATGGGGACACCCTTTAATTTTTTAAATTCTCAACTTCTTTTAAAATGAGACCAATCTGTAAGCATATCCCTTCTAATAAGGAAATAATTTTTAAAATCGGTCAGAAATGACTGAGTTCTGCGCGCACAAACATAAAAGCGCAACATTTAGACACATTGATAACCTCCTTCTTTTTTTGAAGTCGTTTAAAACTTAGAAAAAATCGCAATTTTTACGTTTCACAAAGTGCGCAATTATTATGCAACTTATGTCACTGCAATCTTTCTCTTTTCTTCTTTAAAATTGCATACGTGTTTATATCGTGCAATTTTTATTGCAGCAATTTCTACGGATGTATACATTTGTTTAAATTTTAAACTTAATAATTACAACGAATTTCAAAGGTACAAGAGCATGTGTGTACCCCTTTTAATACCTCTCTCCCCTCTCGCCTACTAAGTAAGAATTGCAGCGACTAATGTAAAAGTGGACAAACCAATAATTTTTGAGTGCCCCACCAGGGCAGGCTAGTGCTAATGGTTATCTATGGTCCTGGGGGTTGCGGGAAAGTAAACCCCTTTGTTGCTATGCTCGATAATTTCCCCGCCAGCAAACTATTTCGACATTGCCTGAATCAGGTATAAAACTTTTATTTTCTTTGAATCCTCCTTTAAAGCTTTCCAAGGTAAAAGACATTCCAAAATTTGAACTAGAAATATATGAACATGTCAAAAAGACTCAACGTGGTAAGTTTTAGATTTTATTTTATTCTATTTAAACATCTATCCGTCTTTATGGGAAAACCTTTTACTGATTATTAACAAATTTTGCAATATTTAATTTCTTAATGGTTTTTGCTGTATTAACACTTTTTAATTATGAGTAAAAATATCATTAAGATTTTTGGAACCAGCAAGCCTTCCTTAAAACGATTTATTTTATACAAAAGAAAACCTGTCATTTTTATCTTTTATTTATAACCATTAACATTTTTGTCAAAGATAATTTCCATTCAGTTAAAACAATAACCCAAGAATTTTAAGTTTGAGTTTTAAACCCTCTTCTAGAAATCACTATGGGTAAGAAACACAAATTAAAAAAAAATCTCTTGATGTTAATATTTTCCTTTGACTTGTAAGTAATACGAGGGCAATAGGATAAATTCGCGACTTTTTTTTTAAATAATTTAATCGGCAAAAGATTTTATTTCTAATTATACTCTGTTTTATGCTCTGCACATTTAGTCTAGCGTCGTACTACATTTTTATAGTCTCTCCAAGTAATGTTTTTTTTAAGATCCTCAAAATAGGCTCATGGTTTAACCCAAGTCTCTTACTACCCAGACACTTCTTTAAATGACTCGAAGTACAAATCTGGAGAGTATGCTGAATGAAATCGCAGTGTGGAGCCTAGTTCACGGATTTTTGCTAAAGCGACTCTAGCCAATCTAGCCGGACATTAGGCCAACAATTAATTTTGATAGATGTAAAAAATTTAGGTACGTAGCTCGACAGACAACAAAATTCTGTATCGCATAGTGAGTTTTGCTGGAGATTTGTCGTTTTGAGACACGGCTAAAATCAGGAAAGTTGAGTAAATCACATACTTTTTTATTGACTTTATACGATTTTGAGAGGTTTGCAATATATTTTTTTGAGGCTAAAGGAATAAAGATTTTGTTTTGATTTTTATTTCTGTGATAGGCTATAATAACAGCTTCTTATAACGAGTGATTTTTTAAGAGCTTGAGAACTTTTTTAAAAAAAAAAACGCATAAAATTTGCAAAATCTCATCGGTTCTTTATTTGAAACGTTAGATTGGTCCATGACATTTACTTTTTGAAGATAATTTCATTTAAATGTTGACCGCGGCTGCGTCTTAGGTGGTCCATTCGGAAAGTCCAATTTTGGGCAACTTTTTCGAGCATTTCGGCCGGAATAGCCCGAATTTCTTCGGAAATGTTGTCTTCCAAAGCTGGAATAGTTGCTGGCTTATTTCTGTAGACTTTAGACTTGACGTAGCCCCACAAAAAATAGTCTAAAGGCGTCAAATCGCATGATCTTGGTGGCCAACTTACCGGTCCATTTCTTGAGATGAATTGTTCTCCGAAGTTTTCCCTCAAAATGGCCATAGAATCGCGAGCTGTGTGGCATGTAGCGCCATCTTGTTGAAACCACATGTCAACCAAGTTCAGTTGTTCCATTTTTGGCAACAAAAAGTTTGTTAGCATCGAACGATAGCGATCGCCATTCACCGTAACGTTGCGTCCAACAGCATCTTTGAAAAAATACGGTCCAATGATTCCACCAGCGTACAAACCACACCAAACAGTGCATTTTTCGGGATGCATGGGCAGTTCTTGAACGGCTTCTGGTTGCTCTTCACTCCAAATGCGGCAATTTTGCTTATTTACGTAGCCATTCAACCAGAAATGAGCCTCATCGCTGAACAAAATTTGTCACATTTGAACATTTCGAACCGAACACTGATTTTGGTAATAAAATTCAATGATTTGCAAGCGTTGCTCGTTAATAAGTCTATTCATGATGAAATGTCAAAGCATACTGAGCATCTTTCTCTTTGGCACCATGTCTGAAATCTCACGTGATCTGTCAAATACTAATGCATGAAAATCCTAACCTCAAAAAAATCACCCATTACTTATTTTTAGAAAATTTTTATTTTTAATTTTTATGATAAAAAATTTTATTGTTAATTTTTTTTTTTGTTAATTTTTTTGTCAAAAAAAAGTGAGAGTGATGGCTATCGCGACCCTAAAAATGCTATATATCACTATAAAATTTACGATCTCTACTTTTATGCTGTAAACAAAAAACGTTGCGCGTTTTTGCGCTATTTTGTTTTGCGATTTTTTGCAAATTTCACCCTTTTCTGTATTTGATCATCTTGCATAAGTAGATAAGAGTAAGAAAACTTTTTTTCGGTCATAAAATATTTTTGGTTTCTAAGTTGTTTTAAATAAATTAATTGTTATTATTTTAATAAATTAATTATTTATGCTTAAGTTCTTTATTATAAAGAGATAAAGAAAAATTAGATACCAGCAAAGCAGAATGCATTTTCTCGACAGCTACGTCCGTCATCAGTACTCTTCGTATCGATCTACCCGGTAGTTTCAATTGTTATTAATTTTCTATTTAAACAAATTTATCAAAGAAATAGAATCTGAGAAATTTTAATTTTACATTATATTTCATAGAAGATAGATCGATTCGAAGAGTACCTTAAAATTGTAATACAGATATAGAATATTTTTTCCACTTAAACATATCTCATTGGCAACAAAGAGGGAGAACAAGTAGTAAAAATACTCAATTTTACCGTTTTAATGATACTGCAAACTTGGCAGAAACTTTTATTATTGTCAGCGGGTACTTTAATACTTTTTTCTGAGTAATTACCCAGGGATGCGTACCTTTATATAAAGTAATTACATAAACCATAACTGAAGCACTAAAAAAAACTATAAAGTCGACTACTTTAAAAGCAAAATAATGACTCTGACGTAGTGGCGGGCAGAGCTAGTTATGAATAAATTAATTATTCTCAGATAAATTTAATACTACAAAGTAATAAATAACAAAAATGACTTGTATTAATATTCTTCTCTTCGACATAAAAGCTTAAAGATGAATATTTTTTGGAAATTAGCAAAAAATATTTTTTAGGGATACCCCCCCCTTGCCCATTAAAACTTAAACATTTTATTTTCATGGCATTAAGGCGTATGTAATTCATTTCTATTACATTATTTTTGCAAAAAATATTTTATGTCACCTCCCATAAAAGAAGGAGGGGCAAAAAATGGCATTTTAGAATCTTCAGGGTTGCATTTGCTAAACAAAAGTATGGAAAAACTTAAAAAATTTAATTTTTCAGAGGTAGGATTAGTTCTTCTAAGGGGCACTTTTTTCACCTTGGTCCGATTTTTCTTATTTTATAGCTTTAACAGCCTATGAACATAGGAGATTTTTCTAACAAGTTTAATTAATGTAGGGACATTAAGTAAATTTTTAGAGCCAATATAATCTAAAAAAAAACTAATGTCCTGCTAGATGGGCAAAATACCCCTATGTGCGATGCCACGTATAACTTTGTTATATCCAAAGGTTCTAGCGAGATGTAAAGAACACGCTCAGTTTAGCTGCCAAGAGTATCAGCCACCTCATGCAATTTCATTCTCCAATCGTCCAATATCATTTCATGAATTTTATCGACTGACGTAACTACCGTACGGTGTTATTTAACTTAATTTTTTTACCATTAAAATTGTTAATTCAGTGCACCAAAATAATTCGTTAATTTATTTCGTTAAAATTAACTCGATAGCTCTCAAAAACAAATAATAGTCCAGTAATAAATATCAGTTAAGGGAAGCAGTGGTAAATTGAAAGTTACTATGCTGAAAATAGCAAACGTCACGGAATTAACAAACTGCCCTCGTAATACTAGTTTTTCTTTTATTTTTTACCAACCTCTGTTGTCTCTACATTGAGGTTTTTGCGATTATTCATTATTAATAACTTTCTTTCTATTTTTTATTTTTACTTTATATTTTAATAGAATTATTTTATAACTAACTAACACTACCCTCTCAATCTTGTAAATTATGTTGTATAATTTTATTAAAAAATAAAAATAAGAAAATATTTCCTAAGGGTTCCCATATAAAAGGGTAGCTTTTCAAATAGTTGTCCAGATTTTTCTTTATTACAAAGTTGAAAAATATTTTAGAAATTTTCATAATGACTTTTCCGGAACTCTTAAAATTTGCCTTATATGTGGTGTGGAAAGAGCTTTGACATATTTGTACTTTTCGCATGCAAGTTGAGAAGAGGAGTTTAATGGTTTTTAGTTGAAGTTTACATTCTCATCCCTGCATATAATTCAATCGCTTACACACTTACTAACACTGTAAAAAGACAAACATTTAGATCATTAATAATTATGTCACCTTATATTTTGAGCAAAATTTGGGGTTGCTTTTGTTGTTAAGTAAAAAACAAAAGGTTTAAGTAAAATAATTTTTCCCCAAACTTTATATTTTGCTTCGAAAGGCTTTGTTTTTCTTTGTTTTGGAAGAATTTTTAAAAAAGGGAGAGGGTTTTTTTTTTTAATTTATATTTTACGTTTTAGTTATCTCTACTTTCATTTTCTTTGCATATTTTTGGGGACTAAAGGACAAGTAAAAGTCCTTTCATATTAATTATGTCTCATGAATATAATTAAATGTTAATTATTATTGACATCCCATAGCGAACTTATTATATCCTTTTGTGTTAAAGCAATGAAATAGTACTAAAAGAATTCCTAATAATTGTCAAATACATTTCACACATTCTGTGCTATTGCTAGTGGTGAAAAACCTTGAATTGGAATATAATTAAGGTGCTGTAGCTTAAGTGGTTAGCACGTTGACTACTAAGCAATGGTCACGAGTTCAAATCTCAGCCGTGGCAACATCAATTTTTCTGATATGTATTAATTTTTCTTCATAATAATGCATATCACAACGCCCTCCTTCGCCGGTATTACTACATAGCACTAAATCGCCGGCGAAGTAAAATAATTATAAATTGGCTATGCTAGCTTCGAACTAATTCGCCTAAATAACACCAGAGGCGCTGCAATACTGTTCTAAAAATAATCATAACGTGCAATTACAGTGTTGCCAGAATCGAGGCTGTACTATCACTAATAATCTGTCTTATCTACTACTATCCCTTTCCAAAGGAAGTACCACAGTTTATGTAGGCATTAACTGCCTGAGTGGTACTTCTCTTGAAAAAAAAAGATGTGATAGCAAAATTATTTCAAAATATATGGAAAATGTTTTACATGAGTAAAGTTGTTTACCACAATTTGTACAATATAAATGCCATGGGGGAACTAAGCATTGGACACATGCTAGCAATTACTAGAGACTCCGTGATGAGAAAGAAGGCGGACAGTTACTGAGTCGACAGTCTGAAATCGCTAAAGTCCAGAGTAAAGGCTGATGGCAGCACGTGCCTCAATGAAAGTAAGGTTGCCGTAAATTATAAGTCGGTTGCCTATAATCATTGCGTATGGAAAGAGGTCGAAAAGGAAACCTACAATTTTTCTAGTATACCCTTATCTCCCCCCGGTGGTACAATAATGTCACTGCTGCATATGCTAAAGGCTTTGACTATGTGCTCTTGGGGAAAATAGGGGCACCAGATGCTAGGGTTCCTAGAACCTCAATCTGGAAGAAAGGGTCTGGGGTATCACGGATCCTCTTCAAGGCCCGACCAGTGTCCAAAGGACTGGCACCACGGGAACCGGTAGCCCCGCAGAGTGCCGATCCTATCTGTGGCCGGATATTGGTGAGGTCCCCTTCAGGGGTACTCGTAGTGGTTGTGGTTTAAGATTGATTTATGTGGAGATGGTGCACGGTCGATCAAGTGTGCTATTGCGCTCTCAACAGAACGGAGTTGGATAGTCTCCAACCCCTAATCAAGAGGTTATAATATGGGTTCTAAGCTTGCCTTTTAGGCTTGCCATGTTATATAAATTGCTACTCATTGTGACTGTACCACACATAATTGCGATATCGATGGTCTTGCGAAGTGTTGCTATACTACCCAATGGGGGCGCTAGTCTACGCTTTTATTTTACTCAATGGTAAGACCATCGTCGGATAAGAGCCAACGGCTAGGTGCCGTCGTTAATCTTGATCTAATCATACCTTATCGCAGTTTAGGTGGTTAAATAGATGATGTTTATATACCTTATCACAGTTTAGGTGGTTATATATATGATGTTTACAACAAAACACCACCCAAAGTGGACAGATGCGAAGAGTGCTGTATAAGGAGGTGGGGATCTAGAAAATGCATTACATTTCGCTAGTGTCTCAAATAAAACGTTCCCATTTTTCTTTCAAGTTAATCACCTAATTTTTTAAAAATATTAATTCAACTCAGAGAGAATAAAATGAACTTAAGCCTTACTGCAAAATTTCATTTGCATGTTGATAAAAAGTTTGACTATTAAAATTGAAATATTCAATATTAAGCTGGTAAAACCTTTAACGTTTAATTTACTTAATTTTTTTTTATTTAAATTATTTTTCGATTCAAAAATTCATTTTTCAAACGAACCACAATGATTTTCCCTTTCAAAAACAGAAAAAAAAAATTTTTTAACTCCTTTTTTATAAGCCATCGAAATGAAACATTTGTTTCATCTTAAATTGATATTCCAACAAAAAAAAAAAAACAGGACAAGCAAATCCATAGACAAGAGTAAAAATCTATTTACGATTTTACTTAACAAGATTTCATTGGTTTACATGTGGAAAGTTGTTTCGGGACTAGTAAAAACAGATTTTTTTTCACCACTTACCTGGTGACAATTCTTCTGTAATCCCCTCAATGGCGATTGTAAAAAGTGTCAACATGACAACTGACACAACCAGCCATTGATGTTGTTGCTGTAATTGTTTAAACTTTTGCTGTTGTGGGCGTTTTAACTGCAATATACATGGGGCTTCTTTCGACTTCTGCTGATGCTGTTGTAAGGGAGTTGTTGAGTTCGGCATTTTTACTTTTGGGTTGTAAATTTTGCTACAACTCTTTTGTTTTATTACGATTTTTAACTAGAGTTGATGTTTTTGTTTTTTTTTTTTTTGCTTTTTCAAATGTAAATCAAAGTGTTCCAATTTTAGTTTCAAATGTTATTTTTCTCATGTGCTAGTTTTTCATTTTGTATTTGTTCTTTTTGTTGTTGGAACACTAACTTATTGCTTCTAGCAGTTGTTAACAGAAGAAAAAGGAAAAATACATCTACTTTCATTTACATTTACAACAACAATTTACAAGATATTAAGTTTAGTTTAAATAAAAGACTTTTGTTGTTAGATAAAAGACTTTTGTTCTTTTTCTTTGAACTGTTTAGAAGTTGTTGCGACTTTGATGCACTGCTTTTCAACACCCGATAATTACTAAACCTTGGATGTGAATATTTACTTTTATGTAAATATACTCGTAACTATCCTGCAGTAACAGATGAATAAAATTCTGATGTTGATATGCGTTTTATCGTCACTGTGCAGAATACCTGTAAAGATATAGTAGAACATTTTTTTTAAAAATTTCATAAAATTTGAATTAGTCAATGTCTAATTGAATTTTATTCTTTGTTTTAAAAGTGCGGAGTTCAAAAAAAGTAAAAAAGGATTCATAATTCTAACTGAACGATGAAGAATCGGTAGGAAATTATGAAATATTATTTGATAAATTATATTTTATTTTCGCTAGAATATAAATTTGCTTTTGATTAGTAAATATAACAAAAATTAAAATTTTTGAGAAATATATTTCATTTTTATTATTTTATTTAAAAAAAAATTTAATTCTATTTTTTAAAAGCACAAGGTCTTTTTTAATTTTTTTAATTTTTATTCTCAATATTTCACTACACCATTGGCTAGTAAAGGCAATTTATTTGTTGGACATTTGAAGAAGGTTTTCACCCCAAATGTATGTACTGATATAGCTGAGTTGCCATCAGTAGAGACTAGTGCCATAGTATCTCTAAATTTTGAATTTAGCGATATTGAATGGGCAATAACGGATCTAAACACCAAAAAAGCCCCTGGTAATGATAAAACAAGTAACAAGATGTTATTTGAGTTACCCCGTATAGATCGCAGAATTATTCTTTTTGTGTTTAATGCCATCTTACGTCTTGAGTACTTTCCCACAGAATGGAATGGTCTCTTTGATTACTATGATACCTAAACCAGGAAAAGACCACATAAAAGTAGAATCATATAGACCTATAAGCCTTTTTTTAAACATGTCAAAGTTGTGTGAGAGAATATTAATAACTAAGCTGAATCCAATTCTTAGCGCGAAAGGATGCATTCCGAACCATCAATGCGGTTTCAGAAAACAACATAGTAGGATCCCACAAACACAGCTGATTGAAGCCGGAGTTCCTCAAGGTAGCATTTTGGGACCAATTTTATATTTACTGTACACATCAGATATGCCAATTAGCACCAATTGCAGATGACACAGCTTTTTTGAGTATTCATGAAAGCTCCCATGTAGCATCACAACTTTTACAAGACCACATACTCAATTTGGAAAAATGGTTAGAAAAATGAAAAAAAGTGAATGAACAAAAATGTACCCACATAACTGTCACACTGCGCAGGGACTCATGCCCTCCTATTCGCATAAATAACCAAATGATACCACAGCTTCCAGACGTCAAATACCTGGGTATACATCTTGACCGTCGCCTTACTTGGAAAAGCCACATAGATTTCAAGTTAACACAAATGAAATTAAAAGAAGAAAAACTAAATTGGCTTATTGGTAGAAACTCAACCCTCAGCTTAGATTGTAAACTTCTACTGTATATGTCGACCCTCAAATCAATTTGGTGTTATGGGATTCAATTATGGTGCACTGCCTCAGCTAGCAAAGAAGAAAAAATTCAAAGGCGCCAAAATAAGATACTACGTATGATTACATCTGCTCCCTGGTATATAAAAAATTCGGACATCCACAAAGACCTAAACATGCCACCATTCAAAGCAGAAATAGCGAAACATCCAGTCACATATCTAAAGAGGCTTGAATCTCTTCCAAACCCTTTGGCGCGCAACATGCTGAATGAATTCGACTAAAAAGAAGAGATACTGCTTTTCCTGGCCCTACATTAGAGTGATGACCTGCAAATTATTGCAAAATCCGTGAAACAAACATTAGTTTTTTTCTAGCACTGGCTGGACTTAAAAAGTATATTTTTATTTTAGACTTAAGATATTATTGTTAGTTCCAAAACATTGAAGATACAATAAATAAATTCTGAAAAACAATTTTATAACTTTCATTATTTTTATTTCCTGAAGATGCTACCCAATGGTGTAGTGAAATATTGAGAATAAAAATTAAAAAAAAAAAAATTTATAAAAAAGACCTTGTGCTTGCAAAAAATAGAATTCAAATATAAAAAAAATACAAAATTTGTTTAATTTTAAAAAAATTATATTCCGAGTTGTATCATATAATTTTATTATTTTTAATAATCCGTTTGAATTATTATATTTTTTGAAAATAAATATTTTATGAATTTTTTAACATTATGCTAATTACCCATAAGGTTTTGTAATAAAAATACAATTTATTTGTTTGGGAAAAGAGCTATTTCCTATACGTATATCACTGGTTGCTCAGGCCAGATCATTAGGAAATCTTTTTCCTAATTTTAGAGAAGCCAAAAATACTCTATAAGTAATAAAATTCTACAAAACACATTAAGAAGTAGATATAGTATTCTATTAAGAATACTATTACAGAATATTAAAGCATAATATTAAATAATTAATACTTAAATTCCCAAAAAAATTTATAAATATTTTACGATTCTTTCATAAAATATTTATTTAATAAATTTTAAAAGGAATTTTTATTATAATTTTTAAATGCTCATAGCATTTAAAAATTATAATGTTATTTAATTATTTTATTAATTTTATTGAGTTTTTTATGTTTATTTAATAATGATAGATTTTGATATTTATTTATTATTTTAAGTTTTAGTAGTCAAACTAAATGGTGTTTTTTATAGAGGTACAGAACTTTAAGTTGGCATTACTTTTCAAGATGGCGACCGATTTAACAGCTGTCAAGTGATTTATTGTCAGTTTGGTTTGGCAATTCATCATGATTTATTGAAAGACACGTTTGGTGACCGCCTAATTTCACGTTTTGGACCTGTGAATTGGCCTCCAAAATCTTGTCATTTAACACCGCTAGACTACTTTCTGTGGGGCTATGTAAAGTCATTGGTCTATGCGGATAAGCCAAAAACACTTGACCATTTGGAAGACAACATTTGCCGTTTTATTGCCCATATACGGCCACAAATCCGAGCCAGCCGTGGCGGTCATATGCCAGAAATCATATTTAAAATGTAATGCCACAAGATTATCTTTCGGATAAATAAAAATCATGTCAATCGAATAATCCATCGTTGTTTTATTGCAACTTAAAGTTCTATACCTCTATAAAAAACACCCTTTATTTATTTTACAACATGATGAAATTTGAAGTCAAGCTTAAGTTCGTTTTATTCTCTCTAAGAAAGACTAACTTAAATTATTAATTAGCTGATTACTATTAAAAAAAATTGCAAAAATTTTAATTTTAGAAACCAGTAGAATGGAATGCATTTACTGGACAGCTACGTCTGTCATTAGCACTCTTCGTATCTATTTACTTTGGGTAGTGTTTAGTTGTAGGCATCATCTATTTAACCAACCAAACTCATAATTTATTGTATATTACAATACAATTACAAAATATATTCTAACTTAATTTGTCGAATGAAATATCCAGAGTATTAAGGAGGAATTGACCCTCATGCTTCTGACTGGATACCGCTAAGATTGACCGATGATAAGGAGCCCATTATTTTTGATTTTAATTAAAACCTAAAACTATATAATGACCACGCAACAAAACTTAAAGATAAATAAAATACAATCAAACTTATGTCATAGTAGACACACAACTTGTAACTAACCTCTTGTTGCACAATTTCAAACGTTATCTTCCCAACGCTTTTCAAACGACAAATAGCTGATTTGCGGCCCACTAACAATCATCAGCATGACAATTCGAATGAAATTTAATGCGGGCGATAACGTCAACACTCCGATACAAATATTTCACCCCACTATTTTCGCTGTCATTTGTGCCAAAAACATGTACGAAACGAGTAGAGAGGTCTTTACCGTATAAACCATTTAACTGAATTGGAACAAATTGTCGACCGAACACCGTTTCTATCAAAAAAACGTAGCACGTACACGCTTCATCGCCTGGGACTTCATACAAATGTAAGTTCGATCTATGCATAACAAAATAATATCTTTTTGTTGATATAAAGGTACTCAATACACTATCACGAAAATGGTCTCAGATATGGGTTTCGAGATGAATGCGTAATCAGAATACGTTGAAAATTTTACAGTAGATAGATATTGATGTTAGTTAGCTGATTTCTTGCAAAAAGTGAAATTTAAAAAATTTTAAGTAATACCCTCTTGTTGATTAAGTACGATATGTATAATAAAATGTATGTTTTAAAATAAATTAAAGAAAAAAATAAAAAATTGCATATATGATGTTTCATATTTTGAGCCATAATATGGTTTAACTACAACCATATAATTTATCCATAATATGTTGTTCTTAGATTATGGTTACCTCAACCATGTTTTTTCTTTGCGTGTAGCTGTGTCCACACACGTAGTGTGACAATATTTTGTTCGATTTTGTTTTGAAAGTAGTCCACACCAAATGTCAAGACACTTACGTATATACTTTATATAAAGGCACCCATCCCTGGATAAAATTCTAAAATTTATATAAAATTCTAAAATTTATAGACAATTCTAAAATTTGCAAAGTTATTGTAAAGTTGTGTAAAAGGTGTTTAAAATATTTTAATAGCAATGTTATTCCACACAGTAAAAATCAAAGAAAAATTTTATTCAATTAGATATTTGGCGGGATATCTGGAACCGTAATACGTAGACTCTTGAAATTTGCACAGATGATGTATAGCTGTTGCCGCTATAGCTATAGGGTGTTCCTAAAGTGACGTGTTATTTGCCTGTATATCTTTATTTCTTGAGCTATAGGAAGCAACCACTTAAAATTTGCAGTGATTTAAACTATGTTCGCCTTATAAGCAAGTATAAACCTAAAAATTAACGTGTGTTCCGTTAGTGACGTGCTTTGTATGTGTATATGGCATAGGTAAACTCTTGAAGTTTTTACAGGATGAGTATTACTATGGCCACTATAACAAATAGTAAAAATTAAAGGGTGTGCTGACAGTGACGTGATTTACATGCACATTGACTATTTTTTTTAACCATAATATGACCATAATATGATTACTATGACCCCTATGAAAACAATAAAAATTTAAAGGGTTTTGTCGAAAGTGACGTGTTTTGCATGTATAACGACATATTTTTTGAACCATAATAAGTAGACTCTTCCAGCCATTGCCGTTATGACAATTACGAAACATTAAAGGGTGTTCTAACAGTAACATGTTTTTCACGTATAGTAACTTATTTTTTTAATTGTAATAGGTAGACTCTTGATATATTCATAGAAAGAGAATTGCCATGGCCGCCATAGCAAATAACAAAATTAAAGGGTGATCCGACAGAGACATGTTTTTCACGTATATTACCTTATTTTTTGAACCGCAATAGGTAGATTCATGTATATTTCTATAGATAATGTATTACCAATGGCGCTATAACAAAAATTGCTAAAATTTAAAGGGTGTTCCAACAGTGATGCAATTATGACTTTAATTTTAAAATTAAAGCGTGACTCAAAAACATGAAAAAATTAACAACTTGAATTTTTAAAGTTGTACTAAACATAGTACGGAACCCTAAGTGTGTGAGTCTAACTCGCACTTGACTAATTTATTATTATTGTCATAGTGGTCATAGTACTACATGTTCTATAAAAATGTCAAGTGTCTACTTTGAATGGTTCAATAGACAAATTTCTGTGGCAGATGAGCATACATCAGACAGATTTTGGTAGGGATACGTTTCTGTAATTTGCATAAGGAACCAAAAGAAAAAATTACCCTTTAAATTTGAACTAATCATGTCCAGACCATTTCAAATATTAATTTTCTTCCTTTTTATTTCAACTAAACAACTGTGACAACTTAAGCAACATCGTATGTAAACATTGTTTCACATAAAAAACCCTTAATAATAAAAATAGTTTCCTCAGAAAAAAATTCAACAAATAAAATTCAAATTTTATACTTAGAAAAAGATATTTTTGTCAAAGCCACTGCTACTTCTGCTCTTATTTATTTCCTATAGCATAAAAAAGATATTCAAAAAGAGGAGTTTTATGAGAAAAATTGCAAAATGAAAATAAAATAAGATAAACACGTACTATCTGGACTGATGACAGCTTGACATTTGACAGTTGTATTTTGCAACAGCCAAAAATAAAAAGTTAAGACCAAAAACAATGAAAGAGATAAAAATGTTAAAAATATATAAAAAGTACAAAGACATAACAATGACATATAAAATAAAGTAAATATAAGCATATTGTTATTGCTGACATTTCTTAAGTTTTTCTTTCTTTCTTTTTCTTGAAACGTATTGCAGAATCTTATAAAAACATTTTTAAAATAATAAACATGTAAGAAAGTGTAAAGGGTGTTCAAAAATTCATACAAGCTTTGCAGTTTGAGCAATTTGTGTAGTAAAGTGTTGCTACAGTTAAGGAATAATAAAGTACTACACGAGATGAAATCACATTCAAAATCAGTTCGAAAACTGTATAGTGTGTACTTTCGAATAATAAGTGGTAATGAATCTGAAACTTCTAAACTGATGATTCGATTTTTCTGAAGCTTAAAACATTTTTAGTAGAAGGGTCAGGCTTTATCAGCGGTATCAGGGTGACCTTATAGCTTAAGCATGAATGAAGATACAGGAGAATATAAAACAATAATGAAAGAAAATCAGAAATCATTCACGCACTTTGCTAATAAACAAAATTGCTAGATTTGTCGTTTAGCGAACCCATGTCGAATTCAATAATTCAAGCAGTGTCGATATCGCGATATTATAAGCGATTCCTTCTGCCTAAATTTGATGATCATGCCTGTTCTTGCAGTATATCGGTATATAAAATTATGTTTTCTTTACATCAGAGGTGTCGCCTATGTTCAGCAACTTTGTAGGAAATGTTATGGAAAATATTTTTCACACTACCTTTCCCCTAAAAAATCGTAAAAAACACCCCAAAAAGAGAAGGCCGGGGATAAAATGTGTAACGTGGTTTGCCATAAGCTGCGGCAACTCAGTCGTGTCCAGGGTCTACTTGAGGATCCACAAACCTTAACTGATAACTATATATATTTTCTCTTTATTTGCTTTTCTTTACTTGCAACAATTTGTTGTACTACGAAAATAACACTACGATACCCGACTCACGAAAGATCGACTGATCTGCCAAATAGCTGGTTCTGGTGCACTGTGCTGGAGTACATGATCGAACAGCCGGTTCGGGAGATTCGCATACAATGGTTGCCGATCATACAATGGTTGCCTAAAATAGTCTACAATACTACAAACTTTTCTTATCCTAGGGAATAGTTAGTCCGAATTCCCGCTGTTGGAAGAGACACGCGAAGTCGTTGTGGGAACAGTGCACCGAAGTTGCTGTGGAAACAGTCAGTCCGAAGACCGCCGTGGGAACAGCCAGCCGAAGCCGCTGTGGGACACTCAAGTGTAATCGCTGTGGGAACAGTCAGCTCGAAGACCGCTGTGTTAATTTATCATACCTGAACGAAGTCAGATATATTAAAAAAAATCAACTGCTTTACCAAAATAAACATTTATGGTTTATGTATTTAATTTATTTAAAGGTACCCATCCCTGGATAAAATTCTAAAATTTAAAAAAAAAACTTAAAAATTATTGTAAAGCTCTGAAAGAGGTGTTTAAAACAATGTAATTCCACAAAATAAAAATACAAATTTTATTCAATTGGCGCCATCTGTTGCGCAATTTTGTTTAAAATATCTCACTTTCAAAAATAAACGGTGTGCAACTGTCCCAGTTTTTAAACCGAAAATTTCAGTACCGGAAATTGCCTACTTTCACTGCTTTTTCTCCACTTTCTCTTGGAAATGAGATATTTTTGCGGAAAAAAAGTATTCTATATTGGAATGAGGATGCTAAGGTATCCTCTCATAAAATGTTGTTAAAATCCATCCTTTAGTTTTTACGTGATGCAAGCACAAAAGAAAAGCACACAGACGTACAGATAGACAGACAGAAATGAGTCACTATTTTATTATTTGTATAGATATGCTGCAAGAACAGGCCAGAGCTGACAAACTTTAAAACGAAATTCCGATGTTATCTTTTAAAACGACGACACAATTATATTTTTTTTTGGTTTTGGATGTAAATTCAATCGTCGGAACCATGTAATTTTTTTTTCTGTTAAACTGTGTTATTATTTCATTTAAAGAAAAAAATGAGTTTCCTGTTTAATTTAAAACTTGCGAATATATTGTGACACCCTCTTCATACTGTATAGTGTCTTCATGTATATTCATAAATATACATACGACTATTTGCTTACAACAGTCTTTTGCATGAATAGTATTATTACAATACACTTTGTTTGATAACTATAAGATTAAGTGTCATTTTTAGTAACATTTTCAAGTACTAAATTTAAACAAATTGCATTTACTTGGTGAAACATATACATTATTATCCAGCATTTATTTCGGTTCTAAGTTGAGGTGTTGTCCGACTCGTAATAATATAAAACAAATTTTGTTAAACAAATAAATGTGTTTCAACAAATTATAGGCGCAATTTTAATGAAATGATTTAAATATAAAATCATTTCTTGCTTTTGTTTCAATACTCATTTTTGCTGATATTAGTTTTTCAAATGAAATTTTCAAAGTCCTTGCTTTTGTAAAAATTAGAGCTTAGTGTTTATAAAAAATATCGACGGTTGTGTATCGCTGTACGCTACAACTCATTAAACGTGGAAAGTTAGAGGGAGGCCACTACATGTAGACAAGCTTGAATAGTGGCAGGAAGGCCAGTAAGATGCTTAGAAACGCAGGCTTAAACTTCTGGGCCAAAGATTTTTCCAAGACCTGAGCTGTCTCAGGGATGCGACACTGAGTAGCTTGCTAGATTTCGGGAGAAGCTCCAGATGGATTGCACGCACTGGAAGTACTGCAATTATATAGTGAAAAGTGGGATAGATAGTCATAGGGCAACACAATGGGCCTAAAAGGCCTTCGCGTGAATTCGCCTTGTGCGAGAGGCCCGTTTAACCTAAACTAAACTAACCTAAGGTACTCGTATATCGGGTGGTTAAATTTTAAGGGCCGATGTTGAATGTGAACCACACCTAAACGTCAAGTTTTTTTTGGCATTTAGTTTGACATTTCTCAATTTCAGACCAACTCAATTTGAACCATGGAGAGATAAACAATAAAGCAACGCGTTAGTTATTTAGGCTTATTATGAAAATCGGAGTTTAAGCAAAAATGAATATCGTGCACTTCGTAATTTTTTCGGTCAATATAATCGTCCAAATGTGCATACAATCGGAAAAATCGTGGAAAAATTTGAGCAAACCGGGTGTGTAGGATATGTGAAAACACCAGTGCATGCTGCAGAAAATATTGCTGATGTTCTCATCGACGTGCCCAACAGTGGATGATCAATTTTCGAAGAAAATCATCTTCAGTGATAAGGCACATTTTCACCTCAGTGGATTCTTAAATAAGCAGAATAGCCGCATTTGGGCGAATGATAATCTAAAAGTGATTGTTGCAAAACCAATGCTCCCACAAAGAGTGATTGTTTGGTGTGGTTTATGGGCTGGCTGCATGATCGGGCCGTATTTTTTCCAAAAACAAGGCCGGTCAGGCAGTTACTGTGAATGGTGTTCGCTATCGTAAGATGATAACGAATTTTTTTTATGGCCCGAATTGGAAGATATGGATGTGGACGATATGTGGTTTTAACAAGACGGTGCCACTTGCCACACAGCTAACGAAACAATGTCTCTTTTGCACGACAAATGCAATGGCCGTGTTATCTCACATGGTGGCGTTGTCAATTGGCCGCAAAGATTATGTGATTTGACACCGTTGGACTTCTTTCTTTGGGGTTATTTGAAAAAAAAAAGTGTATGTCAATAAGCTAGCAATAATTCAAGAGCTAAGGGGTGAGATAATTTGGTACATTAATGGTATAGAACCTCAATTATGCCTCAGCGTTATCGAAAATTTGGAGCATCGGATGGTGGTGTGCCGCCGACGCCGTGGCGTCCATTTGGACAATATTTTGTTCCATACATAATTAAACTCTACCAATATTATCAAAATAAAAAGAAATGATAATAATTTCCTAAACAATTTGTATTTTAGTCCCTTAAAATTTAACCATCCTATATAATTATATAGGGTGGTTCAATTTCCATTCCTTCCATTATAGTGAAAGTACCACAAGCTGGATAACTGCGTTAGTGACATATCATAAAAACTTCAAGTATCATCTAGCTAAGATGAAAATCGAAGAAGATGATACTTGCAGACTGCTCCTGGAAAAGGCTGACACGGTAAGGTACATTTTGTGTGAATGTCCACATGAAACTTAGGACCACGTGCAGATACTTGTTATACATATGTGGATGCCATGGGAGTTCTGAGCGTTGGACAAATACTAGTAAATATTATAGACACGGTAATGAGAAATAAGGTGGACTTAAGGCTTTCAAAAATAAAATGTAGTATCATGGGACTCAATGAATGTAAGGTTGATGTAAATTACAAATCGGTTGCATGTAATCATTAAGGGCCGAAGGGGTTCGAGTAAGGACCTGCTGCATATCCCCTACATAAATATATACGCTACAGTTAAAAAAATTGTCTACTTTTTTCTTGCCATATTTTAAAAATTCAACGCGTTTATATTATTTTACCTTTAGCCAATTTTCCAGTTATTTTTAGACAATAAATCACACTATGTGGCAATGTGAAGTGTCAGAGTCAGTAACAGAATAAGAAAATTTTATAACTTTATTATTAAGTTGTTGCAAAAATATTTAAAATTATCCCGTTTTTTCGTGTCCTTGCTTTCCAGTCAACTATTAAATGTTTGCTGGGTAAATTCAAATCGACTGCTGGATTTTACAGGAATTCGCCGCTATTACTTAACCCTTTGTACAAATACACGTTTCCCTAAAAGAAATTTCATAAATATGTAATAAAGAATACTTTATGACTATTTATTTAATTTTAAATATTTTTCTCCTTGTAAAAAATCATACCCTTCCATACATTCCATCATTCTGTTTAAAAGATCATTAATATCTTAGAGAAAACAAGTGTATGCGTGTGCAACAACCAATCAATTTCTCGTAATGACAAAAAGGCCAACAAGAATTATTACAATATATATGTGTACAAAGGCCAAAGTTGATGTAATTTAAGCTTCCCTGTTAAGGGACATTCATCACTAGGATGTCACAAGCTGACAGATGTACTGTGCCTTTTTGCGTTCTTTTTTGGCAATCAGTCTAGCCACAATTTACGAGACATGTGTTTTTAGCGTTCGCTCTTCTTCAAAAACAAAAGAGAAAAAATAGAAAAACAACCACCTAGAACAACATGACATTTTACCAATTATTAACAAACAGTGAAACGAAAGAGCGTTGAAAATTAAAAATCATTTTTCATTTTTTATTTTGTTCAACAAAAAAGGCCAAATGCATGACAGACTTGCCTGCCTGAATCACTAACTAAACGAAAGATCTAAAAAATCAAATAAAAGTATTTGGGTTTTTGTGTGCAACAAATTGCAAAGTCATTTTAAAGTCATTATATTTTTTTTTGTTCAGAGAAAAATTAAAAAAAATTTATGGTTCGTCTGTTTTATTTTTTATTAATAAAACTATTTAACAACAAAAAAAAAAAACTGAATTTAATTTTACTAAGAAGCTGTTTTCAACACACATGTTAGTGACATCGAGTAACGATTTGTTAGACATAAATTAAAAAAAGTGTACTTTTTAAAACAAAAATTATTTTTTAAATTATTAGAAACGAATAAGGGCCATATTCATAAAAAATATTTTTGGTTTATAAAACGTATGTATATTGAACAAATTTTGTATGAACATTTGTTTTAAAAACCTTTTATAAAGCAAACATTTTTATATGAATTTGGGCCTAAATTTTTATAAGGAAAGATTTAAACAAAAAACATGCGTTCTTTTTTTACTCTAAACAAATTTTTTGCACAACTAAAAAAAAAACTAAGAAAAGTGCACCCTGAAAATGTTATTAGATTTACAGCTGCTGGCAAAATGGACCCTTTGAAAAATTGCCCAAAAGCGAAAAATAGAAATAACCCAAAAATTTTGGGTGCTTTTTCATTGTTATTTTCTTACAAAAAATCGCCCAAATGTTTAAATGAAAGATCACCCATTTTTGAGTAATTTCATATTTTTCCATAGAGCGTTTTAATAAAAAATGATCACTAGTAAAAAGTAGCTAATAGTAGTAGTTTATGTTAAACCGCTGAAGTGTTATAACATTAAAAATTGATGAGAATTACAACTGCAAAAATTACCAAGTTAATTTCCTCAAAAATTGCTAAATTTGAAGCTAATATACACCCAATTCTGTTGTTACACGGTCTTTTTTTACACGGTTTGCAAATAAAAAAAATAATTTTTTTACACGATTTTATTCCATTTAGCACGATTCAAAATCATTTGGGCTTAAATTTTATTTGTAAAATTTATGTTTTGCGAAATATTTTTATATAAAAAATTTAGAGAAATTCCGTTTTTGTATATACCAGCATTTTTACTTGTTAGAGCAATTGAAATGTGTTAATATTTTGTGATCTATCAATGCATCTCTACAAGAAGACGACGAAAACTACAACGTAAAGCCATTTGTTTAGAAAACGAAATTGAAAGTTAGCAAAATGTTCGGTTTAAACGAAGTTACTGTAGCTAACTATACAAAAATTAAAATTCAATTAGGCAATCGTTGATTTCTGAAACGAAACTATCTATTAAGTCTTCATCATACACTAAAGATGCAAATAAACGGTGCAAAAACACATTACCTATATGACTTAGTAAAATAAATATGATTTCTTGTTCTTAAAAAAAAATTCTCGTTTTTCACTAATTTTAATAGGTTTTAGAGATAAGGAACCAATCACCTATTTTTGTATATAATCAATGTCATTTTTTACATGGATTTTTCTGGAACCAATCTACCGTGTAAAAACAGAATTAGGTGTATTGGGCTGCATGCAAAATGGCCCTATGAAAAATCGCCCAAAAACAAAAATAAAAAATTGCCGAATAAATAATCACCCTAAAGAAATGAAAGATTGCTCAAAAGAGAAAAATGGAAATTTTTCCCAAAAATTGTGATATAAATGAATTATCGCCCAAATTTATTTATAGTTTTCTTATTAAATATAAAAATGACAATAGTTTTAGTAAGGGCATTGATATTGGTTAAATTTATTGAGAAAGCTTTCAGCTTGCCAAGAAAGCTGTAACATCTGTTGCTCCTGGGGGTGCTGCCAAAGGAACTCTGAGTAACCGTGGTCGCGGTCGCTACAAACGTTACTAAATTAAATCGGTGATTTAAATTACTTGAACCGTTGATTTAATTCATCGATCAAGCTTTGAGAAGAAGTTGTATGTAATCTGTGATTACAGTCTGTTAGGAAGCTTTTTGCTACCAAAATACAAGAAGGTAAATAAATAAATTTGCAAATGTACGCAAATAAATACTTTAGGCGTTCATTAAAATAAATATGAAAGGAAATATATATGAATAAAAAAATAATAAAGGTACAAATAACGGGTCCGCCAAATAACTTTTGTTTTTTTTTTTTAAATGCTATAAAAAAACTACTGAATATTTTCCCAAATTTTTTTTTTATTACAATCCTTCCGGTTAATAATGGAAAATAACTTCCTTCAAATAGCTGCCTCGGCTGGCCTACACGATCGATCCCATTTTTAAGCACATTATCTATTGTGTGCAGCTATATTTCATCAATGGCTTCACGAATTTTGTTCTTTAAATCGCCAATTGTCTCTTAGCTTGTCGGCGTAACACTTATCTTTGACGGCACCCCACAAATAATAATCCAACGGTGTCAAATCGCAGCTCCGAGCTGTCCAAACGACATTAGCTCTGCGGGTGATAATGCGATCTTCAAAAACAGGGCGTAAAACATCGAGTTTAGCTTCGGCTGTGTGGCATGTAGCGCCGTCCTGTTGAAACCAAATGTTGCCAATATCCTTCTCTTCAATTTTTGTGAACAAAAATTCGTTAACATGGCCCGATAACAATCGCCATTGACTGTAACGGCCACTCCACACGGCCCAATTATGCCTCTGGTCCAAAATCCGCACCAAACAGTGACTTGTTTTAGGTGCATCGGCTTTTCAATGTATGCGTGCGAATTTTCTGTGCCCCAAATGAGACAATTTTGCTTGTTTACATACCCGCCAAAATCAAAATGAGCTTCATCTGAAAAGATGAATGATGAAAAAGTTGATTTTTTTTGGCAAAATCGGCATCTTCTGTAAGTCTTCTGTATTTCCCAGTGTTGTTCAAGCGTATACACAACCACATTCGTTCAGCGAAAGGATAAAACTAATTATCTGTCAAATCAGACATGAGCTAAGTGTTACCATTTACAAAATAAGCACTAGTTGAAAAAAAAACGTTAGATCGCGGACTTTAGTTTGCTAATATGAGTTGAAAATAATTATTTAAATTAATAAATTAATTATTTTTTATTGTAAAATTTTCTAATTCTAAAATTTTACAATAAACACATTAACAAAAATAATTATATATTATACAACTCATATTAGTAACTTATTTATAGCAACATAACTAGAAATATTTACTAGTAAAAAAAAAAAGAAGCTTGTACTTTTTCGGCAGAACAATTTACTTAAATAATCAGAAGCTTTTTGAAAACTGCCATTGGTACAACCTTAAATGAGATATCAATACATTTTCTGTAATTTTATCAGTTTTTTGGAAAAGCAGAGACAGAAACTAAGTTGCTTATTTTTCCAGTTTAAATCCTAATATATTTTTAATGTTAACACTTCTGTAGTTTAAGATAAACTTTATAACGACTTAATATAATTAGTAATAATTTTTCATTAAAAAAATATCGCTTTTAAGACAAATCATTGTTTTTTTCAGTCTTATTATCAAAAATGGGTGAACTTTCATTAAAACATTTGGGCAATTTTCTCCAAAACGACGACGGGTTACTTTTCATATGAAATATTACCCAATTTTGTATGAAGATTTCTTGGGAAATAGTTTCATTTATGCTATTGGGCGATTTTTCATAGGGTCATTTTGCATGCAGCCAATATATTGACACAACGTTTTAACTTAAGCCAGTGACAGTCTTCAAAGAACCTTATTTAATACTGGCTATGCCCACACACGTTGTGTGCGTCCTGATAAAATTGTTTTTGATTTTGTTTTGAAAGTAATCAATTGAAAGTAATCAAATCTTAAGACTCTTACGTATTTAATTTATATAAAGGTACCCATCCCTGCATACAATTTATATAATATTCTAAAAGTTATTGTAAATCTCTGTAAAAGGTGTTTAAAATATTTTAATAACAATGAAATTCCACAAAGTAAAATTACAAATCAAATACAAATTTTATTCAATTGGATATTTGGCAGTAAGCAATTCATATTTTGTCATTATTTTAAAACGGCGCCATCTGTTGCGGAACATTGCTTAAAATACTTTTTAGAAATAAAAGATGTCTTAAAGTATACAGTAAATATGGGCAATAATTGGGTATTTTTTCACAATTTTTGGGACAAATTACCATTCTTCTTTTTTTTTGGAATTTTTTTTTTAAGCAATTATTCATTCGACAATTTTTAATTTTTGTTTTTGGGTGATTTTTCGTTGGCTTATTTTGCATGCAGTCTAGATTTACTAATGTAGTATACTTATGTCTTTGAGGTTCTTACACACACATGACTGTTAAATTTATTAACGATTGCTTTCATTTATTTAGAAATCGAAATTAAAGTCATATTTAGCCGACCTCAAAAAAAAAAAAAAAAAAAAACGAAGGGTTGTCAATTCGTCTGTATTTTTTATGTTTGTGCCTCTAGACATCCGTTACTTTTTAACTGATTTTGAAATATTTTGATATAGTTTAAAGGTTATGCTTATAGAATGGCCTCATTCCATAAATATATATATAATAATAAAATTAAAAATTAAAGGGTGTTTCATACACCGCAAGGTGTTACAAGGTGAGTTTTAATATGGCTCATAAAAACCTAAATTAATAAAAAACTACACGTGAGTGAAAATCATGGTTGAGGTAACCACAATCTAAGAGCAACATATCACAAAAAAAACCGTATGATTATTAAACGTTTTAACAATGCTGTAGTATTAGAACCATATTGTTGTCAAGCCTTGTAATGACATTCTTAAAATAACCAAAATTTGATAAATATAAATATGTTATAAGTAAATATACACTGAACCAAATTTCATTGGTAATATTAACAAAAAAAATATCTGGAGTGGTATACACTTAACTTTACCATTCCCAATGGAAACAGATATTTTTATGGATATATTACATTGAGAAAATAAGTTCAAGTATATTCTAATCGAAAAATTAATTATTTTCGGTTTGGGGTGTTAAGTAACTTAGCCTTTGCCCCTTCCCGATTATGCCCAATATTTAAACAGCTTTTCATCTCCATAGACCAAAAGCAAATACCGAATTTCATTTTGGTATGTCATACGGTATGACCTGTATAGCGTTCACAAAATTTGGGAGTAAGTAAGCTACCCCTTGCTCCTTTCCGACTATGCCCAAAATTATACAGATCTTTATCTCCATATAGCAAATGCACATACTGAATTTTATAGTAATATATCATAAGTATGACTTTTAGGGCGTTCACAAAATTTGGGGTAAGGAAGCTACCCTTGCCCCCTCCCGATTATGCCCAAAAACTATACAGCTCTTTATCTCTATATACTAAAGGCACATACTATTTTATTTTGATATGTCAAACGGTATGACCTGTACAAAGTTTGTACTACAAACTCCACAAAAATAGTTGCCCACAGACATCATCGCGAAAATAGCCAAAATGGATTCAGGAGACCTCAAAATGTATATCTCCGTCCAAATTCCGACCTCGATTTTTTCATGATTAATATACTTTACCTTATACCTTACGGTAAAGTAAAAATACCATTTAAATGAAATAAATAATTGAAGTGGTAAAAATATATGAACCGCTACAGAATTTATAAACTTCAGATTCTTGGAATAGATTCTAACGCCACGTACATGCTAAATGTACACTCAACGGTACTTAATATTATTTTCCTTTTTTCAATTTTCCTAATGGAAGTCATCTCTATAAAATTGTATAAGCTTTAAACAAAATATTTTTGACAGAAAAAAAAACGTGTAACGGAAATGTATATAAATATTAGCAATGCCGTCAGCACCGTTCCGTTATCGTCGTCTATTGTGTTCCTGCTGTAATGATTTGGGATTTTAAACTCTTTTTTAAAACAAATTTAAACCATAATATACGTTTAAACCCCCTTAAATTTATATATATTGTTTTCCTAAAATATTTAACCCAAAAATTCTTAAGGAAACTTTTAAATAAACATCTTCTGACCAATAAACAGTAAATTTAAACTTTCGAAAATAAAATAAATATAAATAAAAAGAAACTGAAGAGGAATGAAAAACAAAAACTAAAAATACATCAACAGAAATAGAAATAGAAACACATTAAAATTCTAAAGGCCTAAACAAAATGAAATTGTACAAATAAACTAATTGCCTCCGAGGATATTTTACAATATTGAGCTAAAAGAATTAACAAACGAGTACAGTGGCAGAACCACCATACAACCGAAACCAAGCAACAATCTAACACACACTAAACTTAACAGCAATGCCAGTCAGTCACTCAGTTAGTACACCATGAATACCACCAACACATAAACACGAACTTCTTATTTATACAACAGAACAACATCCTTCTTCCTGTTCATACCTCACCAATCACAAATTCAATATTGTATTTGAAAACATTGCAAATACTTGTAGAAGTTTTAGTCGAATAATATTATTTAGATGGTGTGTGAAGCGAAAAAATATTTTAAATAAAAAAAATTTTAAGTGAAACGAATAATGGTCCAGAATTTTAATGTAATTTATTTTAGGGGATTTTTTTTATCTGAAAAATTTCCTCACTTGTATTTTTACCGACAAAGAAAAAAAAAATATCCAGAGGATTAAGAAAAAATCAGCGATATAAGAAAAAGAACTAAAACTTAAATATGCTACATTCAATAAAAGAGAATAAAATCATTGAATTTAAAAACAGTCAATCGTTAGAAAATGTAAACAATGAAGTACAAGAATATTTGCGCATTTAGTTGAAATACCCTACATAGTGTAGTCAGGCAAATTTAAGTAGTATAAGGTAGAGTATAGTAATCATTAAAAAAAAACCAAGGTCGGGATTTCGACGGTTTTATACGTTTTAAGGTCTCCTGAATCCATTTTGGCTATTTTCGCAATGATGTCTGTAGGTGGGTGGATGGGTAGGTGGGTGTGTATACCACTATTTTTGTTGAGTTTGTACAGGTCATACCGTTTGACATATCAAAATCAAATTTAATATGTGCATTAGGTATATGGAGATGAAGAGCTATTTTTTTTTTTGGCATAATAGCGAGGGGGCAACGAGTAGTTTCCTTAACCCCAAATTTTGTGAACTCGCTACAGGTCATACCGTATGACATATTAAAACGAAATTTAGTATGTGCCTTTGGTAAATGGTGGTGAAGAGTTTTGTAATCTTCGGCATAATCGGGAAGGAGCAATGGGTAGTTTACTTACTTCCAAATTTTGTAAACGCTCTACAGGTCATACCGTATTACATATCAAAATGAAATTCAGTAGATGCCTTTGGTTTGTGGATATGAAGAGCTGTATATATTTTGGGCATAATGGGGAAGGGGCAAGGAGTAGTTTACTTAACACCCCAAACCGAAAATAATTAATTTTTCGATTCGAATACAATTTGAGCTTATATTCTTTATGGAATATATCCATAAAAATATATGTTTCTATTGGGTATGGTAAAGCTGAGTGTAGGCCACTTCGGATTTTTTTACTTTCGTTTCATTTCATTTCATTTTTTTTGATTCAGGAGAATTAAAATTTTTTTTTATCAACTATTTTCATAGAGGTGATTTCTTCACACCAATTCGAGGAGTTTATTTACAGTTGTTATACCTTCCATAGAGACCGTCTTCACTTAATGTTTGCTGAGTACGCTTGGTGGTTTATATTTCATTTATATTTTTACTTTGTGGAAATATTTATATTGTTTTACAGAGTGTCCAATAAATTTTAGAATTTTATCCAGAGATGGGTACCTTTAAAGTAAAGGCAAAATGAATCAAAATATTGTCAGGACGTATGAAACGTATTAATGTGTTAATTAATATGTTAATATTAATGTAATTAATATGTTTCATACAAAAAGAAAATTGATATTCTTTTTGAAGTTCACAAAAATTTATTTCTAACAAAGTAGTACCTTAGTCTTAAGACCCAGTTAAAAGAGATTCTATAATGTTATTTTTAATATTTTTTGTTTACTGGACTTCCTTTATTTCTTCTCTCGAAGCATAATCTTGTGCTAAATATAGTTACTGAGAAAAACATAAGCAAAATAGACTTCTTACTCACTTTCTCTATGTATGTGTGTTTTTGTTTCTTATGGCACCTTTGTAGTATGATAATGTTTTATATAACGTTTACAGATATAGTCATAGTTAGTTAGTTAGTTGTGCAAACTTTCTACCCAATATTGCCCTCCTGCCACAAGCTTTGCACTCACCCTCCCACACAATAACACACATTTCTACTTACAAGCGTAAAATTTATAAAATGAAAAGAGTATTTTTTATGCTAATATTATGGGTCATTGGGATTTGTTTAACACTTAAGTAGTTGTTAAACATTTCATTAGTTGTGTTAGCAGAAAATGTTCATGCGAATAAAGGATTAAATTAAGTTTGCAAAATATACCAGAGTATTAGTTCTCTCGATAAAGGAATATTGAATAGTTTTATGTTTAGTAAAACAATATTAAAACTCGAGTAAACACGAAGTATGAAAATTTAGCTTAAATGTAAATAGAAAATTAATATTATAACTAAAATCAATTACAACTTTTGCATTAAATTATGGATATAGATGAGAGAAAGATTTATTTGATTCTGCAGAATTTTATATTAATGCCATTAACAATAATAATTTTAGATTTTAACTTTTACTCTGATGTTTCCTAATTTTGTTCGCACACTGAACCAAAAATTTACTTAAATAGTGTAAAATAGAGCTTAGGTTATTATACAGCTAAAAAAATTTTATAAATAATAAGACGAATAAGGCTTCCCAATCCCGTTGTGATAATTTCGTTTTGTATTAATGTTTTTTTTTTTACAAATTGTACTCAAAAATAATTCTGTTCCTAATCGCCAATAGTGTAACACTTGCCCGAAAAATGTATTCATTTAGTTTTAATTTTCTAAACGAAATTTACCGCAAACAATCCACAAAAGTAAATCAAGTAAAAGTGCTATAATCGGCCATGCTACATCTTATATACCCTTCACCATAGTAATGTTAAATATTTTCTTACTCTGTTATGGTTCCCAATATCACAATAATATACATTTGGTTCATTATTACAAATATAATTATTTTTTTTGTATACATATATTATATCGATTATTTTTTGCTAAAATTTTGTCGAATATTTTTTGCTAAAATTTTATCGAAAATTTTTTGTAAAAATTTTATTGAAAATTTTTTGTAAAAATTTTATTGAAAATTTTTTGTAAAAATTTTATTGAAAATTTTTTGTAAAAATTTTATTGAAAATTTTTTGTAAAAATTTTATTGAAAATTTTTTGTAAAAATTTCATTAAAAATTTTTTGTAAAAATTTTATTGAAAATTTTTTGTAAAAATTTTATTGAAAATTTTTTGTAAAAATTTTATTGAAAATTTTTTGTAAAAAATTTATTGAAAATTTTTTGTAAAAATTTTATTGAAAATTTTTTGTAAAAATTTTATTGAAAATTTTTTGTAAAAATTTTATTGAAAATTTTTTTGTAAAAATTTTCTCAAAAATTTGTTTGTAAAAAAAGTTTTATCGAAAATTCTTTGTAAAAATTGTATCGAATTCTTTTGTAAAAATTTTATCAATTATTATTTGTAAAAATTTTATCGAAAATTTTTTGTAAAATATTTTTCGATAATTTTTTGCTGAAGTTTTTTGTAAAAAATGCACAGAAAATTTTCGCTAGTTAGAACCTTCCTGGAATCTATAATGCTTTCTAATGGGTGATTTTTTTGAGGTTAGGATTTTCATGCATTAGTATTTGACAGATCACGTGAGATTTCAGACATGGTGCCAAAGAGAAAGATGCTCAGTATGCTTTGACATTTCATCATGAATAGACTTACTAACGAGCAACGCTTGCAAATCATTGAATTTTATTACCAAAATCAGTGTTCGGTTCGAAATGTTCAAATGTGACAAATTTTGTTCAGCGATGAGGCTCATTTCTGGTTGAATGGCTACGTAAATAAGCAAAATTGCCGCATTTGGAGTGAAGAGCAACCAGAAGCCATTCAAGAACTGCCCATGCATCCCGAAAAATGCACTGTTTGGTGTGGTTTGTACGCTGGTGGAATCATTGGACCGTATTTTTTCAAAGATGCTGTTGGACGCAACGTTACGGTGAATGGCGATCGCTATCGTTCGATGCTAACAAACTTTTTGTTGCCAAAAATGGAACAACTGAACTTGGTTGACATGTGGTTTCAACAAGATGGCGCTACATGCCACACAGCTCGCGATTCTATGGCCATTTTGAGGGAAAACTTCGGAGAACAATTCATCTCAAGAAATGGACCGGTAAGTTGGAAACCAAGATCATGCGATTTGACGCCTTTAGACTATTTTTTGTGGGGCTACGTCAAGTCTAAAGTCTACAGAAATAAGCCAGCAACTATTCCAGCTTTGGAAGACAACATTTCCGAAGAAATTCGGGCTATTCCGGCCGAAATGCTCGAAAAAGTTGCCCAAAATTGGACTTTCCGAATGGACCACCTAAGACGAAGCCGCGGCCAACATTTAAATGAAATTATCTTCAAAAAGTAAATGTCATGGACCAATCTAACGTTTCAAATAAAGAACCGATGAGATTTTGCAAATTTTATGCGTTTTTTTTAAAAAAAAAGTTCTCAAGCTCTTAAAAAATCACTCGTTATAAAGGCCTTTAATATAAATCAAAGCAGAAAAACCCTACCAAACTAACGAGATCTGTATGCACTCCACGTGATCTACTGGTCGCGGTCTAATATTTATTTAACAGAAAAAGTAAAAGAGAGTTATAACAACCGAAAAAAAAAACAACGTGAAAAAATATAAATGGGCGTAGTTTTTTGTTCACAGCCTCGAATGATGTTTTTGAATTCCATTAGCCAAATTTTCAAAACTATGGCTGTCAGATTGATGGGTTTAAAAGGTCTGTATCTCTTTTGGTGCCTTGGCAAAGTTGACTTCAATCCGAACAAATGTGGACAGACGGACTGACAAGCGGACTGTATAAGGATTCAGAATATATATATGTACTTTATGAGGTCGGAAATGAGTATTGTAAAAATTACGCACGGAATGACAAACTTTTATATGGTAAAGGGTATAAAATTTATAAATTGAAAGAATTTTTAATTTTTCATATATAGCCTGGTACTCTGTTCAGTTTTTCATGTGGTATGCTGTCGAACTACATATATAAAAAATTATTATGAAAAAATGGTGCAGAAGTAGTACTCTGTTTTTACTGTGGAAAAACATTAAAATGTTTCTGGCAAAATTTTATCAAAACTGGGAAATAAAACAAATGGGCATTATTTCATGTGGAATTTGTTCTAAAATTTTTTGTGGAAAATTTTTTAAAACAACTAGTGTATTTTAACCGGCGTTGCCTGGGTCCATCCTTAGAGCCCTTCTAAGTGCTTTCGAAATGATAAACCTTTTTCGGTTTTGTCCACCCTGTAGGTTCACTCTCAACAGAGGAGAAACAATTATAGTTTCGCGACAAAGCATTTGCATAGACATATCGGGTTCAACCAATCGAGGAGGTGATTAAAGAAACGCCAACAAAAAAGTAACACATACCTATGATACAATGCAGGTATATAGCAAGTGAAAAATCGAATGGTCAGCGCACAAAAAAAATGACGATCGAAGCAATGACTGAAAAGCTCATTATACACATAAGTCATTACGATACATGGTTTGGTAACTTTTCAAGTGCGAATTTTGTTGATATTTGTATGGGAATATATAGGAAAATGTAAATGCGATATCTCCGGAATCGATTTTGTGCAAACTTCACACAAACCATCTACAGACCATTCCAAACATACCCTGAAATTTTGGCTAAAATTGGTCGACCCGTTTCCGCACTTAGTGGTGACATGAAAGTGTATACTACTTTTTATATACATACATATATATTTAGATATAGATATAGATGTGGTTTATTTAAAAGCAATAAATCGTAAAATTCCTCCAAATCGTGAGATAGACACCACATTTTATATTTCAAATTTTCCTTGTGAAATAATAAATGTTGCTCAACATTTTCCACAAATTCGAACAGAGTATTAGGCTTATGATATAGTAGACATATATACATATATGTATGTACATATATTGAGCAGATAGAAAAAATATGGTTTCCTGTTTTTCAAGTATTGCTTGCTTATGATGCAGGCTCGCTAATTTTTAACATAACTTTATATTCAGGGAACCAGAGATAAATGAAAGAAAATGGAAGAATTTGATACGAATTTGTAAATATTGACTTATAGATTCCGTACAGCAGAACCAGTGTTGCCCTATGTTATCTTTCAAGTTAGGTGATTATTTCTTAAAGATCAAAATGTAGCGCATTTTTGTTGTTAGTTGATGCACCCAAATAGTAATTAAACTTATATAACTAGGATATAAGAAGTTTTTTCTAAGAAGTAAAAACTTTTAATGAAAAAATTATAATTAATTGAAATATGACAACATATGAGAGCTTACACATACATACATACAAGTGTATAAGTATATTTATAAATATTTATATACATATTTGCTATAGCAGATTTATTAAAATTGATTTCTATGTTATCTGTGTATACATAGCAACAAGAATATACCAACATTTGCTTTATATACACTTCTCAGTATAAAAATAAACAACATAAACATTATTCAACAAAAAATTTGACAGATTGCAAACCATTTTGACAAGTCAATGCCGTAGATTTTTCTCATTTCGTTTCATAAAAGAATTTGCAATTTTATATGAAAGCATAAGTAAATATTTTTTATTTAAGAAAGAACGCTTTTTCAAAGAAATTATTGATATAAAAACACTTTTATGTTTCTAAATAAATAAGTAAAATATTATTTAAGTAATATGAGGCATTTTTGTTTATTTGCAAAAGAAACGAACTGTTTGCAAATATATCAATACCACCCACCCTCCCCTTCCACAATCAAGAGTAACATAACAAAAAACAATATTTTTCAATGAAAATATTAAAATAATTCTACTTACCTACGTTTCTCTTTTATTTGTTTAATTTGCTTATCCTGATATAATAAAATATTTTAAAAAATATCAATAATTACATTTCCAATTAACTAATATTTTTGATTTATCAAAAGGGATTGGCTCTCTCTAGGAAAATTAGTTGCCAAGAAAAATAAAAATCTCGGCAAACAAATGAAAACAATACAAACACAAGAAATTTTCTTAAGTATCACTTTACATTTAAGCTTTAACAAAAGCCTTTTCTTGATTTTATCACTCCATAATTAACACTTTCAATATTTTTATTTAAAATTTCACAATAATAAAACTTAGTTATTTAATATTAAATTAAACTAAAAATATTTTATTTATTTTGCAAACACTAAACGAGCTGAGTGAGATATTTTGACAGTTTTCTATTAGCGTTTGTTTCAATTCCAAAATTCACACAGACAAAAAAAAGAAGAGAGAAATTTATCTTCCAAAACCAAGAGTGCAATGCTTATGAAATGTCAAACTGGTGGTTCTAATTTCTACAGATGTTTATATAAAGTTACAAACAATTTTCAACCCCGCATATGAAATGTCAAATTTTGACATTTGTGTTTTGTTTTTGCACACATTGCGCATGTTTCAATATTGTTAAAATTTCATTCTCATTTATATCATTTGAATTTCGTACTCACTGTGTCATTTCCAATGGATTTGTTTACAAAAGGGATGTTTTATATTTTGATAACAAAAACAAAAAATTGTTTGCTGTTGATTTAAAATTACCTGTGTCAAAATTTTACTTACCCCTATAAACATATATGTCGACATATGTATGTATGTATGCATGTAGATACATAAGTAGATGTGTTCACCTTTGTGTATTTGAAAATTATTTAATAACAAAGGTATAAATATGTAATATTTGTTGTCTATTTGCTTTATCTAGCAAGTAAGTTGGTTTTGCTAAATTGGAAATTTTTAGATGAAAATGGACAATTAGCGATCAGTTTATATGATTTAAAAAAATAATTATGTTTAAAGTTAATTATCGTGAGATTTTCTTTAGATATGGCAGATATTGAGCGCATAAGAGCTATTCTGAATGAAATCGATTCAGATCTAGATTCTGATGTGGAAAGTGGTAGTGAATACGAATATAATATTGATGTGTATGAAGCAATTACTGATACTGAACAAGAAGACTCCGAGGAAAGTGATGTTGAAGATTTACAGGACGCTGAATCGAGCCACAAGCTCTAACGACTGATTGAAATTTACAAAGACTAACCTCATAAAGAGGCATATATTTTAAGCATTTTGAAATTATTTTTTTTTTAGTGTTCCTCAAGGCGTATTAATTTTACTAGGTGGCATCACCGCTGCAGCTGACTATTTTTTGTTCAACTCCAGGCGAATTCATAATGTGTATGGCAGGTGACAAAAGTGTAAAAAAAAATTGTTATTTTTTCAATATTTAAAACAAATTTTAAAATCAGAATTTATAAATCTAATTCAAAACAATAGAAAACTATAAAATCTTATCTAAAAAGGCAAAAATAAGAGGTAAGTTTAATTTTGAAATTATTTCTATAAATGAATTATTATTTTTCTTAAAAGAAAAGGCGTTACTGTTGGCTTTGCCGAAAGAGGGTAGAAAAAGGAAACGGGACTTTTTTTAATGTTCCAAAAGACGAAGGTAGGAGGGAAAAGTGGAGTAAGCTGTGCGGGTTGAAATTTACCCCAAACGTTCGCATATGCATCGACCATTTTGCTTCGGGACATATAATATCATCAGGATGCAATAAAAAGTTATTACCCTGTGCTATGCCAATAGTGCAGCATCAGGAGTCCCAAGTAGTTGCCCCGTAAGTAGAGTTTCATAATAATTTTTGTTTTGTAAATTTCTCTACATAAAAATTAGTAAAACAAACTGCAAATAAATTTTATTTAGATTTCCTAAATCAAACGTAGGAAAAAATGAGGCCAATGGTATTTCAATTGTTCAGCCCTGCCAGTATGCAGAAGTAAGTAAAGTTTAGGTTATTATCTTTTTATACTACAATACGTATATTTTTGTATACAATAAAATTTAATAAAAAACATTTCATAACAAATGTATCCTTTTTTATTTTAGAGCGCCTAATTTATATTTACCAGGCTTGCAGCTTCCTTGCCCAATGGAAACCCAAACTACCTTTGGACCACCAGAGCCATCTGGATTAAACGGAATTTTTTTCACGATGGAGGAGCTAACTAAATCAGCGGCTCCAAAATTAAAAAATAGTCTTTGGAAAGACCAAGAAACTCAAACCTCTTTGTTCTTTTTTTACTTTATCTAAAATCTTGTTTTTTTATAAAATATGTAAATATGTATGGATACGTTAGTGCCGCAAGCATCCTTAAAATAAAACTTTTTTATTATAAATGAACTGCCAAAAATATTGTAATGTGCATTTTTTTAACATTATTTAAAGAGCAAATTTAAGTGTTTATGTACCTATTTGTCTTCAGTAAAAGTAGTTCTTATTATAAGGATCACATAAAACTTTATTTGAAAACACGAACATTTATACATAGATATCTTTGGTGACACGCATAAAAACAAGATGAATTAAAAAGGGGTTTAAAACAAAATCTCTATGTATTAATCCATGGAAACATGCACATCCTACTACTTATTTTTTTTTTTTTTTTTTGTTTATTAGTTCGTTTAGAAATTCATAATTTTTCAAGAATTCCCATTTTAAACCCGAAACTATTGTCATTAACCAGCCATACATTTGCAAAACAAAAGACTGGCCAAGGCTGAAAAAAATTAGATATTAATTTTAATAAAGGTTCAATTACTGAATTTGCCACCATATTTCTTTTTTTACCTGCTTCTTGTTAAGATTGTGTTGCGAGGATAGGAATTTTTTAATTGTTCAGGCTATAATTTTAACCAAAATAATTTATGTACATATGTGTATACAATAGTACGAGCGCTTATGGTCTTGTAACCGCCATTATTCTATATTTTATAAATTAATTTGTAAAATATTTTGTTTTGATGTCTATGATAAAAGTATTTTCTTTTTGTTAAAAAAACTAAAATGTAAATAAAACAAACCACCTGTTTTGATGACTGGTATACACTGAAGCAAAAACAAAGTGCCTGTTTTTCTTTTTATTGTTGTAGCGGCGCTGCCACCTGTTATGAATTCGCCTTGGTGTTCCTGTTTTTTCTTGAATTCATTTTTTTTTTGTTTACTTCTAAAACATATGTTAATAGAAAAACAACGTTTTATAAATGTTGTGTTTTGTGAATGAATTTTTTTTTTTTATTTTTATATTAGGTCTAGGATCCAAAATGCTAAATTATTGTGACGAAATATAAATTGATGCTGTGAGCTAAAAAAGCTTAATTTTGTTTTTTTTTCTTACTTCAGTTATTTCAGATTAGTTTGTAAAATATGTCTACTGCACAGGTTTTGAAAATTTTAGAATAGTTTTGAGATACCGAGAAATACTTGAAATCGGTCTGAGAGACCGAGAAATGGGAATGTGTCGCACAAAAATGAAAATAGTCAGGAAGGTTAAGCTTGGATGTGACTCTGTCTTCTATTTTTACCACATCCCACCAGCGAGAAAATAACCTCGGCTAAAAATTTAGGCTATTGCGCTACCGCAGAGAAATTACTAATTTTTACACCTTCATATCTGAGGAAGCCTACATATATGTAGTACATATACATATGCATGTAATAATTCCAAAACGCTTTTACGGTCGACCTTTTTCGTCACTTCGCAATTTACTTTACTGCTTTAATTTTATCGGTGAGGTATTCATCAGATGTACTTTTTGATGTACTAGCCTGTCTGTGTTCTAAGACATCTAAAAAGCCTGCCAGATGGAATTAAGATTGACTACCGAAAATATTATCCAACAAGATAAATGAATAATTATGCAGGCTTAAGTTCTTTAGTATAAAGAGATAAAGAAAAATTATACACTAGAAGAATGTAATGCATTTTCTCGATCGCTACATCCATCTTGAGCATTCATCGCATCTATCTACAAGGTAGTTTCAATTGTAATAATTTTTCATATAAAATTAAATTTATATGAATCCAACAAGATAATTATAATATTATTCAACACGATAATTTCAGTAGAAGCGCTAATCGCCATGTGGATCAAAAAATTACAGCTGTTGATTGTAAAAGTATTCATTGCGTAGGTATTACAGTATAACCATGCCTTGCATTCAAACGATCAACGATATTTCTTCTCACAAATTCGCAGTTAATGAATCACACCATATAGTTATTCTTGGCTCTATGATTTTAAGCATCGATCGCATTACACAGTGCAGGAAGTTCATATGTTCTAGGAATTTGTTTATTGAGATCTTAGGTTCATTTTTGTAGTTGATTGTTTCCTTGAATTTTGAACGGTTTGCTACCTATGGACCTGAACAAGGGAAAAAAGGTAAAAAAAATTAAATAGTTTAAAGTTTTTTGCGATTTTGACCTTGAAGATGAAGTTTTTTTTGAGGGCTACAACTTTGCCTCAGAGAGTATATCAAAATTTCAAACGGTTTGCAAAATATGAGCTTGAGGAAATTATCATTTTTTTTTGCAAAAATTACATCTTTGAAGGCCCATAAAAAAACCTGGAGGACTTTGGGCAAAACTGGGAGACAGGGGTCTTTTTTTTTGGTTTTTTATGACGTAGTGGTGTCCGTATATGGTTATTTTGCCATGACTTAAAAAATTACACAGTGTGTTATTAAATGGAATTAGATATCAGACAAAAACTGATCACACTGATGCTACGTAAGAGCCATTCAAGGTGCCTGTAACCGTTCAGATTGTATTAGTATGTTTACAAAAGTTGTTTAGTTTTGCCGTGGCTACAATTTGACGATATATTGTAAGTGAAAACTTAGGAGTCCTTGTAAATAATGCTGAAAACAGTAAAAACAAAAAATTTATAAAAAACAAGAAAGAGTGCTATATTGCCGAATCTTACATACCCTTCACCATAGCAATGTTAAATATTCTGTTGTTACGTTTATGATTCGATTTTTACTTTTTTACTTTTATGATTTTCAACTTTGTTATCTATACATAGTTATAATAAAATAGTAACTCATTTCCGTCTGTCTGTCTGTCTGCTTTTTGTTTGTGTTCGCATCACGTAAAAACTATTAGATGGATTTTAACAAAATTTTGTGGGAAGGTTTTTTAGCATCCCGATTCCAGTATAGGATACTGGAGAAAGTCGAGAAAAAGCAGTGAAAGTACGTAATTTCCGGTTTAATGGTATTGGTGCCAATTGAATAAAAAATGATTTTATTTGTATTTTTACTTTGTGGAATTACATTGTGATTAAAATATTTTAAGCACCTTTTAAAGAGGTTTACAATAATTTTTAGAATTCTATATAAATGTTAGAATTTTATGCAAGGCTGGGTACCTTTATATGTGTAAAGAAAATACGTATCTGGATGGATTTTAACAAAACTTTGTGAGCAAATATAAGATCTTTTTCAGCAAAAACGCCGAATTTTTTACCGATTTAAAGGTACTGCATATTTTAAGGCATCTTTTATGTTTGAAAGCGGGATATTTTAAACATGGTTGCGCAACAGATGCCGCTGATTTAAAATAATTACAAAATATTAATCGCTTACTTCGTATTTCATAATACATAAACCATAACTGAAGCGCTATAAAAGAAAGAGTCTTAAAATTGGGTGTGGAATAGTTTCAAAGCTAAATCGAGCAAAATATTGTCAGGACGTCACGATGTGGCGGGCACAGTTAGTTATGTTGTTGTGTTAGAAACTGATGTTCTCTGGAAGTCCTGAACCCATTTTGTTTCTGCAAAGTTTATATGAAAGGTGAT